>JAJEJO010004453.1:272200-310293 GCA_020662805.1 Glaucomys volans
GCCTTTCTGTGTTTTCAGAAGACGGGGCAGGAGGCAGTAAGGACTGTGGTGGGCAGGCTCTCTGCAGAGAGGGGGTCCCTGCAGGACCTCAGGGAGAAGCAGGGCCCAGCCAGGCAGCTGCCTCCCCCACCAGATCCACAAACAACCACTCTGCTTTTTGATTCGCGTTTGCCAGTGTCATCTCCCCCCAACACTGCGCAAATGAAAAGCATAGATGCAGTTCCTGGATCAGTAATTAAAGATAATTATTTTAGTGGAAGAGATTTTCGTTTCCATAATCTCCTCTTTGTCTGCCAGAGCCAGCTCTTGGTCACATCTGCCACCGATAGCCTTGGCTCTGTTTACTTTAAAGAATAAGCCACTGTTTGATTTGGTTTCTCATTTTTAATATGTAAACCTTGGCCTCTTGGTTCTCCATTCCAGGAAGGAAACATGAAAGCACCAGGCTCTTTGAATATCCGAGCAGTGGTCACCTCCAGGCCCACACAGCCACAGCATTTTATGTAACAGTCACTTAGGAGAATGTGGAAGAATGTCCCAGCCGGCAGCCCTGATTTGGCAGGTGCATCTTGGAGGGACCGACGGCTTTTTACCTGGCAGTCCATCGCCTGCTCTTCCTGGCTGCATCACACCAGAATGTGTATTTCGAAAGGTTGCTCGCCTACTACACGGTTCAAAGGATCCTTCTGCTCCCTTAGGGTCACTGCCAAGTGTATTAAGACGTAGCTAAGGAGCAGGAGTTAAAAGTTCTGGAGTGGAGTGAGACCGATGGGAAAACTTCGGAGTAGAAACCACACAAAATAATTTTTTCAAAAAGGAGGAAAATGGTATTCCTCAACCAAAAAGCAAACAAGCCCCCCACCCTGCCCCAAAGAAACAAACCCCGTAGCAACTGCACTGTCGGGGTCCCATCACACTCCAGCTGCGTAAGTACCTCCTACATGTGTTGCATCTGAATCCTGCATTGGCGCCACGTTCCAGTTGCCTGCTTGATTGACCTGATCCACAGCAAAGGAAAAACAGATTTATGTAAATTTCATTTTCTGTGTAGTTGGAAAGGGAGTCACGGAGCAAACTCGGGGAGTAGCCTGGTGGCTGACCCGCGCGGTGTTCTCCCCGGGGCCTGTGGAACTGAGAAGGGTCACCTCTCAGCTCCCAGTTCAGCCCAGCTCTGCTGAACAGAGAAATAAGATCGTGCCTCCAGTCATGCTTTTAATCCAGAGAAAGCCATTCTCCCAGCAAGGACAGGGAAACTGCTCCCAAAAAATAACAGGCTTAGGAGACGTAATGATCACGTTTGGCGAAAACACGGCTTGGCCTATAATACAGCTATATGCAGATAAAAGGAGTTGCTGTCTGGCCTCGTCATCTTAAAATATTTATACTTACATGGGATTTTTATAATTATCCTGCTGCGGTTTTCACAGATGTTTGGACTATAAAAGTGCTGAACTTTACAGTTTACCTGCTCCCAGTTACCTGGGTTTACGGAGGTCACAGGGGAGAACATGGAAAGGCTGGGAGGCGGAGAGGCATGGGAACTCCCTCAGCTCTGTCCGCGGTCCAAGTGCATCCTTCCCGAGGCCGCCTGCTGACCCAGGCCTCTCCCAGAGACCTCCCAGTCTTGGACGGAGACTCTCAAGCAGAGATGGCAGCAGAGGGTTTCCACCCTCTCTGGCAGGCGTGCGAGCGTGGGAGACAGAGCCAGCACGCTGGCGCTGCACTTCCAGCCAAGTGTCCCCTCCCTGCCTTCCATCAGAATCATCCTGAACGTCTAAACCAGAACCGCACGCTCTGGCCTCCAGGTCCCCGTGTGGACTGGTGGCCCCGCATGCAAACGTGCTGGGGAAGCACAGGCACCCTGCCAGTCCAGCTTTTCCTGTTTACGTTCTCGAATGAAAGTGCTGCGCCTGCTCACAGACCCGGCCCCAGGGCCCGGACGCACACCAACAGCCGCAAATAAAAACCAGGACAAACTGCACTCACCCGCCAGCCAAAGGGAAAGCTCGTGTTTTTGAAACAACAAACAGAACCAGTTACAAAAACACCAGGAAAATGGCCTCAACAAGACGTCACCTACATGATAGACGTCTGAAGTCTAACGGAAGTCCGTGGGTTTCTTCTTCTACTTCTAAAATTACTGAATTGCTGTTAAAATAACCACCTGAATGATTTGACTGTAAATTGAGCCGAGATTTATTTATTTATTTATTTATTGGTACTGGGGATTAAACCCAGGGACACTCCACCACTCAGCCACATCCCCAGCCCTATTTTGTATTTTCTTTAGAGACAGGGTCTCACTGAGTTGCTTAGGGCCTTGCTAAGTTGCTGAGGCTGGCTTTGAACTCGCGATCCTCCTGCCTCAGCCTCCCAAGTGCTGGGATTACAGGCATGCGCCACCGTGCCCGGCTGAGCCGAGTTTTATTTAACCAAAGATGTCTCAGATGGAGATGTAATTGGTTCAGGTGTGACTGCAGCATCTCTCCCTGGGACAGGCTGGTCTGTGTCTCTGGGAGAGAAGGGCATTGACTTCCGACAGTGGACTTTTTTCAGCCCCACGAACAGTTGAGGGCTGCAGAACTGAGCACATGGCCACGTGGAAGAATCCGCTTGGTTGATAAGACAGTTTAAATGAAAAATCACCTTCTGCACATCCTGAGTACCTGTCAGACTAGGTCAGGGGTGCTGCTCGATGGACCAAACTCAGCATTTAATGGGTGGACTCTTCTAGAGCCCAAGTCTCGCCGAGGCCTGGGCTCTTGCTACGCCTCTTTACGCCATTTCCACATTCCAGAGGCCGGGCCGTGAACATGGTGCAGGGGGGCAGGGCATGTGTGTTCACTTGGGCCCCACGCTGGTCATGGTAATTGTGAACTGTTTGACCTGGACTTCATTACAAAACACAGGACACTGGATAGTAATCCCCTTAAGACACACCAACCTGAGCCTGAATGTGCCCACGTCATTTTATAAAACCAACAAAAAGTGAAGTCAGATGTTTATCAGAGAAGAGAAATTTGTCTTACTTAAAAAAGAACATTTTCTTGACCTAAGTAAACAGAAATACTGAGGAGATGTCTTCTCAGCAGTGATCTGTGGCCACAGCCTTGAGCAGCAAGCTTCAGATTAATGAAGATACTAAAATTCTTCGCACCCTCCTGCCTGCAGGGATGATGTTTTATTCACTAAGAGCTGTGTGAGCAGTAATTCACAGGAACCTTCATTAATAGGAACAGCCAGGTGGCGGGTGTCCTCTGTCCGCTCCAGGGTTCCTCCAGTTCAATGCCCAGGCACATGGTGACAGTCCCCACCCCCAGGAAACTCCCATCCAGAATAACAAAGAAGGAAGAGGCAAAAAGGAAAAGCAAGTGAGCTGGACAGGTAGACCCCCAAATAGGCAGTGTCCCCATATAAGGCCAGCTCCCCTCCCCCGGGGAGTCTAACAGCCCACACCAGGCGGCCTTCACCGCCCACTCAGGCCGGCTCCTCTTCTCCCAGGTCATAGGAGAGTCTCTTCTCAGGGAGGAAATGGGTTTCCATGGCAGCTTCACCTATCTGAACATGGGGGATTCATTTTCCCCATAGGCTGGAAATGCTTTCCAGAGTGTCCCAAGCTTCAAAGACGCTCAGCTGGCCCCAGTAACAATTAGACAGCATACTTACCATCATCCTCATCCTTCAGTGTTTATTTACGTAGGTCCAGAGCAACCATCCACCTATTCCTTCATTAGGGTTATTCACCGGGTTGAGGGCAACAAGCAGACAAGAGCAGACCACCAGGTAAGATACAAAACCAGGAGGGCCTCCAAAAGCTTGGTTATTTTAAACTTTCATAAACCACTAACCTGTAGATGATGCCCCTAAATGTGTCTGCCCCGACTAGAAGCAGCATGGGCGGCTTCCCTATCAAGTGGTGGGCCTCCTTGGGAGGTGAAGCCTAGGATTCATATCCAGACCACATCACTGGCTTGCAGGTATGCAAAGATCTTCCACGGGTGCAGCTCCCATGGGTGCAGGCAGAGCAGGGAGGACAGGGACAACAGCCCTGTCCCCAGCCAAGGTGCTGGCTGCACTCCCAAGGAAAACAGCAAGGCCCATTTTTCCTCCTGCAAACTCCACCGTTAACCCCTGAAATCAGGGGTGGGCGGAGGCGTGGACTGCCTGAGGTTGCCCTTGCACTCACAAAGGCACCTCTGCCGTGTGCTGAATTGGTGCCATGGCCATGCGCCCAGAGCAGAGATCTGAGAAAATCACCCATGGCAACGGTCAGGCGAGGCGTCTTCATTGACTGCCAAAATCTCACTGCACACTGGAGGCAGCGAGAATTCACGGGTGATGCCACTTAGAACAACAGCAGCCGCCACAACTGCATGCACCCAGCGCTCCATGGAGAAGCCCAGTCAGGTTGAGGACATATGGTTGACCGTCACAGGCTGGACGTCGGCAGGACCCAGGACCGCCCAGCTCTGCCTCTCACAGCACCAGCTGCTATGCAGTCTTAGAGGAGGCCTTCCTCCCCTAGAGCCCCAGCTTCCTCATCGGTAAAATCAGACATCATGGACCTTAGGAGAATTGATGCAGAAAAGCATCTCCCCCAGCACACGAGGCCCCGCAGACCATGCTCATCCCACCGTCACCCTCAGGGTGCCCTGCAGTCTGGGACCTCAGAACAAAGCAGCAAAGGAGAGTCGCCAGGGTGCCCTCCTCCAACTCCACCGGGTACCCAAGTACCCTGGCCTAGGCTCTGTGGAGGAGTCCCTTCCACGGGCACCCAGAGGAACCTGCAGGGAAGAACTTGGGAGCTGAGATCATCAGCTAAGAGAGGAAGGAGATTCTGAGGTCCCAGCGCCCTCAGAGGCCTGTCAATGCCCAGAGTTGGAAAAGACCCCGCAGGAATGGAGGGAAAGCCATACAGAAGAGAGCGGGCAGCAGGAAGGGGCACAGTTGGGGCCGGAGTCGGATGGCGTGTGACGGGAACTTCTTAAAACTGAGTCTCATTTTCCAGGGGAGAACCTCAGTGTTCGTGGGCCTAGAAGCCGAGGCATGGCCACTGGACAAGGGAGGAACTGGCAGGGACAGATGGACAGGGTGAGTGTCCTCTCTCGGCTTCGTCCTGTCTGGGGCTAGACACATCCTGAGCCACTTTCACTTGGCGAGGTGGGAGCAGAGATGGACAGCTTCCTCCTAATGTCCAGCCGTCATTTCTTTGATGCATTTTATGTAGCAAGTGCGGTGCTGGCTGCTCTAAGCAGATCTTTCTAACCCTGATAATGATCCTGAACAGGTATTTTTGAACCAATTATCTGCATAAATAAAATGAGTTTCAGAGAGATTAAGTCCAGCTCATTCTGCAGACAGACTTAAAGACACACACGTGATTATGCAAGAATGGTGCGCACAACATCCTATTTGCCCGCCCTCCTTCCTTTAGACATGGCTCTAGATGGGGGTGGGCAGGAGAGCGGTCAGTCAGAAAGTGTCAGAAGGCCTTCATGTGGCCCAGGCTGGAGAGTCAGGTTATCCTAAGGTATGCAAGTGGCCAGTCCAGGGATGAGTGTGTGACCTGCTTAAAGCCAGTCGTATTTTGGAAGATGTGTATGGATGTGGGAAAATCTCTTTCTGAAATTACTAACTTACTCCGAAGGACGCAAGTGGAGGAATCCCAGGAGATCAGCCTGCTCCCACATCACCCGAGAAGAGCCAGTGGAGAGGCCAAGAGAGGAATCGATGGACGGACGCCTGGTCATGTCCCTGAAGACATGGGCACAGGGCCTGGGTCAGGGGGTCTCAGGCGGAACAAGAGCTGCTACTGCCCTGGAGGCTTAGATGAGGACAGGGACTCTGAAGGAGCTCTAAGGGGACTGCAGGGGACACTCTGGGACAGCGACAGCTGCACTGGGCCCTGGAGGACGCTGGGGAGACGCAGGGAGGGTGCTCCCAGGGACCCCTGCAGGCACACTGGGTGCAAGGCTTCTCCAGAGGACGGGCTGACCCCCTACAGGAGAGCCAACAGGACATGGAGGAAGGGGAAGGCTGGCCAGGGAGGAGATGCAGAGAAGAGGCCTCCATTCCCAGCCCCACGCCTGGGAAGAACCCAGGAACACTCCCTCCAAAGTCTCGCTGGAATCTGCGCTTTCCTCTAAAGGCCTTTGGGTACCTTGGACCAGTGGGGAGCTGGGGAGTTGGGAGAGGGACAGGAGCCAGAGACTGGGCACTGACCCCAAATCTCCAGGCCAGTGGAGGGAGGGGGGGGGGGGGGGGGGGGTGGGATTCCCTGCAGAGGCTGTGGCAGGGATAGATTCTGGGTGAAGAGCCCTGAACAGGCTCAGAGCAAACCCCTGAAGGCGTGTGAAGAATTTTTCGTGTATCTGTATCATTCTTTCCTTCCGGGGAGTCTGGTTTGTTTTTCCTCTGCTTCACGCAGTGCTGGGGATCAAACCCAGGCCCCACACACGGAGCTACATCTGCCACTTCCCAGGGAAGAGTTAGTCCTCAAAGGAGTCTGTGACCCAGGAAAACATCCTTCCCCCTTCGGAGCTGCTTGACTGGCTCAGGGCGAGTGAGCTAACAGGAGTTGGTGCTTCGTGGGACAGCGAGGTGAAGGAACCCAGCCTCATTCCCATCTGCTGGCTGCTGGGCAGGGCGCCTGCAAGGAGCTTTCCTTTCGGACCTGCTGCTCTGCAGTGGCCATTCCTGAGGGCAGGAAGCACAGGCTTGTGCACCAGCAGCCTGAGCTTGGAGATCCTCCCTCATCAGGGGCTGGCCTGGGCTCCATGAGTGCTTGATGCACTCTGCTTGTTAGCGAAGCCCGGCCCCAGGACCCTGCCTGCATCCCGGTGGCTGGATTCAGCCACCCGCTTGCAGAAGCAGTGGGCAAAAGAGGGGAAAATGAACTCGTGCAGTCTAAACCAAGGAGCCCAGGCTGGGTTCCTGGGCCAGGCCGCCAGTG
Source organism: Glaucomys volans (assembly GCA_020662805.1). NCBI lineage: Eukaryota > Metazoa > Chordata > Mammalia > Rodentia > Sciuridae > Glaucomys > Glaucomys volans. The sequence goes on from JAJEJO010004453.1 coordinate 279,153, forward strand.
AGAGACTCAGGTCCAGATCTAGACCTCCACCTGGAACGTGAGCTACAGTCTTCTAATAGGCAAGCACAGGACAGCCTCCTGAGCTGCAAAAGAGGACCCAGGTCACCAACTCCGAAGTGAGATGGCGGCAGGAACACAAAGCAGCCAGAAAGGAGCAGGGAGGGGAAGGCAGGCTGTCTCCCTCTCCAGATGGGTTTGCAGGCGGCCCCAAACAAAAATGGAGGCAGAGGGAAGAGTGCCTGCCAGTCAAGGCAGTGTTTTGAAGCACAGAAAGAGGAATGCCCCGGTGGGGGGCGGATGAAAGGGCCCGAGAGCCCCCAGGAAGCTGCTCGCACACAAAAAGCCCGCTGGGCCTGCAGACAGACCTCTGGGAGTTCCCGAGCTTCCCAGCCTGAACGCCCCGCACTGATGTGGTTTGGAAATTAACCTTGCTTTTCTTCCCACTGCTGTTTTACATATTAATTAAAGTGTTTCCTCAGCTCAGGAATGCCTGCGGGCTGGCGGAGCTCTGCAGAGCATCTTGCTCTCCGCTGCTCCCGCCCGCGGCCAGCGCGCTGCACGGTTCACCGGTTGGAACTCCCCGGCCTGCTCCGGACGCTTCTCCCCCCCTCCTCCATCCTCCTGCGGAACGCCCTCCACGGGTCATGGTCTTTGAGCTGATGGAGGGAGGCAGCTCCTTGAAGAAGCCGCCTAGAGGCCTCCCGGTATTCTGCTCCAGCGCCAGCGCCAGCCTCCTCACTCAGGAGCCCAGTCCCCAACTTTCCCTGTTATCAGCGGCGCTTGGGGAAAGTGCAGGCAACTCACGTCTCACCCTAGGAGGACGCTGGTCTGCTTCACAGCATGTGTTCTTGGGAAATTGTGGCCATTCGAAGACTACAAGATCTGACCACTGGCTGGGAGGACCCGCTCAGCGGTCATTTCATAGTCGGATTCCCAATTTACACTTAGCATGTTGTTTTTCAATAGCTGAAGATTTGCAATGGTGTTGAAGATGCAACAAATATCCCAGGAATAACCCTCCAGTTAGGGACATAAGAGTTAAGGAACCTGTGGCCCAAGATAATGAGAAATCACAGCCACTTTCCCAGATGTGGGGCACTTGGGGCCAAGACACTCTTTTCAATTTTGCATTCTAACCTGGCCATATCCCTGAGCTCCTTAGATCAACACGTTTCTTCACGATTCTAGGGAACACTTTGTTCCCTATAAAACTTAGTGTAAAGCGCATTAAACTCTAAAATGCAGATTGTAAGGAGCTTGGTAATGTGCAGGGAAGGCACATTTAACTTTATGTATCAAGGAGCTGATGATTCTAATCTGACCTTCGAGTCTCTACAGGTGGGGTAGATACCAGTGGCAGTAAATCCAGTTGGTTTGTTGGAAGTAACACCTACTTCCTACTACCACCTACGTAGTTTCACGCAGGTGAAAACTACCCCCCTACATTTTCTTCCTCAGCATTTATCTGTACAGCCCAAAGGAGCTGAAAACGGCCGGGAAGACTGACCTCCACACCCAGGTCACAGAGACACCAGCATCCCGCTGAAGGGTTATGGAAAATAATATTCCTATAAAATAACTCCCCAAGAAAAATGAAGGGATGGTGTGGCTAGAGAAGCCGGAAAGGAGACTGATCAACCATTAAACCTCTCCCAGTGCATTCCTGATAACAATGGGCCCTGGGGAAAAGGGTGGATATGGAATGCTAGGCCCTAAACCTTGACCTTCCCCAGGTCAACCTAATCCTGAATGACATTGGACAAGACTTGAACACTCATCCCTCGGCATCTAATTTTAACCTGTACAGCTGGCCCCTGATGGTCAAAACTGCACGCACACAATGATTACATCCTCCTCCTCCTGCCCTATAAAATCAGGATCCCCTGTAACTGACGGCCATTTTCCATCAGGAAAGTGGACCCGAATGACGCCCGACTCTGCGAAGGAATAAAGGCTTCTCTGAATCCGTCGAGGTCTGCCTCCCGTTTTTTCCTTTTTGCACTTACTCCCGCCACTCCTGGCTTGTTCCTTGGGAGTTCGTCTAAGCGAGTCCTCCCGCCTGTCGTCCTGGGTTCCTCGGGATGCCAGAAACCCTCCGCTGGGCTGCTTTAACTAGTGAAGGGACTTACTGGGTCCGGGGACTTCAGCTGCAGAGGCAGGACCTGCGCCATGGCTGGAGGAGCCCAGGGCTGTCCAATGGCAGCCGTGTCTCTGCTCTTGCCGTCTTCCTGAATCCATCCCCAGGGTCAGTTGCCCCCGGCTGGTGCTGGGACCCGGTTAGGTTGCTGAGAACTCACTCATAAGCACAGAGTGAGCCCCTTCCAGAAGACTCCCCAGTGAGACCAAGAAGCCCTTCCCTTGAGCCACCGCCCACCCCACCCTGGCCTCCACGCAGCCCGCTGAGTAACAGAAAGGGCCCTGAGTGACCTTGGTGGCCTGCTTATAGGCAGGGTCTGCAGGTCTGGCTTGTTGAATTGAACTAACGGGTTCTCCAGCAGAGGAACTGGCTATGTGAAGTTTGAAGCCCCATCACCAGAGTGACCGCAGGAGAGGAGGAAGGATGGGGAATCTGTCGGCCCGTCACCCCTGGCTTTCTGCACCGCAGAGGACACAGGGTTCAGCCACATCTGAGGCCTCTTCTACCTCTGAGATTAAGTATTTATTGCATGCCTACTGTATGCATAAACAATGGACAAGCTTACCCTCACTGTCAGGTCACGTTCTGGTAGTAAAGAGGCAATACATAAGACAAGAAAATCAAACATACGTTAGTTTATTTTTATTTTATTTTATTTTTTTTTTTTGGAACCAGGAATTGAACTTAGGGACACTCGGCCACTAAGCCACATCCCCAGCCCTATTTTGTATTTTATTTAGAGACAGGGTCTCACTGAGTTGCTTAGGGCCTCGCTAAGTTGCTGAGGCTGGCTTTGAACTCGCGATCCTCCTGACTCAGCCTCCCAAGTCGCTTGGATTACAGGCGTGTGCCACCACGCCTGGCTCATACATTACTTTAAAAAGTCAAAAATGTCAAACAAACAAAATCAGAAAGAAGTTTAGGAAGTGCTGAGGTGATGTCTGGAGTGAGATTTTTAAATAAGCCACCAGAGCGTTCTGTAGGGAGGACGCTGCCACCCGAGCCTCACTCCAAGCACTGGACCAGGGAGCTGGTTCCACAGCAGGGAGAGGTGCAGGGTGAGACAGGAAGGGACAGCGCCACACAGGTGTGTGGACAGGAGAGAGCCCTGGGTGACAGACCCTCAGCTTGCTGAAGACCCTCAGAGAGCGTGTGCAGAGCCAACCGTGGGACAAGGACAGGGCCTGGGCTCTCCTGTGTACGCGCCCTTGTGACACCTAATAAAGCTTGGCACCTGGAGAGCAGAGGAGTTGGAACCCGGACTTCAGCCTGAAGGAGCTGCTGCCCCTGCGGCACCTGAAGCCACCTTCCTCCCTGGGAGACAGCGTGGCCGCTGGGAGAGCTGGGCTCTGTTGCCCCCGACGTCTCTGCGTGCTGAAGAGATGGAAGTGCTTCCGGGGGAGATGAAACAGAATTCTAGTGAAGGAGGCACCCAGGTAGAGGCTTCTGGTAATGCCAATGCCAAATGGCTAGAACTTCTGGATTCACAGCTAGGGTTTCTCTTGGGAATAGGTTCCTTAAATCCAAAGGAATAAAGAGAAAGAAGGAGAGGAAACAGAATGGGGGAAAAAACATGTACTTATGATATCCTTACCTGAGTTTTCTTTCAAGAACATAGTGTAGCAAGATTACTCACAGTGCCCACAAATGCCATTGTTCAAAATTCAAAGTCAGAGCCGGGCGCGGTGGCGCACGCCTGTAATCCAAGCGACTTGGGAGGCTGAGTCAAGAGGGTCGCGAGTTCAAAGTCAGCCTCAGCAACTTAGCGAGGCCCTAAGCAACTCAGTGAGACCCTGCCTCTAAATAAAATACAAAATAGGGCTGGGGGTGTGGCTCAGTGGTCGAGTGTCCCTGAGTTCAATCCCTGGTTCCAAAAAAAAAAAAAATTTCAATGTCAGCTTCCTGCAAAACTGACCCGTCACACTGAACCACACCTCCACAAAGAAATGATTTTGAAGACCCAAACCTTCCATCTGTGACAGATCCAGTGTTCTTGGCACCAGAACCTTCACTGGGAAGCCACTCACTTCTGGACAGAAGCCCCCCTGGCCATCTGCTCCTTGGCAACCACACGGGAACCCTCCGCAGCCTGCTTCTGTGGGGTGTTCTCACATTTAAAAAGGCAGATCCCAAGCTGTGAAGACAGTTTCCACCTTCCTCCCATCACCACAACTTATTATTACCCTCCAGTCAAGGTGCACACAGACAGGACAGTCGCTCCTACTTCCATAGTATGGAGTGGAACAGGTACCCCAATTCTGCCACAAATGCCACCAGAAAGGGAAGTGCTCTGGGCAAGTTAGGTGTCTTAGGAGGTCAAGAAGGGAGAGAGGAGAAGTCTGCAGGGCCAGGAGAAAAGAGAGAGAGGCTGCAGGGGCTGGGAAAGTCAAGAGCACACAGAGCTCCTCCCCTGGCCCTGGTGGGTGCTGCTGCCACCTCCCAGGGCCTGCAGAGGAGGTGCAGCTGCGGGGAGCCCCGCTGCAAGGCGGGGACAGTGGAGTGCAGCTGGGCTGTGCTGGTAAGAATCGGGTTCACGAGGTTTCTCAGGTGGGGTGAGCTGATCCCAGGGAGCATGAATGATTATTGTGGTGATGCCAGAGCTGAATTGAGCAGGAGGAACCCAGAGACAGGAGGCCAGTCCAGCAGGGGTGTGACCCCAGCCAGGGGCGTGACCCCAGCGAGGGGCGTGAGCAATGAGTAGCATACCATCCCAGGAACTGCAAGGGAGAGGTGGGCACAGGGGACACTTTCAACAGGAAACAATGGCCAGAAGGTCACACAGCTGCCAGAAACAGGTGCCCCCTCCAAGCTTCAGCCTGGGACCTGGGGAAGGTGGCAGGTGGGGACCTGGTTTTCAGGGAAGGCAAGGATCCACTTTTGATCCAGGCTGAGCTTTAGATGCCATTTGGCAAACCAAAGCAGATTCCTGCAGGCAGATTGCAAACACGAGCAGAGATGGAGGCAAGAGCCAAAGGAGGACGTGGAGAGCAGAAGTGAGGGCGAGACAGGCACAGGCAGCACCGTGAGAGGGCAAAGGAGGCATCCGTGGAGGCAGGGTGGGGAGGCTGAGGCCAGACTCCGGAGCCCTGACTCCACCTCTGGGGATCTCCTAGTCTGGCATGGGTATCTGCGGGTGCTCAGTTCCCTGTGATTGAAATGAGCCACTGTGAGGGTGTGGTCTGATGGGAAGGGTTTGCTGTAAGGCCTGGCCCCAGCTAGCACTGAGGTAGAGTCCCCAGAGCCTCGTCTTAGCTCTGGGGATGGAACCGGGCCCTGGTGCCTGTTGAGCCACACTCTTCCTCTGTGCACCCCTCAGTCCTGGGTTTTATTAAGGGGGGAAGAGTGGATGGCGGGCCATGCTGAGGGTGGGAGCCCTTATTTTGGTATCTAGGAGGCTATCCCCCCAGCTGTGGTGTCAGAAGCTGGCTTGCCAATAGGCAGGAAGTAAGGCATGGGACAGGAATAGGTGGACATTTTATTTCTTTGCTTCTGTGTCTGTAACATGCCCTTGGCCTTCCAGTTGCAGCTGAGAGCTGCTTCTCCCTAACGCTTTCCTTGACTCTTGCAACAGAATCAGTGGCTACAGCTCCTGTGTCTCCCAGGGTCCTTGCTCTTCTTCCCAGGCCACCGTGATGTGGCCAGTCGTGGGCCTGCTCACATGCAGGAGTGAGGCCCCCTCACCGAGGCAGGTCCAGCGCGGGTGCTGCTGTGGAGCTGACCCTCTGTGTGGCCCTCTGCAGAGGGGGGCAGATGGGGCAGACAGCGTGAGGAGCAGGGAGACCTGGAAACAGAGGGGAGGAGGGAGCGCCTCTTGGTGATACTTCTCCTGGACGCAGGGACACCAAGTAGGACCAAGAAGAGGCACACGTGGTCAAGCAGGGGAGCTGCGCAGTTTGAATTTGGAGATGGAACACTTTCACCTTCCAGAGAGTTCTCACGTGTGGCTCTGCCACTGCTGACTTGGCCACCTGTCATGGGACTGTAACTGAGTGAATTCACAAAGGATCTTCAGGGTTTCTTAGGTGATTATTTGAGGCTTGTCACTTATCACAAAACCAACAAGTTCTATGGAAGCCTGTGCCTGATAGAAGGTGGGAGATGAGTGGAGACGCTCGTCCCAGTGATCCAGTGCCATCACTTGAGCGATGACTCAGCGTGAGGAAAAACGAGGCCCAGGGAGTAAAGTGCTTGCTCGGCACCCCATGGGGGCCTTCTTCTGAGCCCCATTCTACCCATTTGCCTTTTGCTTTGTCCACGGGGTTTTGTAAGTGGTGAACGAAAAGCATGCAGACGAGGTGGCTCAGGCTGCAGACCAGCGCTGGTTTCCGTCCTCTCCCCCAAGCACTGGCTGCCGAGCGATACGCGATGAACCGTACTGTCCTATGACATGAGGAACCAGATCCCACGCGGCTGCTCACCTCCTTGCCTTTGGAGTCAGCCCCAAGGTCCGTTGAGTTACCCATCAGCTCCAGTTTACTCTGGCCCCTGATTCTTCCAAGGCAGCTCATCCAGGCTTCCCAGGTTCTCTCCTTGGGGCCCAGCATTCTGGGTGGCCCCAGTGACAGTCCTCATGCTTTTATTGTCAATCTGCGCTTCCCTTGCCCAGAAACAAATGGAGGCGCCACCCCAGATGCATCAGGTGCATGGCTGAGAAAGGCCACGGACCTCCCAAGAGCGCTGTTTGCCAGCAGACACAGGCCGGGCTCCAGGATGCTCTGCACCACCACCGGGAGCCACCAGAGAGGAGCAGCCAGCACAGTGACCGAGGGGTGGCAGCGGGGGTGCTGGGTTTAGACTCCTGGCCCTCACGTCATAACAGGGGCAAAAAAGACTCAGACAAAGGCTCCCACTCTGAGGCCTTGACTGCACCAATTCATGTGTTAGCCAATTCATGTGCTGGAATCTTCATGTTTGCACACCTTCCGACATGTATTTTTAATTCAAATGAATGAAGATGAATTGCCTAGTAGTAGCTAGCTGATCCTTTTCTCCTCTCCCATTTTCAATTGTTCCCATAGCTCCAAAGCACTGAAAGGAGAACTAAGCACTGCCATTCAGGTGTGCGGTGGCAAGTGGCTGGGTTAGGCCTGGGATCACTTTGAGGCCAAGACCACGAGATGTGCAGGATGGAGTGTGGAGTGCAGTGGCCAGTGTCTGAGCGTCCAGCCCGGCGGGCTGCTCCTGCTGGAGTCTAGGGACAGCCCCTTGGGAATGAGAGGCCTTCTGGCCGTGTTGGACAGGCACGTGCAGGTGCTGGCAGGTCCCAGGCGGGTGGGTGGTACCTGAGCACCAGGAGGCCGCAAGACACTGCCCGGCCCCGTGCTTGGAGCGGGCAGCAGGGAGAGGTGGAGAGCCCGCCCCATGGCAGCGCCAGGGCTCAGGAGGAAGCGCTGGTCCAGGCAGGCCAGGAGCTTCTCCTGCACCTTGAGCACGAGACACTTCCGCACATAATGAGGAGCTTCCTGCAGATGCAAACGCTGAGGTGGGGTGTGTGGCCCCAGAGCAGGGGGCACAGCCTGGGAGGGGAACCAATGAGGGCGGACATCTGAGCAGGATGCCAGGTGAGACCAGCTGTGGGACAGACACCAACACTGAGTTTTACAGGACCTGGAGGCAAAGACACAGGGATGAGCCCCCCATGCTGGGCAGACCAATCAGGAGGCCATGATGTCTCCCCTCTGCAGGACTCCGGGGTCCTTCCCACCAAGCATGGACATTCTCTTTGCCAAGAGGTGCAACACTAGGTAAGAGGAGTTTGACTTAGTGCCACTTGCTAAGAACACACAGAAAGGAGAAGGAGCGTCCTAGAGGGGCCACCTGCAGTGACGGGTGCAGGCAAGGGAAGAACAAGACCCCCACTCTCACCTGTTTTCTGATAGTTCTCCCCAGACAGAAGCGAAGCTTGCCTGGACCTCTGTGACACATGGGTGACTTAAGGACACCCAAGAGGGAGGCAGCAATTCACTGTGAGGCTCCTCCTTCTGTCCCAGGAAGACTGCCTTCATCCAGGTGGTCTGGGCTGCACCCCCATGGAGGCCCCCATGGAGCCTCAGAGGAGAGGTGCTCAGACCACAGGCTCCGTCCCCAGAGCCATGCCTGCCCACCCTGCCTTTCTCCTCTAGCCGGTGTTCCTGGTCCCGCCTTGTGCCTGCCAAGCAGGGTCTGGGGAAGGGTGAGATGATTCAGGGCTCCACCTCACACACTCTCCTCCTCCGCTTGTGCCTCCCTTCTCTCTACTCTACCTACTCTGTCCTAAGTCTGGTCCTGGACCTGCACCCGCATCCTCCTCTGGGAGCTAGAGACGTGCAGACTCTCCATTCGCCCTGGACCTCCCGGGTCAGAACCTGCATGTTAACAAGATCACCAGGGTGAGTTACACACATGCTGACATTTGAAAGCACGATTATGTGCTATTTAATGACACTTCGCTGGGGTTTTCCAAAGAGAAATCTGAAGAAAGTAAACAATGGGCATCCTCACCCCCAGTGAGGGACAGACGGTCTGAGTGATTCCAGGCGATGCCAAAGCACCAGGCCAGACACCCACTGCACTTAGGGACCCCGTGGCCCCAACACCTGCGTGGTGCAGGTTGGCACCTGCTCCTTGAAGAGGACCTTAGGACCTACCTTCCTCCCGTTTGCACTCACCCCGTGGACATCTGGGGACATCACTGCTGTACCTGCTGAGGTGGAGCAGGTGAGGCTGGTGAAGCTGGCCGCTGCCCAACACCACACAGGCCTTGAACCTGGGCTCCAGGCCCAATCGCCAGGGCCTCTGGGTACTCCAGGCACTCTCCATGCACCTGAGACGGAGGCCAGCCATCCTCCTTGGCTGTGTTTTTGACTTTTATGCAAATGGCTTCAGTCAGCTACTTCTGGCTATTTTGCAAATAAAAATCAGAAGTTTTGCGGGGGGGTGGTGGCGCACAGCCATCCAAGTGACTTGGGAGGCTGAGTCAGGAGGATCGTGAGTTCAAAGCCAGCTTCAGCAACTTAGCGAGGCCCTAAGCAACTCAGTGAGACCCTGTCTCTAAATAAAATACAAACTAGAGCTGGGGATGTGGCTCAGTGGCCGAGTGTCCCTGAGTTCAATCCCTGGTTCCAAAAAAAAAAAAAAATCAGAAGTTTTGTTTTCTAGAAAATGACATAGGAACTATTTCAATACATATCCAAAATCTGCTTACACGTGCACTTTGGTGCAGATCAATAATTAAAATTCTCACCTACATACTTGACTTCAAATGCAAAGGAAGCCTAATGAAATTTCTCCTTCCCTGAGATAATAGTTTATGAAGCTGCTTAATGAAATACTGGAACTACAGAAAGGAAGAGGACGTGTGAAAACCCCTTTCCGGTGTGAACCTATTTTTAAACAATCAGATGAAAGCGCCCGTCAGCCTTTGCAATATGCTAACCATCTGGCCCTGCATCCGCCTGAGTCACCAGATAAAGAGCTACAGGTTGCCGGGAGCGGGAGCGGGAGCACGCCTGGGTGCAGATATTCACTCCTGGGCAGAGCGCATTTTCAGCCACACCTAGGAGCCTCCAGGTGATGAAGAGAAACTTCTCCTTGGCTGGGTAACAGCACCTCTGAGTAATGGGAATGGTGCGCAGGGTAAGGTCGGGAGGAGGGAGCAGCCGCTCTCCTGAGCTGAGCGGCTCCGCCTCCTATTGGAAAAGCCTGAGTGGAAGGAGGGAGAAACACTGGGGAGCTCTGCCCTGCTTCCTGCTGCCTTCGACTAGCCATCCAGGGTGCCGAGGAGGTTCCCATCAGGAGTGCGGCCAGGCGCAGGAGGCCTGGAGGGCCAGCCAGGGGCCGCCAGCTTGCTGAGGCAGGCAGCTGCCTGCTGGGCTCAGGAGCGCCCGGCTTCAGCTCCCACAGCTCGGAGGGGTTCTGTGCGCAGCCCTTGTGGGGCCTCCGAAGGAAAGCTCACTTTTTTTTTTTTTTTTTTTGGAACCAGGGATTGAACTCAGGGGCACTCGGCCACTGAGCCACATCCCCAGCCCTATTTTGTATTTTATTTAGAGACAGGGTCTCACTGAGTTGCTTAGGGCCTCGCTAAGTTGCTGAGGCTGGCTTTGAACTCGCGATCCTCTTGACTCAGACTCCCAAGTGCTGGGATTACAGGCGTGTGCCACCACACCCCCTCAGAGGAAAGCGGTGAGAAGGAACACACATCTCCAACCCCACCCCACCTGCCTCGGCTTTGCTGTGAACAGGCCGGGCAGGCAGCGGCTGCCACCCTAGGAGGTGAGAACTGGCCGGCCACTTGATCGCAGACAGAAGCAGGAGGCAAGGGCTGTGAGCGGGAGTTACCGTCTTGTCTTCAAAGGCCCAAGGGCGGAGGGAGGAGCACACTAAACACAGGCTGCTGCCAGGAGCTGCCAGCCTCTCCCTAGGGATCCTGAGAGTCCCACTGAGGGGGAGGCAGCCTCCCAGGGACAAGGAGGAAGCAGCGGGGATGGGCTCTGGGGGCAGCCCAGTGCCAGGCCTTGGGACACAGGCAGAGAAGCCCAGTGATGCTTTAGGATAAACCCTGGCTGAGCAGCCCATTCAAGGGCTGGCTTGTCCCCACCAGCAGTGGCTGATGGACAATGGCTGGGAGCTCGAGGCAGGAAGTCCCTGTCCCCTGAGGTCTAGGCTTTAAGCTTCCTGGGGGAGGGCACTGGGCCCTACTCCTGACAGCAGGCCTCCCATCAGGTCCAGATGTGCAAGGTGTGAGCAGACGCAGCCCGGTCAGTCCTCTGAGGCCTCCAGCTGCCTGGCCACGCTGCCTGCAGGAAGCTGCTCCCCACCCGGCACCACCCTCACCCGCCGAGTCTTGTGCTCGCCAGTCCCTGGGCCGGGAGGGCTCTGCGCTCTGCATTCACGTACAAACAGGCTGAGGGGCCGGGTTTCAGCTGAAGCCTCATCCCTGGTGAACAGGATGGGACCATCTCTTCTTGACCGGCCAGCAAAGGTCCATCTTGCACTCGTGTGAGGCCATGGACGTGCCTTTGGGTTCTCACTTTCTTTTAGACGGCGTGGGCCTTTTTAGAGATGTGGCAGGCGATGGTCAAGATCACGAGGAACTGGTAACAATACTCACATGAGCGTGTGAAACACACACCCCTGTGGAGTTCCAGGATCTTGAGGAACACCTGTCCTCAGCATGGCACCTGGGCCCACTGGCATCGGCCCTGTTAGCGTGGGCCAGCTCATTTCCACCCCGATGCTGCCAGGAGCCTGCAGCGCACACAGGTCACCCTGCAGCCCCGAGACCGCCTGGCCACGCGTGGTGCACGGGCCTGGCCACTCGGGGTGCACGGGCCTGGCCCGAGAACAGCAGATTAACACCCCGCCCTCCAAGGCCACACACCTCTGCTCCTACAAACTGCCAGACATGTGGGCGGAGACTGCGGTCTCTGCTGCGCTCTGGGTCACTTTGGAAAGGGAGACCCTTGGAACAGCAGAGCCAAGGCAGCCCCCAGCAGAAGGCCCGTGCAAGCCTAGGAGGCCTGCCCTCCACCGGCAGCTCTTCCAGCATCCGGGTTGCCCCACAGGCCCCCTGCTAGGAGGCACACTGTCCACCTGATGTCCAGACCACTCGGGTCCTCTGCGTGGTCAGAAGAAACCACAGCCCAAGAGAATAACCCTGACATCTGACGCCTGACGTCACCCTTCCTCTGCTGAGTCCCACCTCCGCACTAGGAAGTCCAGGGTTCTCAATGATCACACTTAAATGGCAAACTGTGATAGACTATTCCATAATTGGTTCTCATTTAAACAAGGAAGTTAAATAGAGAACTGTAAAAAGTAGAACCACGGAGCAGAAACTGGGTCATTGGCCTCTTCCTGTTGCTTTCAATTTCTCAAGCATGCTCCTGCCCCAGGGCCTTTGCACTTTCTGGACCATAGGCCTTCAGGGATGTTCTTCCTCTGCGTACCCACACAGTGGGCCCCTCAGGGCCTTGACTCAAGTCCCTCTCAGAGGCCTTCTCTGACCGCCTACTTCTACCCACCCTCTCTCTGCTTATCTTCTATTTGTCACTGAATGGGAGTAACTGGGTTCAGGCACTCAGGTTTCTCCACTGCTCCTCTAGTGCCTGGAAGGACCCTGGCAGGAGGCAGGGAGGCAGGGGGTCAGCACTGTGAAGACCAGGCACCCGCCCAGGCTTCCCACGCCCTGGGGCCACCTTCCCCGCTGAGTGGCCTGTCCCTTCCCTTACTGAGGGCGGTTCCGCAAGGCCTCAGGCCTCCTGCCCCTCTCTGCCTGTAGTGAGGCTCAGGAGTGACCTGGTGTGGCCAGCTGGCACCTTTGCACACAGGTGAGGTGTCTCACGGCGTGGGATCAAACGGTTTCTTTTTTTTTTTTTCTTTTTGGAACCAGGGATTGAACTCAGGGGCACTCGGCCACTAAGCCACATCCCCAGCCCTATTTTGTATTTTATTTAGAGACAGGGTCTCACTGAGTTGCTTAGGGCCTCGCTAAGTTGCTGAGGCTGGCTTTGAACTCGAGATCCTCCTGACTCAGCCTCCCAAGTTGCTTGGATTACAGGTGTGCGCCACCACGCCCGGCTGGATCAAACGGTTTCTAAGGGAGGAATCTTCTCGCCGTCTCCTGTGAGCACTGGCGGCCGTGGTCAGCCTGCCGTCCAGCCTGGGCCCTGCTCCGCTCAGCCTCCTGCACTGTGCACCAGCCCCTGGCCTTAGCTAAGTCCTCCTCGGCTCCGAGTCACACTGCTTTAAAGACTTTTTAACAAAGTTTTGTGTTTCCAACGATCAGCTCTATGATCAAGTTAATGCAAAGAAGCGGCCGTTCTTGGAGTCAGACTGGAACGTGGCGCCAGGGGCTTCTGTGCGACCCGGCCGTGCCTCCCGTCCTGCTCAGATCCCGGGTCTGAGTGCATTTCGGGGCACGGGCCTCAGTTCAAAGCTGGCTCCCCAGTCCCCGCAGAGCTTCCACAGGTGTCTGCAGGGACTTCCTCAGAAGGCTGGTTTCTGAAATGCGGCTCAGCACTGCTTTGGTGTGGTCTTGATGCTTTCCCCTTTCACTTCTTGGGAAAGTAAATGTGAAGGCCGGAGCTTCAAAAGCCACATCAGACCCCGAGGACAGAAAGTTGTGCACTCAAGATGGCACAGCAAGTGACAGTGGGACGGGTCCTAGAACCTGAGAGAAACGCTGCAGAGCTTAGAATGCCCGCATTAGGGAGAGATAAGCCATCCCGTTCAAGTCGTGGTTTGTTGACTTTTCAGATATAGGTGGTTAAATGCAATTCCCATTTGTGTAAGTATCGGTGGTCACGAGTCACAATTCACATGACCCTCAAGCCCCCGGGGACTGGTGTGCCCTCACAGCCCACCAGCAGCAGGACAGTGACGACATCAGGCAGGTGTACCCTACTGTCACTCAAAGTGTCTGAACCCTCAGACCAGGTGCTCTGGTCGCAACAAGGCAATGCGCTTGTCCAAGCTAGCCAAGGACATTTGCCGAGTGCCTACTATGTGTCCTGTCCAAGCTAGCCAAGGACACTTGCCAAGTGCCTACTACGCGTCCTGTCCAGGCTAGCCAAGGACATTTGCCGAGTGCCTACTGCGCGTCCTGTCCAGGCTAGCCAAGGACATTTGCCGAGTGCCTACTATGCGTCCTGTGCTTCAGTCCCACCAACACCCGGCAGATAGGGCCTGTGCCTGGAGTCCCGGTTCTGACACCGGTGAGCGAGCCTGGCCTTGCTGGGCATGGGTGTCCGCACAGCTGCCTGGAGCTGTGGCGGTGCAGGTCACCTGCCACCGTGCAGCGGGGCCTTCGCACTGAGGACAGGGGACAGACAAACTTGGAGACTGGGAAGGTGAGCCTTGGCCGTCATGCAGGCGGGGCTGAACAGGTGCTGCGTGCGCTGCGGCTCCACCAGCGTTTCCTGTTTCCTCCTCCTGATGTGGAGGGACCTTCCGTCTCCCTGGAGGATGTCTACCTGGGACCAGCCTTGGCCAGTGAAAACTTCCAAGTGTCCCCTGCAGGAGGAGGTGGACTAGGGGACTGTGGAAGCAAAGAACAGTGCCACCCTCTGCCTGGGCCCCTAAGCCAGGCTGTGCCCCGACCTGTCGCGAGGGAAGCAGCACTGCGGGGTGGCCGTCACTGCAACCGCTGCAGTCCTGCTCTGATTGGTCCAGGCGGTGGCACGTCTCCTGAAGAGGGAGTGTGGCCTCTGGGTGGAGAAGGAGGTTGGCACCCTTTGGGGCAGAGCAGAGTCAGAAGGAATTTCATGCAAAGGACAATCATGAAGGGACTTGAATTTGGTGACGAGTTCAGTATGACAGTTTCCACCACTGGGCTCACAGGGTAAGAGGCAGAAGCTGAGTCTGGGCAGGTAAGGGACAGATGGCATAGGGCACTGTGGACAAGGTGAATTCTGCAAGTGATTTGAACTTGGAACCCATTCATCAAAACCTTTGATTGATCAAACTGAGAGCTCAAAACTGAGCTAGTAAACAAAACTCAGAATAAGCCAGCCCTCGAGGCAGTGAGTGGGGAGCAAACAAGACATCACATTAACGAATACACCACATCAGCAGGAAACTGCATCAGCAAGGCGGGAACCGAGTCAGAGACACCAGGGAACTTCAACCAGCGCCGAAGAGCCCCTGATGCCAAAGGAGGTGAGAAGGAAGTGTCAAGACACAGCCCGCAGAGAAAGGCAAGCCTGGCTCCTAAGCAAGAGCTCAGCACGTTAAGAAGGAAGATGTTCACGTCACAGCACCACTTCTTGACATCCGAGAAGACTTACACCTGCAAAGGACGAGTGCAGGGAGCCCAGGCGGGCAGGTGCTCAACCAGGTCGCCCCAGGGTCCACTGCAAGGGCGAAGGCAGGATTCACCAGTGTCTGCAGAGCAGAAAGCCTGAGATCAGGCCTGCAGGTAATTTCAGAAGCAATGCTCAGAGTGAGAAGGCGAGGGGACAAGTCCACGGAACCCTGGAGGAGAGTCTGCGCCTGAGAACCTGCTGCCCTCTGCAAGGGGGCGGCACATACAGAGGGTTCCCCAGAGCGGCCGGGAGCTGTTGTTTTTAGCAACAAAACACAGTGGTAAACAGAGGGACTGGAAGCCAGCCTGCTCGCAGGACCAGTAAGAGAAACGCAGGGAGCTGCGCGATGCTCCAAGTGCTCCAGCTCCCAGTGTCCACACTGAGCTTCTGGAGGGGTCTCTGAGGCTCCACAGGGTAAATAGCACTCTGTAGGTTCAGCAGTCCTTTGGGTTTGTCCCTGTCCCCTCTGTGATGGTGAGGCGCAGGTAACGCTGCCATGACCCCTCTGTAGCTGAACTCCAACGCTACGCTGTCCCCTTGTCCCCAGAGAACGCAGGCAAGGTGGGGATGGGGCCCCAACAACTGTCACCCCTGCCCTGCCTCCACCCGCTGTGAGACGCAGAGTCCCAAGGGGAGGGCGGTGGAGTCTTGGCCTGCTCAGCCTCTCCAGACCCGCAAAGAAAGAGGCTACCAAGTCCTACAGAAGTGACCTGAAACCTCTCCAAGTCAGCCTTTAATAAACCTCACTGCTACAAAATGATTCCCCCTGGAAACTGAACGAATTTCCTCTTTGGACTGTGCCCTTTGTCTGCCGAGTCCTGTTTTGAGGTCAGCTGACAGGTTTCCTAGCAGCCCCTGAGGTGACATGCCAGTCAATCCACGGGGGCTTCCTCCCTTCACTGCACCTTCAAGGTTCCAACCCTCAACCTTCGCACACAGCACCCAGGGTCGCTCAGGGTTCAATAACCAGAGCAAACACACTTGGAGACACGGGTCGACTTCCATCCGGGTCCCCAAAGGAGCAACCCCGCACACGGGCCAGGCACCGGTGCTACTCCGCCTCCTCCTGCTGACGCTGCTATAAATCCCCTTTGCAAAACCCCCAGGGCTTCGGGCCTGCTCGTCACAGGGCAGACGCACTTGGAGGTGCAATCCCACGCGCAGGGCTGGTTTTCCCTCTTCTGGTGGGTGCTGCGGCAGCCCATGCCACGCTGCCCACTTCTTAGTCCTTTTGCCAACACCCACCTTCCATCCCCTTCTCTTCACAGCATGTGGACCCAGTCCCAGCCCTGGGCCTTCGTCAACTCCACAGCAGCCCTTGCTCCACCAGCCTGGTGCTGGCCGCGAGTGCGCGGAGCGCCCGTGGTGTGGTCCCAGGGCTATCCACATGGCTCCCCAGGGCCCCCGAGAGGCCCTGTCCTTACTGGGTGGCATCAGGGGAGGACATGCACTTGGGAGCTGCCACTACCCTCCCATGAGCATGAGGGCCACTGGGCCAGGAAAGCCACGGCCTGAGGATGGCTGAGAAGGAAAGGGCTGGCCCTGTGAGGTCGGTCATTCGGTTGCCAGGTGAGCAGCACGGACTGCACTGCCGTGAGATGAGAAATCCCTTGGCTGTTCCGTGTGTGACAGAGTGTGGTCCCAGCCAGCCGCATTTAGAAATTGTTAGACTCGACCTGGGCTGAGCCCTGACCCAGGGGAGAAGTCCAGGTCCTGAGCCCAGCCACGGGTCTCCGCAGCCCCCAGGTGGTGCAGACAAACGCCACCAAGCTTCCCAGCTGTGAATGCTGGTGTCCCCCAGTGCAGACTGGAGTCCCTCCCAAGTGATGGTACAGGAGGAACCCAGAGAGCTGCAGGGGCACCCGGGCCAGGGTAAAGCCACTCACCAGGCAGCACGCAGACACCAGACCCGTGGAGCCTTGTGCCTGGACCTAGAGCATCCAGAACTGCTAAGGAAGGACTTTGCTGTTTATGAGCACCTGCTCTATGGCTTTTCATTGTAACAGCCCAAACTAACTAAGAGCCACTGAGCAGGAGTCCCAGCTGAATTCACAATGCAGCTGTTTTATTGCATTTTATGTCTCTTTCTAGGAAAAAAAGCCTATCAATCAGCACGATGCTTTTGTTGCAAGGCAGCATTGCCCAAGAACAGTGTGACGTACAGGGCTTGGAGGTCCTGGCAGGTGCCATCTGCCCTGGAGACACCCCACCCTCAGGCTGGGGCAGCTTTCTTAGCGTGCAGGTAAATTTAGTAAAAAGTTGGAGTTTTTGAGTTCCTAGGTGAAAGGAAGGGATTTCAAAATAGAGGAAAAGAAAACTTCGGGTGTTCCAACCCTGACGGAGCTTGGCTCAGAGAAGCCCAGTGCCTGAATGGGGCAGGGATGTCCCTGAGCAGTGGAGGGCCACAGCCACCGAGAACTCCTGGACACCAGGAAGCAGCACTGTCCCGAAAGGAAGGCGGCCTTACCATGCGCAGATGGGAAGCCACCGAAGTGCTGCAAAGCGCCATTTGGAGCTGGAGAAAGACAAGCTGAAGGGACAGAGGCAGCCTGGAGAGGACCCCGCGGGGGCCCTGGGGGATGTCGGGGTCTGCAGCTGTGGCCAGTGCCAGCAGTTCCATCACATCTGGGTCCCTGCCTGTGCCAGGCAGGGCAGAGCCACACTCGAGATGACGGTGGGGAAGGGTGCTGCAGTTCCAAGGGCATCACCGTCCCCCTCTGTGCCCGACTGGCAGGACCCAAGGCTGTGGTGACAGGTGAGGAACAGGAGCCTCACTCCAGCACCAGAGAGGGGAGCTGGGCGCATGCACATCCTAAGGGGCCGACAGCCGGGGCTGGGCCTGGGGCACTGGCCGCCACCCTGTGCAGGTCACGCGGGGACTCCAGCGCCTCCAACGTCACCACCGAGGAACTTGACCCTTCACCTCCTCAGCCTTCCAGTGGAAGTTTCTAGACTGGCCTTAGTAGCTCTAGGTCTCTGGACCCCGGAAGCAACTCCACCTGCACGCACCTGTGCGTGGCTCTCGCGCCTCCCGGGGAGGCCGGCATCACCTGCCCCCATCATTACACAGGGTGGGGGTTACAGGGTGCTCACCCTGCAGAGCCTGCCACCTGTCCCTGTGACGGACAGGCTCCTCCGAACAATCCACGGAAGGAGGGACAGACAGAGGGGACAAATGTCCCCTCCACAAGCTCCCACACGCCAGTGTGCACCAGTCTTGCCCACTGAGAAGCCGCCACTTAAAAACCACTCTGTTAAAAACCGCTCTGTTACGTGAGCAGGATTTCAGGGCAGAGCGGACACAGAGAAAAGTGATTTCTAACAAGGAGGCTGTCATGTTGGACGGAAGTCAGCTGGCATCGTTTGTGTATTCTCTGCCTCTTGAACTGCCCCTGCTGGGTCTGATGATGACCCTGCTTGATACTCCGGATGAAGGTGTTGGCGGATCTTCTTGCCATGTACACTTCAGGGAGATGGCCCAGCGGAGAGCGGCTAACGCCCAGACTGCACCGCTGGGACTGAATCCTGCCACTCATGAGCTGTGTGTTCTCAGAAAAGTCAGTTAACCTCTCTGTACTGCAGTCTCCTCATTTGTAACACTGGAGTGGCAAGTCCTCCCTCTGAGGCTGTGAGGGGCCATGAAGGAAATAAGCCTTCAGAAAAGCACACCGCACACTCAACTGTCTTGTAAATAAAAAGGTCTTCTTCCTAACGCATTAACTTTTCACTAAGTTTTGTGATTTAAGACACATTTTTTTGGTTTCTAGAATAAAAGTTTTAAAATTAGAAAGCATCCAAGTCTATTTAGGAGTCTAATATTTATTCATTGACTCTAAAACCCCAGGAGTCGATTGGCTTTCTGTGACATTCAAAATCCACGCAGAAAAAATATCATCAGAGTGGTTTGTTTCATAAATAATGTATTTTATTTTATTGCATATGGCTATTAAGGAGGCATCCATGATCAATACAGACTAGTACAACACGCTGCTCCCCAGGCCTCGTCTCCGGCAGCGGCCGTCCACCCTGGCACAGAGTGGACAGTGGAAGACGGAGCAGGGCAGGTTAAGTCTCTCGTCCTAACACAACACGAGAAATATATCAACATCTTGATGTCCAGAAACAATACGTACCCAAAGAAAACACTGTTCAATAATGTTAAAGTTTATATAGCAAAAAATATTTTAAATTTCAGGTAAGTCAGGCAAAATGTACAGAGACCCAATGTACATCGTGAAGTTTTAGCAAACATGACGTTTATACATTTTGGTTCCATTCTGTAAACTAAATTAAAAATGTAAATATTGCATATGCCTTTTTTTTGAAATGTACAGGATAGAGGGGAATTTAGTACATTATCAACTTTGTATTCTGCTCATCTTAAGTGGCAGCGGGACATGGACCACCTGTGTGGGACCAGGACTCCTCCAGCAGCGCCCCGCAGGGTCCCTGGCATCCTGCTGTGCTGGGGGAGCCACCCGGCAGGCCACCTGCTGGCTCTAGTCCCAGAACTAAACAGAAGTCTAGGGCATTTTATGCATCTCGCTGAAGTCTAGGGTACACTGCAACTGACCTTCAGGCTAGCACTGCGTGGCCCATGCATTACGGTGACGTGTAATTTCAGAAAAGAAAGACCTTAAGAATGGTCAGGGGATCACTTTACATTCAACTTTGTCTTGCAATACAATCCTCTGTTCTGAGTTCAGCACGGAAGCAGGAAGACGTTTGCATTGCCATTAAATATATTTTTAAGACATTGAATTTTTTGGTCTTCCTCTAAAAAGCCTCATTTGATTAATGCATTATTCTATAGTGATATAGATCTATATATTTATATATATATATTTTCTCCAAAACAGAAACAAAACAACAACAAAAAAACCCAAACAAACCAACAACTCACATCTCCAAGAATGAGTGTAGCCTCTACAGGACAACCAGGGGCACAGGCACTGGGGGAGGCTGGGCCTCCAGAGCGTGTCGAGGAGCAGCAAGGGACCACAGTCTGCTGGGAGCTCAGCAGTGCGGGGTGACATCTGTGATCACCGATAATTGCCACAACACTGAAATTTTCAGAACACTGAAAACGTAAAACCAGGGTAGTTTTGTCAAGAATTTCATTGACAAGGGACGTGCACTGTGAGAGATTGCGTTTCTTCCTTCCTGTTTTCCATTCTAGCACAGGGGCTAGAATGCCTCTTTATATCCGTTTCTCTCTCTCTCTTTCTTTCCAGGGCAGCCTCGTTGGCCAACGTAAGAGCAGTATGTTAAAGATAATACCTTTTAAAAATCAAATCTGCCAGACCCAGAGCAGCCTGAACCACCAGCAGGCCTACATGAGTTTTTGGTTAAGGAAATGTAAGCTCAAGATTCAGGACAGCAGAGGCGTCTGAGCTCATGAATGGGATAAAAGGCTTTTGCAACTTGAAGTACCTACACGAACACCTACATAGAGAAGGATAGACAAGCCTGTTAAAGGTAAAAAGAGAGTCACCCTCCCAGGACCCCTCCCTCCCACCCGCACCACCCAGTACAACTGATGATTTTCAAAAGTAGGTTGCTTCAGTTACATTTAGTAATTATTATTTATGAATCCATCTTCGGAGTCCGATCCCAGATTTCACCTCCATGGAGAACTGTCAGTCCCACTCGGGCTGTGTCAGCGAACATCGCGGGCACCTGGACTGGAATCCATGTCAGCCAGGCCGAGGACCACGCTCCAGCCCCGGGGGCGGCCGCGCAGGGAGCCCCTGCGCCCCAGCCCCGTGAGCCGGCGTTTCCTTGGGCTGAGGTAGGACTGTGGTACAGTTGAGCGTAAGCCAGTAGATACCAGATTTTGCCACTTTGGTGGGGATTGTAGAATCTCCGAGCATGCTGAGGGATAAATCTGCTTTGCCAAAATGAAAGTAAGAAGAAGCGAAGACACCGGCCACGATTGAAGGAGGCCAATGAAAACATCCAATTTGCTCCAGAAAAACTTCTTGGGCTAATTTAGTTGTAAAATAAAACAAAATGCAACGCACACTGCACGAGGGTGCATGCCCCGGCCGGGACAAGCGAGAGGCAGGCACTCCGCCCGGTGGGCTGCTGTCCCCATCACAGACGTCGCAACGCAGAATCGCCCAGGTCCCACAGAATGTCGCATGCAGCTTCAGGGTGGAAACATGCGGGGCACCTCCTTCAAGTGTCTCTGCCGCCAACCTCGGGGTGATGTGCCGACAGAGCTTCACTCTGAAAGAGACAGCAGAGAAGTCAGAGTGACTCGCACAAGAGCACTGATGGTCTCCACAGACGGAGGCGCTTGCGGAGCAGGTGTGACCGCTGTCCCGGGAGCAGCACTGAGGCTCGCCTGAGCCGTCTGCGAGGCCAGGTCTGCATTTCCAATCCAGAAAAGGCTCATAAGCACCTTTGCGAGGGACCCTGTCAAACGAGCTCTAAGAGACGGAGAGGCAGGGGTCACTTCACACTCAGTGTCCGTGCGTCTCGACCAGCCCAGGGTCAGGGGAATAAAAGCCATTACCTTCCTCACCTTTCCAGGGCTGCTGAGAAGGTGAAGCATCACACACCCTCTTAGTTATGGTTTGGATGGGAAGGGTCCCCAAAAGCTCATGTGTGAGACAATGCAAGAAGGTTCAGAGGTGAAATGATCAGATCATGAGAGGGGTCACCTAAGAGGTGAATTAATCCACTGATGGATTAAATGGGTGGTGACTGGAGGCAGGTGGGGTGTGGCTGGAGGAGGTGAGTCCAGGCAAGCGTGCCTTTGAGGTTTGTACTTTGCACCTGGTCACGTCCTGAGCTGCCTTGTCCACCACGCCCTGTGCTATAAGGTTCTGCCTCACCTCTGGCCCGGAGCTAGAGAGGCAGCGGTCTACGGACTGAACCGCTGAATCCGTGAACCGAATAATCTGCTCCTCCTCTAACTGTCCCTGACAGCAGCGAAAAGCTGAGGAAAACATCCCAGAGCTCGGCAACCCTTCACTGCAGGCTGCAGGGGTGCACGGAGGCTGGAGCCAGGGGCCCACACTCACGTCTGCAGAAAGCTCTCCCCAAACCCTGAGGCCCACACACGGCTTGGCTCTGCTCCTGGGGGGCCAAGCGAGGAGGGCCCCACTGGCTCCGCCTGACCCTCTCCTGCAGCACCAGGGGCAGTTCTGCTCCAGGTCCCTACACCAGGACAATCCCCAGGTCCTGGCATCTCACATCATGCTGCCTTTTTTTAAAAAGTTTCTTGGTTTTTTTTAACTCCCAAAAATGCACTGTGAATTTTCCCCACTCACCAGGACGACAGCAGCAGGGTAACTGGAACCCTGCTGGTTCTGACCTCTGGGTCCCAGGGCAGGAGGCCGTCCCTCTCCCGCACAACTGTACCTGCCAGGCCTGCGGAGTGGGCGCCTCACTGGCCCTCTCCCTGTGGCTTCCCTTTCTGTGACTCCAATTCCTTCTTCCCCATCTGGAGTTCAGAGGACTGACCCCAGCAAGACACACTGTGCCCAGGGCTCCCCTGGACACTGCCCACCACCAACTCCTCTGCCAGAACAGCAACCCCTGCAGAGACCACACGGCCTCTTCAAACCTCCCTGCGAGGTGACATTCTGAGGCTGTGCGGCTTTTCCCTATTGTTTTTATGAAGTTCATGTCCTCCAAAAATCAAAAGGTAAACAAGGTTCCGCAGACAAAGCCTAAGAGACAACCAGCCTCCAAATTTCCTTGCAGGGAAGCCTGTCCTCCAGCGAGCTCAGTCACGCTACTGAATTCCTTATAAAGTCCCCATTTGCTAAACTCCCATTGGACTGGAGTTTTACCCTAAGACGAGTTTGTATTTGTCACTCAGGCCCTGATTATGATAACTTCTGTGGCCAGAGCAGGGGTCAAGACCCTGTGAATTCACTACAAAAAGATCTCTAATCAAGTTTATTTTCACCTTATCAATGAAGCGAAATGAAGCTGAATGTCTCATGTTAACTGGAAGCCCATTGTCTTGAAAACAGCTAAGTGCATTTTTCAATCTTGCAAACTTAAAATATCCAGTCATGTAAATGGTGGATTAATTATTGCTGGAAAAATCATTTTCCATTCTCAGGGGAGGACTCAAGGGGCCACTATGGTTTTCACGTTTTAGAGGGGCTGTATTCCTGAAAACCCAACTCTAGTCATAGGCCTTGATAAGCTGTAATCAAGGTGAACTTGGAATTTTATGAAATATGATGCAGTTATCAAAACTCTACATTTAAACAATACATATTTTTAGCTGTAGATGAACACAATACCTTTATTTATTTTTATGTGGTGCTGAGGATCAAACCCAGTGCCCCACACGTGCTACGCAAGTGCTCCACCACTAAGCCACACCCAGCCCCCAAAACACTAAATTCTGAGTGTGAGCATCGTGCAAGAAAGAGCCAATCCGCAGGGAGCACATCACTTGTTCTGGTGGTCATGCAAGGACCTTTCAACAAGGTTCTTCTGGAATTCTACTCTGGTGCCAGGTCTGATGGATGCCTTGGGGGAGGACACAGGAAAGCCAGGCAAGGGAGACCAGACTCAGGCTGGCCTTCAGCTTGGAGATGAGGTCTCTAAGCTGGGACATGTGGTCCCTCAAACCTGTTCACATTCACACACGGCACAGGGCGAACGCAACGTGGACGTGCCTGGTCTCCTGCCATGGCTGCCTCCCGTTGGGAGGGAACTGAGGCCTCTGGGTCTCCTGGGGACCTCCAAGCTCTAGCTCCTGCTCATCAGCACCTTGCCACCTATCCCTCAGCCCCTCTGTGGGTGGCTGCTGCTGGCTCAGAGACGGTCTCTGATGCCCAGAAACACCACTCAAACGCGAGAGGATCTGCCATCCCTGAGAGGCACCCTTCCTGGGGGTGCGGAAGCAAAGCAAGACTGGCCCACACCTCAAACCACACCCAGCTTCACCTGCTGAGCCACAGCAGAAGGACGCGGGGACTACGGAACACAACACCAGGAAGGACGCAGGGAGCGGAAAGGAATCGTGCCAGAAGTCCGACTGCAAGTCTTCTATGCACTATGGTAAGAAGGCCTCAGACGAATCTGGCCACCTCAACTAATATCCGAGACAGCCCTTTCCATGCCTTATCGAATCACAAAATGTGCCTGTCCCACGTGTTAGCCAGCAAGGACCCTGACCCAGCGTGACCGGAGGCACCTGAGCCAAGGGGGCAGCAGGTTTCCACAGCCCACGCCAGCAGCACAGACCCCAGCAGGCCCTGGGTGAGCACCCGGAGGCCCAGTGCCTGGCCCTTCTGACAGCCACTCGCTCCTCAGTGGGGAGGAGGGCAGAGCGGGAGCTGGGAGAGGCTCCTGCCGATCTGAACCCAGCAGATCTGAGTGCACGCTCCCCTTCCTGCTTGTTTGTTTTCTAAGTAAGTTATTAGTCAGGCTCATTCTAATTAGGAGAAAAGAAAATACTTTCTAATACTACTCGTGTGACATCTTTAGTCTTTAAATATTTATGCTTCCTAAGGATGAGACCTGGCAAGTTTATTTGCGTCTGCTAAACCCACTAGAAGCAAAGCACCAGTTGAGAGCCCCCCACGAGCTCTGAACGCCCCTGACAAGGGAGACGTGCTCTGAACTCAGCAAAACGAAAAGCAGCAGATCCCAGGCCGCCCACATGGTCAGAGAGCGCCACGCAGCAACCCGCGACTACAGAAAGTGCCTTCGGAGAAAGGGACAGGTACTCAGTCACAGCACACCAAGCTACCGCACGCTTCAGGCATGCTGCGGAGCCCGTCACAGAAGCACACTCACCAGTCACTGGGTGACACCAGACCCAGCGACGGCCAGTACCTGTGGCAGACAGTCGCCCACAGGACGCGCCGGGCACTGCGGCTGTTCCTCCTGTCCTTTTCCTGTTGTCCTTTGTGATAAATGACATTCCTATGTGGGGCAGTCACATGGGCTGTAAGCTAATTCCGCTAATTCCAGGTGGGCCAGCTATGATTCCGTCCCTTCTCGTCCACTTGGACAGCAGTCGGAACGCCAATGGGCGAGTGCCCGGGACGAGGGCCAGGTCTTCAGTGTGCTCTGGCCTGCCCCAAAGAGAGGGCGGGGGGGGGCAGCCATCTTGGGGAACAGGTAGAAAGTACCCTTGCGACACACAAGGACAGGTCAGCGCCAGGGAGCTGGGGCCTTGGTCACACTCACACGAGAAAGACCCAGGGAACATCGAAGGCAGCACGTGCCAGCTACAAACGAGGCAGATTTGTCCAGCAGGCAAGAGCATGTGGCACATGGGCACTCTGACTCATTCCTGGCTTTTCACTATCCTTTCTCATGAGAATTTGGGTTTGGACCTGTCTGCCTTCAAGGTCACACTTCAGGGTCCAGAGTCCAGTGCACTCAGTGGGTCTCGGCAACCCCTGCCCACCAAGGCCCTGCTGCTCTCCTCTCCAGGGGCCCCTCGTGGCTGGTGCCCAGGCAGTGCAACCCGGAGTAGGGAGGGCGCATCTCTGAATCAGGAGCGTCATGCTGCCTGGCAAGCTGCACCTCTTAGAGCGACATCTCACAACTCACAGCCGACAATCAAGGGGGAAGCCCTCGGTGAGTTCAAACCTACCTCTGGGCCCGACTCGCCCCCAGTTTGGACCTTTTTCTGTTAAATACAGAGTTATGGAGGAACATAAAGTTCTCAGCTGCAGGAGAAATTCCTAGAAGACGCACGGCTGATAACGCAGTATCTCCTCGCTTTACTCCAAGCCGAGCGCGCTCGGAGCGCGAAGGAGGGCAGGGCGCCCTGAGATAACGCAGGCCGGGGATTCTGAGAAAAACGGCCACTGTGACTTTCTTCTAAACTGGGGGGAAATCACTTGGAAGGGAACTGTGGACAAATAAGCTCCCGAGCACAGTGGGGACAAGGCCCACCAACCCCCGTGATAAGGAGGACTTTCTACGTGGCTCGGACCTCCTCGTTCTGAAATCCCCCCACCGTCCCCTGCTCCCTCAGCTCCCCTCCCACAGCTGGCCTGCCAGGCCCCCCGGGCAGGTCCCGGAGCACAGGGCTGGGAGGACGGTTTCCTTTTTGGGTTGCCTACTGACATGCGTCATGTGAGCAAGAATTTTCCGCCCCACCTGCAGCGACAGCGTCCGACACCACGTGGGAGACGGTCCTCTCAGTCTCTGGCACAGGCACCTCTGAGACCACGTGGCTCCTAAGCTGCTGAGGGACACTTCTCTGGAGTGACGGAATGCCAGCAGCCCAGGCTAAAACCACACCTGCGAGGCCTCCCAGTGGGCTTCCGGAAGACAGTGCCCCGCCACGTCCCCACCTAGCCCCACGTCCCCACCTAGCCACAGGGAGATGGGTGGGACTGGGATGCTGGACAGGACCACCTCATGGGGGCCCAGAGGTTAAACTTCTAATTGTACCACTAACTTGTTTTCTTCCTGAATAATTGTCCCTGTGCCTATCTGAGCACCACAACAGGATGCCGTGGGACGAAACAAAGAGGAAGGGGACCACGGGGAAGTGGGCGGACGTCGCTCGCATCTCACGCAGGTAGGCTTTTGTGTCAAGAGCAGCTAAATCCTACCAAGTTAGCAAGCTCCCCCATGTGACAGCGTCTTCTCGCCACAGTCAAACGCGTGTGCTGGACCTGCAGACTCAGGCAGCCCCATGCGCTCCCGTGTCCTCTTCTCGGCCTCCGCCACCCCTCCTCCCCGGCAGCCAAGGCAACTGTGGTCTCATTCTTGACCTCTGTCATCCGACCCTTTGTTATTATTTCAGGACCGATGTATGGTGCAGAGGGATCACGCGACGCTGTGATCCTTCCGAGCTTAGGGACTAAGCGGCAGTGTGCTGCACTATACTTGACACTAAAAGTCACACTGCGTGACATGTGTCTCTTCAGGGATCTGTTCCCTGCTAGACCAACTCTAACCACGCCTTTCCTACCTTCGTGTCCCCAGCATCCACAAGGCTTATTGGGTCCTCAGTCACCCTAGATTGAACACAACTGAACTTAAAATCCCCCGTGGTCTATGCCATTCTCATAGACAGAAAAGGGAAGGACTATGTTCTGAAGGAAAACAGAATTATAGGACTGGATGAGACCAGAATAAAAGGAAGCCTACCTGGTGGGCGTGGTGGCGCACGCCTGTAATCCAAGCGACTTGGGAGGCTGAGTCAGGAGGATCGAGAGTTCAAAGCCAGCCTCAGCAACTTAGCGAGACCCTAAGCAATTCAGTGAGACCCTGTCTCTAAATAAAATACTAAATAGGGCTGGGGATGTGGCTCAGTGGCTGAGTGTCCCTGAGTTCAATCCCTGGTTCCAAAAAAAAAAAAAAAAAAAAAAAGGGGCCAAGTCCTTTCTCAGGCCTTTTGGGAAGGTGAACGTGAGCCGGAGCTTCTGCCCTAATAAGGACAACTGGACATGTGCTACAATTTGCATTAAAGTTGCAAATGCACTATAACAATGCACTTCCTGGGGCTGGGGCTGGGGCTGGGGCTGGGGCTGGGGCTGGGTGGTAGAGCACTTGCCTAGCACTCAGCACCACATATAAATAAGTACAGAAAAGTCCATCAAAAACGAACAAAAATATTTTTAAAAAATGTAATTATTTTCTCAGATTTAACGCATTTTTGTATCATATGACTAATACTAATGTAAAAAAATAATGGATTTTATGTATACTCTAAAAACATTTACATCTAAAGTTACAAATCTTTATTTTTCCTGTCAAATTAAGGAAATGTGGAGTGACTAATTCCTTCAAAATATACCCGTATCTAAACAGCCTGTTTCGATGTATCACCGATGTATCCGGGTGAATCTTTCCTTCCTTCAAGTACTTGAAGAGCCGTGGGTAAGTTCCTCCCACTGTCTGACCGCTGCCCGGCACAGGGCTGCAGCTCGGCCTCTTCGGGGAGGAGCAGGTGTCATCCAGACCTGCGGAGCCTGCCCTCACTCACCCTGGCTCTGGGTCCACCAGCACAGCCAGGGCCAAGCGCAGACCATGCTTGAGGCCTGGTGGGCTCCCCGCTCCCTGCACAGGCCGCGGTGCGCGCCTCCCGCAGCCACCGCAAGCACAGGCTCTGCTCCGGGGGCTCCGGAGTGACGGAGCCTGTGCCTCGGAACCGTGTGCCACCCAGAGCAGGGCAAGCACCAGAGGCCGACCTGAGGCTGGCCCGGAGCCGCTAACCCACCCCGTGGGGTCCCGGCCAAACCACAGCCTGAGATTCGCCGTGAGACCCCTCGTGGCTGTAAACAGAGCGCGTCCACCACGTCCTCATTCATAAAGGGCGCACAGCACGACCGGGCGGAGCACCGGCTCCTCGCTCGGGGCACCTCAATGGCGCATGCGTGTTGCGCACCGCGCTCTGAGCTACACTCCGAAGACCAGGCGCTCTGAGCTGCCAGGGAAGAGCAACGCCTCCCTAGCATCCTGGCCTCCCTAGCATCCTGGCCGTGTGCCGCCAGAGGAGCAGGACCTCCCAACCTGCTGTCACAGCCCCGTCCTCCTTTCAGAGGGCATCCATGATCGACGTCACAAACACTGCAACTCCTCGCAGCGACAGCCAACAGGCCACAGGCAAACGAACCAACCTGCTTCCACTGGACTAGCAGAACGGAGAACGCGGTGCTGGGCCACCGGCCGCCAGAAGCTCCCAGTTCTCACACGCTGCCAAGAGCACCTCTGCGCACGGCTGCCTGCCCACCAGGCAGGACAAACAGCCAGCAGGGGCTGCACGTGCCCACCGCGAGGGCCCTGACCCAGGAGACCACACCCACCCTCCTGTAACGTGCGCACAAACGCAGGGCGCCCCTTCCCTTCCCTCTGGTTTATACAAAAGGGGCACCACAACATAAGCAGGCGCTTTGATCCCGGTCACAGGTGAGAGTCACGTCCAAGTGCAGCACTGGTTAGCGCCATTTCAGTAACGAGAGAAGAAAGTGCCAACCCTCCCTGACACAAATCCATGCATTAAAAAGGCGAGAGGCAGCAGCTGATGGGGGACACCAGTGCCTGTCATTGCTTTTCCCTGCCGCCCCAACCCCATCTGTGGATGCCCCAACCCACCAGGCTGGCTCTACCTGCAAGTTCACCTGGTCGATGGCCCTCAACACCGAGCGCCCAGGCCCCACCAGGCTACTGGACACACCCTTGCAGGCAAATGCCTCAGGTCTCTAAGGCTACCCAAGGTCTCAAGTCTAGACAGCACACCTGATAAAGGATGACTTCTTCAGTCTGGGCAAAACCCTGAAAAGCAAGGACCTTATAGACATTTTCAGATGCTGGTGGACTGGGAGCACCCTCAACACCAGGGGACACTGGCTGAGCAGGCATGCTGGAGAGTGGCTGGAGACTGTGCAGCCTAACTCACTGGGACAAGGGGGGGGGACACGGGACACACGCTGATGGCAACTCTGTCTCCCGCCCAGCCTTCTTCAGCAGGAAGGAAGCATTGCAGAGAACAAGACCAGCCACACAGAGGCATGGAAAGGAGGCCATTCTCAATTAGTCTGTTGTCACAAAGGCTGAGCTGTGAGCCCGGCCTACCTGGGCGCACATCCACTCTCCCAGTCGGGCCAGGCAGCCGTCCTTACGATAGATCAACAGACCTGAGCAGAGGACCTCACTGACACTGCTTGGTGACCAGCACACTCCGCTCACCACAGTCACACCCACACCTTACAGACTCAGGGGTTCTCCTCTGGGGTATGCTTGGTGACACGCCGCCCCGGGAGGTCCTCTCAACCATACAGGACGCTTCAGCTGCAAAACCCTGAGCTACCCAGTCTCCATGCAACCACCAGGAACCCCTGCCCCTGCCTCGGCTCTCCCTGGAGAGTAACAGGCACAGTACAATTTCTACCTGGAAGGAAAACCACCACCAGAGCTAAAGACGAGGTCCTCCTTCCTAAGTCATCAAAACGGGTAAGTTTTCCTGAGATATTTTATGCATAAAACCTTTTTTAAAATGTATTTCAGAACAACTGTCACATTGAGCCCTGATTCTAAAGAAAGATCTAAACACTGTGAGGTCCTCAAACTGCGCGAGCTGTGACAGCCACACTCCACGGGCCGGGACCACGCTCAGTGTGCGTTGTGCACATCACCCACTGAAGGGCACCGGGCTCCCTCCACAGGCACCGCTGCCCTCCGGGGGCACTGACGCCTCCGCCCTGAACTCACCCACAGGCACCTTCCCGTCGAGCCGGAACTCAGAGAAAGGTGTGGAATCATCAGTCATCCACCGACATCCCGCTTTCTGCCATTCAGCTTCCAGATTTGACGAAGAACACCGCTCTGCTTTATGGGCCCCCACGGACCCGGAGCTGGTCGGGTCCAGCGGCCTCAGTGGAAGGAGTGGGGAGCAGGTAGGTGCCCTCTCCTCTTGAAGAGGCACAAGCAGGCAGCAGGGGGCCAGCAACAGGGCGAGGTGGGCACTGCTGAGAAGGAGGGTCACAGGAATGTGCCCTACGGGTCCTGAATGCTCCGCAGACCACCGTGCTGCACCAATGGGGTTCCAGGACGAGGCCTGCTGCTCGCGGTTCCACACTGCGCTTCCGTCCTGCTGTTCAGGTTGCAAACCTGTCCCACTGGCTCCCCAACCTCAGTGACATTTCAGGGTGGGTTCCACTAGCAGACTTCTAGGTGTTTCCAAACCTCACACAGTTTCCGATAAAGGAACTCAGGAACGCACAAGTACCTCGCCCAGGGCCACCACGAGGCCAGGCTAGGGAGGGTGGCCCCACACAGTGCTCCTCCTTCACCCTCGCTCTCACCGACTCCTCTCGCCTGAATTCTTGCCAGCAGCACTGATGCTGGCCCACACCAGGCCGTCTCCTGCCGCAGGGCCTTTGCATGGCTGCCCCCTCCTCGCCTGTGTGCCTTCTCCCTGGGAGTCATCAGATGGGCCCTAGCCACCTCTGGGTCACTGGGCTCAGATGCCCCCTCCTGTCATGCTCCTGTCCTGCTGTATATTCCAGAGCATTTGTACCACCTGCCACACGTCTGTCCTGAACACACCTCGGCGTGGTCTGTTCCTAGGATTCGGAGGTAGACAGCCTGAGGACTTCCATTTTAGCTTGAAAAACAACCATTTCTTGTCAGCCTCTATTTTTATATTATTCAAATGGACAAAATATGTTTAAAGAAGTCCACAAGTCACAAGGGTCGACTTTGGAATCAAGAGAATGCTAGCCGGGCGTGGTGGCCCACGCCTGTAATCCAAGCGACTTGGGAGGCTGAG
>JAJEJO010004453.1:310393-329058 GCA_020662805.1 Glaucomys volans
GGTCCCTGAGTTCAATCCCTGATTCAAAAAAAAAAAAAAAAAAAGCTAAAATTTAACAATTTGGTTAAATCTAAAAATCACAGGGACTTCTTACCTCGCCTGCCACGCTCTAGTCTCCCCATACTTTCTACCCTTCCCACGGCCCCTGAGTGACATTCCTGCCGCTTTCTGGGGTCTGGGGTTTGTTCTGGGAAGAACTGGAAGAGGTAAGTGTGACAGGTACCTTGCCAGAGCCCACCCCACATCAGCCGGAGGCCCTGGGCACAGCCGCACACCCACCGGACTCCTCAGGGCGGTGGCCTGGTGTGGAGGGAAGGGCTCCCATTCAGGGCAGGGAGCCCAGGGAGGAGGGGCTTTCCTGCAAAGCCAGGTGGCGGTGAAGGGTTGGAAGGGTGGGACAGGCTCCGGCCCACCTCTGTGCTGCACAGGCGTGTCTTGAACTGTCAGGGAGGTGACTGAAATGGAGCTACCGTGAAGGACAACACACGGTTACGTGACATGTTCAGGGTCATTCAGGAAAAAACGTGAACTGAGCTCCAAAGGGGCAGCTGGACCAGCAGCAAGGCTCACCAGCTGTCTCCACAGGCAGGTGGGCAGCAGCACAGGGGCCTCGGGAAGACCCTGGTCACACACCTAGAGCAGAGCGGGATTGGCAGCTGGGGGAGAGGGCCAATGTTGACCTCAGGAATACCCCGTCCCACGTGCATGGGATCCCAAGAAAGAGCAGGGTCAGGGCCTGGGCTGCAGGAGCCTGGGCGAGTCAGCACCCAGAACAGCACAGCGAAGCCAAGGCCTCACAGAGGAGACCCTTGCCGAGAAACACTGTCTCCTCTGCGGTGCTGGGGACAGAGAGGGCATGGGGAGCCGTTCCAGCACAGCTCTCCAGCAGGGCCACAGTGTGCTTGGTCTCCAGCCACACACCCTGCAGGCGGGCACCTGACAGATCCGAGCAGTTGCCCCAAAAGTAGCTCTGGGTGGGTGCTGTCCACTTGACCCCAGGGCCCAGAGGGCAGAAACCTTCTTTGTCCCCTGCCTCCGCCATTGTGCTTACACATCAGATTCCCAACAGCCAGACTGGCCGAGGCACCAACTGCATGCACGCTGCCTTTAGCGAGCAGCCAAGGACCCCGCAAATTCTGACCCCCACCAGCTGAACCAGATGAACTCAGGATTCATGAGAGACACGCACTTACAGCCGAGCTCGCTCTGTGAGCTCCCTTGGGTGCCCCACGCTGGGAAAATGAGACTAAATGCAGTGGTTACTTCAATTTGAACTCAGACCACATGATAATCCAGCAGGGCCGATTACTACACCGAAAATAACTGCGCAAAGGCTGTGGCATCCGGAAGATTCTAACACGACCCCAACGCCAGAATGCCATCACACGCAGAAGCCACCCAGCCTTGAAAAGGAAGTTCTCAGTTTGAAAAGCCTGTCAAAAATAAGCTCTCAGGAGTATTTGCGAATTCATCAACATCTGTGTTCAGAGTGTCTTGAGTGCTTTCCGTATCTAGTACTTTAGTTCATAACTAAAATTTTAACTTTTTTCTTAACCAGCTAAATTAAAGTGAGTTTTCTGAAACTTACTGCTGTTAAAATAAGTTCAAACTCCTGACCTCACAATACTCTAAAAGAGAAAGACTTTTTGTGTTGCAATGAAGGCACGTTGCTAACGTGCTTGCCTTGACCTGCGCTGAATATCTGCTGGGCGTCTAGTGGACAGAGTGGACTGCACACGAGTTTCGCCAAGCTCGTTGGGCACAGCCAACCAGAAGGCGCAGGGTGGCTTAGGGGATCGCCCTCTGCCCCCACTGCACATGTCAAGTGCTATTTTAGGTGGTGCCTCCTATCACGTCAGAATGACAGGCAACTCAAAAACACGTCCAGGACTCTCCTTCTCCAGGCGCTTCTGTGGTCTCAGAGCTCAGGAGCTTTGTGGTATCTGCAGGACACCAGGGTCCCAGGATCTCCATTTCTGACCTCTTCATTCTAAAGCAAGCTGCTCAACTCTCTAATCCATGTCATGGTTAATCCTGCTTATTGCTCAGAGTTTCCAAGTACTATTTGCATAGTTTTTAAATTTAGTAAGGACATCTTGGCCCATTTCCAAGACTTGTCTCCCTGCTTTCCAACCTCCCCCCGTTATACACACACCGGGGGCATGTGAAGTCCTGAACAGAGAGGGCGGTGGTGAGGGGGGTTAACCCAGGGCACAGGGGCCAGTGGCTGCTCCCGCGTACCCAGGAGCTCAGGGGACCAGACAGTCCTGCCTCCAGTACCCAAGTCCAGCTTCACAGCACTGGGCAAGGCAGGTAAGTGCCCAGTTCCAGGTCCTGCACGGGACGCACAGGCTTGCGGAGGAACGCCTACCTGAAGACTCCCTTCACAGGACATCAGAATCTTAGCTTCTTAAAGCAACTTGGTAAGTGTCAACAGACCTGTCACCACAAGACAGGGCACCCTGAACCTGCCCGTCTAACCCAGACAGAGTTGCCTCGCCATCGTCCCGGTTTGTTCTCCTGGGGCAGCCTCCCACCACGAGGCGCTCTGGGCTGTCACGTGGGGTGGCTCCCTGTGTGTGCTGCTCATGGAGCAGGGCATAGCCCTGGGCTGCCACCTGCTCGGAAGCCAGCACTCTCTTCTGGGATGCTAGAGGGACTGACAGCCACTGGGGACCAAACACCGAGCCCCCGAGCACCAGGCCACGGACCTTATGAGTCTGCATGTTTGCTCAAGTATTTCTTCTGAAAAGGGTGTTACAGTCACACCGCTAGAAAGACAGTAGTTTCTGTCAAATTAAGTTTGTAGGAAAACCATTTCTCTTCTTGTAAAAGTCCTGTTAGATCATTTCTTTCCTTAAAATTAAACAAAACAAAACAAAACCTTAAAAACAGTAAAGGCACTGGTGAAAACCTCAATCCCCAGAGAATAACCACCCAACAAGGACGGCGAGTTGCTTATTAGTCCCTAGGAAAATTCTAAATTGTTGAGTTTTCAAACAAAATCACCACGAGATGGGTCAATGACTCCTTTCTTGGGGAACTGTCAGTGGACGTGTTCAGGACGGCAGCGTCTGACCCGCCCTCAGGAGCAGTGCCTCCTAAGGACACACAGGCCTGCCCCGTCGCCTGCAGGGAGCAAGGGCTTCCATTTCTCCAGAACACCCAGGCCTTTGCATCTGGACGGTGGCAGGTTTTCTTCTCTCTCCTAATAAGCCAGTGAACTTGAGAATCCACGAATCTCCCTGGGCCCACCCGGGCTTCCTCACTCAGCACCTGACCTCTTTCCGGCTTCCTCGGCCCTTCCTGTCTCTGCGTGAAGCATTTCACTAACTGGGGCCACTTCTGCACACCCCAAGTTGGTCTAAGGGGAGCAGGCCCTGTGCTGGGAGAGTCACTTAGCACCTGGGGGACCAAGGACCAAGGAGCCAGCCTAGTGTCCCCTCCTCGGCTGCTCCTTCTTCACACTGTTTATGAACAACTCTACAGTAATTAAATCCACGACCTTGAACCAGACGCCAGAGGCACCTCGAATGGCCCCTGTTTTCACAGCCTTAAAATAAGTGGCATTATGTCAGTGGTTGCTGACTCCTCGCCCTCACGCTGCCCTTGGACTTCTCCTGACTGCCAGCACACTGGGCTCCCAGGGATGACACTCTGGGAGGACCGTGTCTTTCCAAGCACAATCGCCAACTCGCTGTGCTGAAACTCATCTGAAACAGCTGCAGAGCAGGAGTTTTCCCCGGGCACTCCAAGCAAGGTCCAGGAAGGAGGCTGGACCCCGGGAGCCGGACCCATGCACAGGTGGATTTTGAACTCTCAGCTTCACTGGCAAAAAATCCAAGCTCTCCAAATGGCAGGCGTGAAACTGGTTTTAATGAATATAAAGGGCTTCCGACCAGGCCCAGTCTTCGTCCTCGACTGTCCCCACTGTGGAAGGAAAGTACGCAACTCCCTCCAAGTGAAAGGCAAATCAGGACACTAACCTGACAGCTGCCCTTAGTCTCAATAGGGTCCAAGTCCCCAGGCAACTGTTCTGTGCCCTCCCCAGGGGACAGTCCCACTCAGAGCACAGAGCCTGGGAGGGGAGGGCGACAGAGGCTGACCCCAGCCATTCTTCCCTGCAGTGACCCTGGGCAGCTCGCTTGGCCGCTCTGAGCTGCAGGTCTTTACTCTTCCCAAATCGGATGGAGCTGACGCTGCTGCTCACAGGTTTCTGGAGTCCTGCATGAAGGTGCATCATGAAAATGTTTCAACGCTAAGTGAGAAAAAATACCTTTCGAATTTCACCCAATCCTTTTGCCCCATGCAGTTACCTTTCAAAACAGATCAGAACAGTGGCTACATCTTCATCACATTGAACTGCACAAGCATTCTTTCAAAATCACTAACTGGCTGCAATGTTTTGACACTGTGAGCTCCAAGAGAGGGCTGGACTTCAGTTCACAGGATGCAGAGAGAAAGGACCAGGTCACGTTTCATGAGCACTAATGCTATGTGCCCACACTCTGCAAGCACATGTCCTCCTTAACCTAAAGGGGCAATCTTAAGGTGACAACTGAAATCATATTTGACAAACCATCATTATGCCTACTTTTATGCCTTGAAAAAACCCAAACTTGATACTGCATCATAATAATTCACTCAAGTGCTTTTAAGGATTCCATGAGAAGATTAAAGTCATAGTGGGCCCATGATTATGCTTATAGTTCCCGTATAAAGTTTAACATGATCCAAAAACAGATCATCAGTATCTGAGTTTCAATTACAAAGAAAAAATTCATGCTTCTCACACTACGATTAGATGAGATCTTATGAAACTGCATGCACGCACACACACTCTCACATATTGCCCCAAATATTTATTTCCGGAGAATACTGACACTATTTAAATATTTAAAAGTCCAGTATTTATATGGCACAATGCATGTGATTGTTAATCTTCACAGTATGCTGTAGACCTGAGTATTTGGCCAAATATCCCAAATTTTAGTAAAGGCACAATAAGCAAGAAATATTTGTATATATATTGTTTGAGTGAATAAGAAGCATATACATATGGCATAAGAAAACAGAAGAAAGCTTAAAGATACATTCCCATTCATTCTGGACAAGTAAACATGATTATATGCAAACAATATTTTTCTAGTCCAATGAAAAAGAAATCAGCGCTGCTGAATTGACGGCTTTATCACTTGCAGGCATGCAGTCTGTGAGTTTTAACCCAATTCTACTTCAGCATTATTTGTACCCAGGAAGCACACTACGGACTCCCCAACTCTTTATTCAAACTTTCTCCTATGCATATCATTTTAGTGTGGGTATTTTTTGAACAGTTTCACCTTTCTGATTTAATATGAAGTACCTTATAAACAAAGCGGGCTCACATATCTATATTCTCGAGTTTAGCCTGCCTGCCAGGTTGGTATCTTGCAAGACACTGAACACTCAGTAGCAATCACAGCCCAGCACTTGCTCTGCCTTCAAGGATGGCTTCATCAGTTCTCTCCAGAAAAAAACAAAACAAAACAAAACAAAACGGTGGCACCCTGCCAACAACTTATCTACTCTAACTGGTCCCAAGTAACCGCAGTCTTGAAGATCACATTCAAATGAAGTAAAATTAACAGAGTATCCTGTTCAGATGTGCATACCATTGTTTTCTCAAAACCCATGACCTGATAACAACATAATGTTCTAACAGACAATTTTGGAGAGTCAGAGAATTTTGTTTTGTCTGCTGAAATGCCAACATTAGAATGCCCTGCCTGTCCTGGACAGGAACATGCATTCTGTTCCTGTCCACAGAGAATCCATCGCCACAGTCCCCGAAGGGAAGAGGCTCGGACGGGGACCGGGCTCTGCTTCCCTGGCCTGCTCTCACCACTCTACTTGGCAACGCAGATAAACAGGTAAGGTTACATTTTCCCTTAAGTTTCTAAGGTGAGACGGGAAGACCTGACTCTGTGCTACCCCCCAAAACAAAACAAAACAGAAAACCTTTCCACTTGCCAAATCTGATACCAAAAGCTGCCCAGCTCCTGGAACTGCACTTCTAAAGAAAGTGCATTAGTGGGAAACTTAACAGAAAGCCCATTATGCCCACGCTGTCCCCAGGACTCCTGCAACTTCTCGTCAGAAAGAGACCTTTGCTTTAACACTGCTACTGCTCAAGAAAATGAGCTCGGACAAGTCCTCTCGGTGGCGGTGGGAGGGGAGGCGCGAAAGATCCCAACGTTTTCTTACCCTGACCCAACCAAACAGCCCACAGTACAGGTGCAAGAGGAACCCCCCAATTAAAGCCACTGAGTGGGCTGTGGCGGTGGCTCAGTGGGGAAGCACTTGCCTAGCAAGTGTGAGGCACTGCGTTTGATTCTCAGCACCACATATAAATAAATAAAGTAAAGGTCTATTGACAGCTGAAAAAATAAACAAATAGAATCAACTGAGGGAACTCCCAGAGCCAACAATGACTTAAAACCTGAAGTTTAGGGGTTCTCGTGTCCTCATGCTGCCTGTATTGAGCTAATTTTTAAAAACATGTATATTCTATTATATATTCTCATTTTGTCAATATTTCTTAATACATGAACAAATCCCAAAAGGAAATTCAACGGTCCCTTTCACATAGGCCAGGAATCACATGCCATTTCCCTAACCATTATTGTGCCCTGTCACTTAAAACATTACCTTTTAACTCTAGACACTTTTCTTTTTTTTTTTTTTTTTGGAACTAGGGATTGAACTCAGGGACACTCGGCCACTGAGCCACATCCCCGGCCCTATTTTGTATTTTATTTAGAGACAGGGTCTCACTGAGTTGCTTAGGGCCTCGCTAAGTTGCTGAGGCTGGCTTTGAACTCGCGATCCTCCTGACTCAGCCTCCCAAGTCGCTTGGATTACAGGCGTGTGCCACCATGCCCAGCTTGGACACTTTTCCATAGCACAGATTTTCTGCTGTGTGTCTGCTGCTGGGGACGGAGCCCCAGCCCTGCATGCAAAGCACTGGCTGCAGGCCTGCGGTACACCCCAGCCCTTGGAGAATCTCAGCCCAAGTGGGGAAACCAATGGAGGGCGAGCAATGCTGAGGAGGTCCTGCCTGCGTCTGCAGGCCCCTGGGGCGTGCTTCTGTTCTCTGAAATCATGGTACCCATTTACCAGAGTCTTTCCATAAACACCCATGGTTTCAAAGTGACGACTACCACCAGAATTTCTGGATGTATAACCACTTTCCTTTCAAGGAGCTGCTTCAGGCTTGCTTTCCATCCCAGCCACCCTGAGACAGAGCAGGGAAAGGATGGCAATCACCCCATTTCACAGAAAGTGAGAAGCAGGATCAGGTGGCTGCCCAGAGTCACACAGTGACTCACAAAGAGCAGCCACCAGAAACCTGGCTTCCTGATTCCACGCACTGTGCTTCCTTCTGTGAAGCACTATTTTTATAAAGGTTTCTCTTTCAATAAAGGAAATGGAACGGGCCACGTGACTTTCATTCACGAAAGCCTGTGTGTGTGTGTTCATTAGCACCTTACTCCCTCTTCCTGCACGTGGAGGGAGGGGAGGGAGCCAGCGCACCAGGCCTTTCCTGGCCTCGCCCAGCTGGGACTCAGCCTGGGGGGGTGAGGAGGCCCTCAGATTTTCAAAAATAGGCTAATTGTTGACTTCAAGACTTTCTAAGGCAATTACTTATAGACATAAATCGTGACTTTTCTGTTCCTCTGAAAATTTTTCTCACAATCTTTTTATTCTAAGATATGAATGGAGAGTCCCTCCATCAGACAATTTAAATACAGATGCTTTCCATGGTGACTCTTATCTGTTCTATGCATACACAGAAGCCAATTTTAGAATAAAATCCCACTAGGGAGGAAAACTAAAATAATTTATTTTAGAGAATATTAAAAATAATAATGCAAAATTTTAAAGAGTTTATTTTTAAAAGCAGTTCTAAAGAACAGTAAATTCAACAGTATGTTTCCAATTCCCACAGAACAAAACTCTTAACAGACTGGATGTTGTGGACCTGAGTATTTGGCCAAATATCTGAAATCCTATACACACTCACACACACAACACAGAAGCAACCTCCCTGGCCCCAAATAAGAAGCATAACTTAGCGTTTGCTCTGGACTTTGAATATATGGACACCTAAACTGGTTTTTGAATTGGCTCTTGTGTTTAAAGCCCTCCCCCATTATCGACCCTGCGTAGTAAACAACTGTCAAGTGTTGCTGATGCCACTTATGCAAATACTGAAGAGCACCCAAGGAGCCCCCTAATCCTGCTGCAAGTAACTCCTGCGGTCTTCACCTGGGCTGAGCTGAGCGCTGTGCAGCTGCTGAGAGCCAGGCCAGAGCGCGGGCAGCCAGGAAGCGACTCCTCTTCAAAGAACTGCCTGCAAGCTGACTCCTGTTCCCGGCCCTCTTCAAGGGCACTGCCTTCTCTGAACTTCTAATCTGCCAGCGCCACAGCTCCCCCAGCCCCGGGCCCGCTGTGAGTGGCATGGAAATGGATGCTCTGTCTGCTGAGGCCCTGGAGACGCCTCTCTGGCTCAGTCCTCGGGAAGGAGCCATCTGACCAAGATGGCTCACGGGCCTTCCGCCCTGCCCAGCTCCGTTCGTGCTGACTTACTAGAAACCTGATTGGGCACACAAATCTTTTTTCAACATGTGGTTTTGGCACATGGGACAAACCACGGTTACCTATTTTTCTTTAAAACAGCCTTTTCCTTTTCAGAAGGTGGTTGGCCAGAATACCATGACACCCACGGGCTTTGGAAAAACAGCAGCCGAGCCGACCCCCTGTCTGCTCAGCACCACGGAGCACACACGCTGCCGTGTGGCTTCCGGACCGCGGCTCCTAAGCCCTGCACGGAATTGTATGCTGGTGGGAAATCTCAAGACCAGCCATGTCAGGGCTCTAAATAAACCCACGCCTTTGTAGTGTGCAAGGGGCACTATCTCCCCTGAACCCTGCGTCTGAATGTAGCGAC
Organism: Glaucomys volans; assembly: GCA_020662805.1. Classification (NCBI taxonomy): domain Eukaryota; kingdom Metazoa; phylum Chordata; class Mammalia; order Rodentia; family Sciuridae; genus Glaucomys; species Glaucomys volans. The sequence goes on from JAJEJO010004453.1 coordinate 319,386, forward strand.
GCTATCAGAAAAGCCTTGAGCCCTCCCAGACCCGCAGGCCCTGCCAGCAGCCCAGGCCTCCTGCTGCCGGGAACCTGTTCCAGGCCCCTCGATCCCATCCTCCACCAGGAGCAGGACAGCCGCTCAGTTCTCAGGCTGCTTTCTGATAGGATCAGACTTGGGCGCAAGGTAGCTCTTTCATGCTCACTGGCACACGCCCAAGTGGGCATACCAAATGAACGTGCCCGCACATTTCCCCCACTCAATTACACTCACGCTGCTGTGTTTACACGGTCTGTGTCTTAGAAGGCAACTAAGCTTTCAACCCCCGTCACACTGGCAATTTTGTAGCGTTTAACGTGACTCCAGCAAAGTGACCTTCAGTTGAGTCTCCGTTTATGAGATGCATTCTGACAGCTTCCAAGTGATTTAATTAGATGCTGAAGCACCACACTCCTGACAATTCGCCATGACTTTTCATCTTCTATCATACAGTTTTAATAAAAAAGGAAATAGCCTTTCCTCTATTACACTAGAATAACAGGGTATTCACCCTGCAGCTATAATTTTAAATTGCATGAACCAACAGCCCCAAGCATACTATAAAACGCATACTGGCTTCAGACAGCATTCAACTGGCCTGCGGAACCCCAGGCCACCTCCGGCAGCCCTTCAGGGTCCTTGCAGATTGTGCACCTTAGGCCAGCCTCTACCAGTCTCCCAAACACACGAGAGATGAAGTGTGTGTTGGGTGGTTCCTAGAGTCCGTCCTGCAGCAATTCCACAAAGAAACAACCACAAAATTTGAAACACCAGTTGAACATTCAAGCCGCTGACGACTCCCGCACACCAGTCAGCCTGGGGCTGTCAGCGGCCACTCTGCATGTGTTGGAATTGCAAGGAAGGCAACAGGCACCCTCTCATCCGATTGTTCTTGAAAAGACCTGCTCCCCTCTTCGCTTGTTTTCCCCACAGCACTGCCTGTGGATCCTGGCTGCACCCTGCAGTCACCAGGGAAACGCGGGTCCCTGGACTCCACCCAGCCCTGCTTTCCCTTCTGGCTCTGAGTGCCACAAACCTCCAGGGGGTGGGGGGGAGCAAGGGTGCATCACAGTGTGGGGACCGATCAGAGATGGCCACCCTGGGCGGGCTGCATCAGAAACTCTGGTGTGGTGCAGCAGGCTCTCCTGCTGACGCCAGGCATGCCCAGGTGAGAACCACGCTGCCGAGCTCTAAGAGCAGAGCTGCCATTTCCCCCCCAGGAGGAAGATGCCACTGAGGAGCTCGAGAGGCCAGGTGTGAGCTTAAAACGGCAGCCCGGCACCCGGCGCCACTTGTAAGGACCCCGGACCTGGTTTTACACCTCTGCCGCTCGGTGAGAGTCGGTTCAGGCTCAGCTATGGGCACACGAGGAGGGAAGCCAGGTGCCTTCAGGCCCCGCCCCGCAGCCCCACCGGGTCTGGACGTGCGCACTGCCTGCCTGCCGGCTGGCCTCGACAGCCAGAATGGAGGACTCCCTGATGCCAGGAGGCAGGGGGGGAGGTCAGGGGGCACAGGAAATGGGCGGGGCCTGAGGCTGGAGTCTCCCTCCCACAGGAAGGCGGCACCCTCACCCCAAAGGGTGACAGAACTCGATGAGCTCTTCGGAGGAGGGGAGCGCCAGGCAGCCAAGAGCCAGGAGTCTGAGCCAGGAGCTGGCATTAAGATCAAGGGGCCCACGGGGAAGAGGGCACAACCCTGAGACGCACCCACTGCCCCGCCCTCCGCCCCCAGCGCAAGGTTAAAGGGCCTCACCTTTCACGATGGTGGCCTCTTTCAAGTGATGGGACAGGAAGTCAATGCTGGCGTAGGTGCTGGCCGAGGGCAGGGCACCAGGGCCCGGACCACCACACACCCCGCTGGTGCCACTGCCCCCCACGGCACTGAGGAGACCCCCAAGGCTACGGGTCCGGCCCCAGCTCTTGTCTCCTGGCTGCGGATGCTGCATCTGCACCTGGGGGGACAGCCCTGGCTCATCCCTCACGTCGATGGCAATGTAGTTGAGGCCATTCTGGAAACCCGCGGAGGTCTCTCTTCGCATAGGAGAACCACTGCCCCCAGGACAGCCCACCAAACCCCCAGGCTGGCCGGGGGCCCAGGGCCGCACCTGTGGAGGTGGAGGCACGGGGAGTGATGGCTGTGACTGTCCTGGGGAGGTGGGGGACTCCTCGCTTGCTCCAAGGCCCGCACCCAGGACACCCCCGCCACTGCCCTCGCCACTTTTCCTGAGAGAGACGTTTTCTACAGAGGCCGAGCTGTGGCGCTTGGGGTTATGGGCGAAGGATGGGGACACCGGGGTGACCGTGGTGGTTGAGGAGAAGGTCTCCGAGCTGTGGCGGCGGCGGCCCCCCTGTGGGTCTGCGCGGATGACCTTGGCCCCCCGGTGGGGGTCGGGGGGCTGGCTGGCCTGCAGGAAGGCTTCGACCCCTGACACCTGATCCATGAGACTCAGTCTCTTCAAGCCCGACGTGGGGCTGGTCACTCGGGCACCTTCCGGTTTTGGGTGGGCCACAATGGGTTGAGGCGGGGTGGCAGCCACACCAAAGGCCATCTCGGTGTAGTCACCATTGTCCCCGGTCTCGGAGGACGTGGAGGAGGCAGCACTGGGGCCCTGGGAGGTGGCAGCGCCCGATGCTGGAGGCAGACGGTACGGCTCCCCTGGAGGAGGCTGCGAAGGGGGCTGCTGCTGCAGGGAGCTCGGGGAGGCAGCAGGACGCGGAGGCAGCGGTGGGTACGGAGAAGCAGCCTCGGGGGACAGGAGGGCATCCAGGGAGCCCACGGGGTCTGGATTGCGGGCACCCGGCTTGGGGGACTTGGGAGAGCTGAAGTCCAAGTTCATGTAATCGGACAGTGGGGAGCGTTGCCGGCTGTCACTGCTAGTGCCTGGGGTGCCCGAGCCCAGGGAGGAAGCCGGGCTACTGGCGGACAGCAGCGAGGAAGAGGAGGCCGCCGATGCCAGCAGTGGAGGTGCAGGTGGGGAGAGGCGGGCACCCGCTTCGCCAAAGTCAATGTTGATGTATTCTCCAGGGCTCTTGGGCTCTGGCGGCAGGGGGTACTCATGCATGCTGGGCAGGGTCTGCAGCCCCTCCAAGGACAGGCGTGTGGGCCGCACCGCCCGGCAGCGCTGGCTCAGGAAACCCTCTGGGCGGCCGCCACTGCTGCCACTGGGCCTCACAGGTGAAGGCACTGCTGGGTGATGAGGCTGGATGTGGCCACCGCCCCCAGCCCCGAAGGTGCTGGCTGGTGGGGAGGTCACAGGGGTGGCCTGGGGCTCCAGCCTCTCCTCTTCCAGGATCCGTCCCACGGGGGAGCTCATGAGCACGTACTGGTCACTGTCCCCAGGGCAGGCATAAGGGGCCTTATAGGAGCGGGGCAAGGAACTGTAGCAGTAGCCAGGGACGCCTTTGAGCACCTCCCCGCTGCCATGCAGGGCTGCTGAGAAGAAATCAGGTGGTGTGCCCGTGGAGCCCGCCTCACTGGGGGACATGTTGAGGTAGTCCCCGTTGGGAAGCAGCTTCGGGTCGGCATTCTCCACTGACAGCTTGGAGCCACACCACATGCGCATGTACCCACTGTCCTCGGGTGAGCTTTCCGCTGGGGAGCTGGCCTTGTAGCTGCTCCCACTCACTGGGAAGGTCCTGCTGGTCACAGAGGCGGGCTGTGGTGCTGCTGCTCCTGTGGGGGGCAAGTCTGCTGCCGGCGCGGCTCTGGGCTGCAGGATTTGCTTTGGGGCAGACACGCTGGTGGGGCTCATGGGCATGTAGTCATCGCTCTTGCAGCTGCCGCTGCCACTGCCCATGAGAGCTGCACCGGGGGTCATGGGCATGTAGCCGTCATCAGCCCCCAGATTGCTGCTGGAACTCCTGTGGGATCCAATCTCTATGTCCCCATAGTCCTCCGGGTAGGGATGGTAGGCCACTTTGGGGGAGGATGTGGGGAAAGATGGGCACAGGCGGCCTGAGCTTCCAGAGAAGGTGGCCCGCATCAGGGTGTACTCATCCAGGGAGGCAGAGGAGGGCTGGGGCACTGGCCGCTGCCGGGCAGGTGTGGTCAAGGAGTAAGTCCTCTTTCTCAGTCCTCTGTCCAAGTCCTGGATGCCATCCCCTGAGACTCTGCGATAGGGGCGGCCACAGTGGCTCAGAGGCCTGTCCATGCTCATGTACCCATACAACTCACCCCCACTGCCATCTCTGGCAGGGGGTGTCTCAGCGATGGACTCGGGTGTGTTGCTCCTGTGGCTGCAGAAGGCTCTCAGGTCACCAGGGCTAGAGCCGTATTCGTCCAGGGACATGAAACCAGGGTCACTTGGGGAGCCTGAGGCGGAGGCGCTGCCACTGGAGGGCCGCTGACCTGGGGGGTGATGCAAGGGGTGAGGCAGGTGGGGGTGCGGGCCCGGAGGCAGCGGGTAGGAGCCTGAGCCGTGCCCGCTACTGGACGACAGGCTGCCAGGGCTAGTGGCAGCCGGGGGCGAGTGAGACACCGGCATGGACATGGAGCGGCTGTGTTGCAGGGCGCCCCCTGCCGGCGCCAGCGTCACTTTGCTTGCGCGGCCACCGCAGCCGCCACTCAGGGTGTGCGAGCGGCTCAGGGGCGCGCGCACCGGCCCAGGGCTCAGGGGGCTCCCAGCTACCGACACCGGCCTGCCGGCTGCCGCCACAGTCCCGGCCGCAGCGCCCCCGTCGCCCTCGCTGGCTGTGCGAACCCGGCACGAACTACACTTGGTTGCCGGCGGGGTGGCGGCCAGGCTGTCTGTGCGCGAGCGGCGCACCAGGCCTGTCTGACTAGGGGGCAAGTTAACCAAGTGGTGGTGACGGCGCGCGCCAGGGACGCTGATGGGATGCGTGGCGGACGACCCCGACGATTGGCTCTTGCTGCGCGGACGGAACTCGAAGAGCTCCTTGAGCGCCTTCATGGCCTCCAGAATGGTCTCGTGGATATTCTGCGCCACCACAGAGTCATCGGCCTGCATCCACAGCTCTCCAGGGCCCGTGACTGCCGAGCGGCCCACCTCGATGAAGAAGAAGCTGTCCGAATGGCCGCAGCGGCGGATGTTCATGAGCTGCAGCGTCACCGACGGCTGCTCGCAATTGAGCTTCACGAAGCCGATGGTGCGCGCCGACAGGCACAGGCGGTACACGCCCGTCAGGTTCTTGCTCTGGCCCAGGCCCTTGGGCTTCAGGTTCACCTGCCACACCTCGCGGTAGGCGGTCGAGGCGGGCGCCACGAGCCCGTAGCTGTCATCGGCCGCGGCGGCGCCGGCCGAGCCGCCCAGGGCGCCGGGCAGGGAGGCGCTGCAGGACGCGGCGGGGGCCGAGGCGGCGGGGGCCGGGTCGCCGGCGCTCGCGCGGCCCTCACTGACCAGGTCCGTGAGCGCGCGGTACCAGCCCTCCTGCTCCTGCTCGTTCTCCGCCGCCACGGCGAAATACTCGTCCTTGGTGTAGAGGGCGATCAGGTACTTGTGCTTGGCGTCCGCGCGCTTGTTGATGTTCAGGCAGCAATCGAGCGCGATCACCCGCTTCGGGGCGCCCGCCTTGCTCCGCCACTTCTTCTCGCTCTCGTAGTACTCGAGCCGCGGCGGCTGCGGCGCCGACCCCCCGCCCGCAGTCGCTGTTGTCTCGTCGCCAGCCGCGCCGGGCCCGCGCAACACGAAGAAACGCTTGTGGCCGTGCTTCTGCTTGCGCAGGTAGCCGCACTTGCGCACGCTGTGGTTGTTGTTGTTGTTGTTGTTGTTGTTGAGGTTGGGGCCGTCGCCGCCCGCCTGCCCGGGGGATCCATGCAGCGGCGGGCTCGCCATCGCCGGCGCTTCAGGCCGCGCAGCCGAGCCCGGCGTGGAGGGTCTGGTTGAGGGCGGAGGGGCGCGGGCGGGGGCGGCTCCCTGCCACCCGTTCGCCCCGCCGCCCGCCGGAGCACGCGTCCCTCCGGCCCAGGAGAGGCAAAGGTCCGAGGAGGCCCGCACGTTCCGGTGGCGCAGCGCCCTCCGAGGCTCCGGAGGATGCCTAGCGCGGGCGGTGGCCGCCCCCCGGCCCGGCTGCCCGCGGCCGCTGCCTCCCGGGCTCTCGGGCGGCGCCTGGGGACTCGCTGGCTGGGCCGAGAGTCGGGGTCCCCGAGTCGCGCGGGGCCGAGCCTAAGGCGCGCGCGGCCGCACCTCTGCTGCCGCCGCGCTGCGCTCCAGGAAGCCGGGGTGCACCCGGGCACTTGGGGTCCGCGCCGCCGCCGGGGCTGCTATTGCTGCTGCCAACCGCGACCCGAGCTCGTCGCGGTCCCCGCCGCACAGTGAGTAACACATCGCGCACCGAGTGACTGAACTAAGAAGAGCAAAACAACATGTGACTCGGCGTTACGCAGGCACACACGGCGCGCCCGCCCCGCCCCGCCGCCCGCATTGGTGCCGCGCCCCCGGACTGACGGCGCGCATGGCCAATGGGCGTGGGACTTGGGGGGGCGGGCCGAGCACCCCCGCCCCGCCCCGCCCCCCTTTCTCCCGGGGCCGCGTTTCCCGCCGTCCCCTCCCCCTCCCGCGGAGGCCGGGGCCGGGCCGGGCCTCATTAATCAGAGGCTAGTTGTGGATGCAGCGGAGGAGATGCCACCCAGGGCGGGAAAAGGGGCGCGGAGGAGGGGCGGGGGCGGGCCACGGCGGGGAGGGGCCCTTCCCTCGCGCCTTTGACTCAATTAATTGGGCTCCAAGCTTCCGCCGGGGAGGGGCGCGGGGAGGGGAATGGCAGAGGCGGGGGCCGCGGAGGTCTGGAGCTCAGACGGCCGACAGGGGCGGGGCAGGGGCAGGGGCAGAGCAGGGGCCAGGGCCGGCGGCAGCACCCGTCTCCAGCCCCTTGTGGTCCCCGCTTGCTCCTCTCGCGGCCTCTTCGGGCAATAAAGGGCGATGAACTTGGCCGCCCTTCGTAGCCCTCTCCCCCATTTCGGTGAGCGATCCCGCGCCAAGCTCGGGGTGCGCGCGAACCCGCCCGCGCCGCTGTGCGCTGGGCGGTGCCCGGTGCCCGGCCCGCGGGGGTGGCGGGCGCGCGGCCCGGCTTGTTTACGAGCATCACAGTAGTCTCTGGCGAGCTCCCGATCGATCGCAGCTCGGTGCCCTTCCCTGGGAGGAGGGGGGCTCGGGCGTGGCGCCCCGGAACCCCGCCGCCCGTCGCTCCAGGGGCCCACGCGCCGGGGGCGCCCTGCCCCCGCACCCCGCGGTCGTGGGCTCTTTCCGGGGCGTCATCAGCGCCATTCACTTGTCAGGTTCTCGGGAAGTGGAAGTCGACTGTTGGGGATGTAATAGGAGAAAGGAGGAGGACGTGCATGCGTAGGAAAATGCGGTTTCCATAGAGCCGGGAAGAGGGCGGGCCTCCGGGACAGCGCAGCTCTGGAGCGGGGTCCCCGCGGCGGGCGCCCCCCTCGCGCACAGGCGTGGAGTGGGCGTCTCCGTACCTGCTAGCGTGGCGCAGGCGGCAGCTGCTGCGCGGAAGATGCCCTTGAACTGCTTGGGATGTTTGCATCTACGTGGCGTTAGTGACTTTGAAAGTGGATGACAGAAAGCACCCAGATAATTGCATCTTTTAAGTGATAGGGCCACTCTTGAGGGCGGGGGATTCCTTTAGTTCAGAGCAGAGCAGGTTCCAGAAAAACAAAATTTTGTCTTCATGAAATAATTTGTGACAATAGTTTATCTCCTAATCTTGTTTTTAAAAAATATTAGATCCCCGAATTTTGTCTTTGAATGCCCTCTACAATTTACTAAACTCTTTGTTTTAAATTTAATGAGATTTTAAATGTAAGGAAAATAATTTAAGATTGTGATTTTTGAAAGGGTGATATATATTTTAACATTTGGATAAAAGATGACATAGAGACTAGTTAACTTTATGTGCTAAGAGATCCTGAGAAAAATCGTAACATTTCTGTTTTTAACGTGCATATAGTCAGGATTATTGACTAGTACGATACATTTGGGAAGAATAATCAGTATAGCAAATATCATAAAATTTGCCTCGAAGAGTTACATGTAAAGTCGGTCTTCTATTTTTTTTTTTTTAACAGACCTTTAAGATGTTTAAATGAATGACATTTTAGGCGTGTGCACCTCTGTGCCTGTGTGTATATGAGTGTGCATATTCTCGGCACTGCCCTCAGTCTTTATGGACATTAGGCTTTGGGTTTCTGTTCAAAAATTCTGTCACTGTTTTTATGTGGACATATACTGCCTAGCAGTGTGTCTCTCCGGAGAAGAAACAAAAAGGGATTCTTATCTTGGAGCTTGAAGAAAGTGTGGCCCAATTTTATTGGCTTTGTGATGATTTACATCACCCTTTATCAGAGATGCAAATAGGCCTGCCTGTGTATTCCATGACCTGGCATCTCGGATGACAGTCAACCTCATGTGATACTTTCTTCTGAGAAAGTGTGTTATGCAGTTATTGTATATTTGATTTTGACTCAATACAAGAGTAGGCTTTCATCTACACATTGAGGGTCAACTTGCTGTACCCATCGGGTGTCAGCATATGTCGCCTGTGCTTGTTTGTTTTCCTTAGGGCTGTGCCTGCATTAAGTGCCAGTATTTGGGTTAATGTGTCAGAAATTCTAAGTTGGCCGGTAACCCTTCCCCCAGGGCTGCCTCTTGCCAAGCTGGGGCAAAAGAGGGAAGGGTGCAGAATTCCAGCTGTGTCAGTGACTTTGTCATGTCATGAGGACAAGTCTACAGCAGACTGCAAACCATTCGTTGTCCACAAGTTCAAGTGTAGGAGGAACCTCTAAGTTCAAGTGTAGGAGGTCTAATTTCAGTTCTCATTACCAGTCAACCCTTGGAAGCATCCTTGGAAATACCCCATTCTTCTCCACCCAAGGAGCTCTTCTGCTTTCCCCCTTTGTATTGCTAAGTAAGCTGTTTGTTTATTGACACCTTGTTCTGTACCTTGTGATCTTCCAACCTTTCTCCCATGCCCTTCAGCTGCAGTCAGCTCATAGCACCGGCCTCCGAGCTCTACACGCAGGACTAGTGCTGCTTGCCTGGCCTCATGCCAGGGAAAAGCCTGGATGCAGGTTTCTCAGTTCAGGACCTTTTGCTGGAAGCTTTTCTTCCATAGCTAGCAAAATGGCCACTCTTTTAGCAAGGAGGTTTTTGTATTTTGTTTGTGAATAGACATGTACATAATGATACTTTACTTATTAAAGGTTATTAAAGGTAAAAGTCCTTCTTGGAATAATGTTACAAAGACATCAATTTTATAGAAATGTAAAATATGTTACAAATCCATAATACAAATACCAATACTGATAATGAGCATCGTTAATTTTCTGTTTCATGTAAGAAAGGCATGTACAGAAGGAGAAAAGTAGAACATAATTCTCTGCTTCTGAGATTTTGTTGCTCTTTAATTCTTTACCCTGTCGATGTTTGAAACTATTGTGTGTCCAGGTGAACTCAATCTAAAAACCGACTAAGCAGACTGGTAGATGGAATGCCCATAACTATTGAGAATAGTTCTAATTTAAAATGTACCTTTGGAGGTACAGATTTGAATTTCACAGGTTTATGGCAGATGATATATTTAATCTTTGGAAAGAATGGCAACATTTCTTCCTCTTTTTTTTTTTTTTTTTTTTTTTTTTTTTTTTGGGGTTTGCACCCAGGGCTTTTTTTTTGGAAGGCAAGCACTTTAAC
>JAJEJO010004453.1:329158-379021 GCA_020662805.1 Glaucomys volans
TTTTTTTTTTTTTTTTTTTTTTTTTTGTGGTGCTGGGGATTGAACCCAGGGCCTTGTGCTTGCAAGGCAAGCACTTTACCAACTGAGCTATATCCCCAGCCCCTCTTCCTCTTTTGATATACTAAATAATGTGGTTCAGGAGCTAATTTAAAAAATTTCTATTTCTCTGATGAATGAACTTTGCACAGACTTTTGCTCATCTGATTCATTATTGCACTTTCCCAGCTAGTTTTTCTGTACAAACCTATTTGCTAATATGTTTCAACTGACATTGCACAAGAATTTTGTAACATGCTAACTCTGTGTGTGCAATAGAATGATTTATATGCAAGAATGTAACTGCTGTTTGGATCATTTAGTATCTATGAATGGTATTGCAAACATTTAAAGAATCAGGATTTGTCAATAGATTTTATCAGTTCCTTGGAAATTGTAAAGGCTTTCCACTCTAGTATTTATTCTGCTCATTTAAAATATTGACTAAATTATTTCTTTCCTAAATACTTATTTTGGGAGGGATTCTGTAAAATGCTTATTTAGTGTACATATATGGTAGTGCAAACTACTATAACTTTTAAAACAAGAATTGTTCTGAAAGTGTATGAATTGAATTGATGCTATTTAGAAAAGTATCTGTGCAGCTAATTCAATATTCATAGCTTTTTCATTTTAAATATAATGATGTCAAAGATAAGTGCTCAATGAAAAAGTGAATGCAGTTAGGAACTTAAAATTTGTATTGACACCTCTAGATTTTATTATGTTTGAATTGGGGAATATACTTCTATATTTTTTTAAAAAATCACAACTTTTCTAACAAGATTTTCTATGACTGAAATAAAACAGGATGCATAAGGGCTGGGGGCGTGGCTCAGGGGTAGAATGCTTGCCTAGCACAGGGAGACCTGGGTTTGAGCTCCAGAACCGCCAAAAAAATTACATAATAATAGCTGTGTAACATTACTAAGCCTCGGAAAAATGATGCAACCGCTGCTCCTTAGACCAGCACTTTTCCATGCAGTGCCTGACTCCTGTAATATGCACTCAAATTTTGCATGACTAAATGGATGCTCTGTGTATTACTGCTGTTCTTGCTGCCAGGTTAAAACGTTTTTGTTTTGTTTTTCTTCCAGAGCAGAACAAAATTGTCTGCTTCTCAGTCTGCACATCATGAGCAGATGACATTAAAAATGTCTCTGAAATGACACAGCTATATTTTCCGGGAGAGGGCGGGGGGATGCGCAGTGGAGATAGCTGGGAGTGACCTTGTGCAGAGCACAAATGTGTCAGGAGGGGCGGTCAGCCTGTGTGCATCCAGCCCACTGTTGACTCTCCAAGCAGGCTCTCACCCTGGTTTTTAACTGCTCAGGAGGTGACTGCAGGGCAGGGCCGCCTGCTTCCCCCCAGGTGACCTCCGGTGTTCTTCAAACTGCCTGGGCCTCAGAAATCTTGTGCTTTGCTGCAGTTGTTTGCAGGCTGCTTCTGGGTTTGCTTGGGACTCTGGATTCTAGAGTTGTTTTGAAATTCAACCTAAAGATAACAGGAAATGTGACCGCTCTTGTGCATGCTGCCACCCACTGGCAGTGCCTCTTCCAGGCAGATCCGAGTGAGTTGTCACAGCTCCAGTGGTGGTTACCCGGCAAAGGCTGCTGATGGGCTAATGAGAATTGAGGGAGGAAGTTGATAGAAACAATGTGAGAGAAAACAAATATTGATAATGAGCGACTAAGAGCAGTTATCAGATGACAGGTGAGGAATGGGTACATTATAAATGTGGCACTTTTTAAATGAAGAAATAACAATCAAGCTATTATGTTTACATTTTCTAAAACTTTTATTTATTTATCTATTTATTTATTTATTTTGGAACCAGGGATTGAACTCAGGGGCACTCGGCCACTGAGCCACATCCCCAGCCCTATTTTGTATTTTATTTAGAGACAGGGTCTCACTGAGTTGCTTAGGGCCTCGCTAAGTTGCTGAGGCTGGCTTTGAACTCTCGATCCTCCTGACTCAGCCTCCCAAGTCGCTTGGATTACAGGCGTGCACCACCGCGCCCGGCTTCTAAAACATTTTATATTCCAGTTTTCATATCCTCTGATCAAGAATTGTTGAGTGGAAATGTATATAAATTTCAATTCGTAGTTTTATAAAACTAGTCAATAAACTAAAAAACAAGAATCTGAATGCAGAGTGTTTGTTGCTGTTTGGTTTTGGATGTTTATCAGATCAAACACGAATCACACTCGAGATTTGCTTGTCTTGCAAGCTAAGTTGTTGTTTTGTTTCCCTGTGCATTTACCTTTAAATCTCAGATTCTTTTTAGAATAAGCCAAAGTCATCTTGAAAGATACTGAAAAACAAAATTTGAAAAAGTATGGATGGGAAAGAAAATGTATATTAAAAATGACAAATAAAAACATTCTCAAACCTATAAATTATAAATGGCGATTTATAAGTGTCCGGTGGGACTGTCATTTTGAGGAAAATTATTTGAACTCACGTACTCATGACTAATTGTTAATTCCAAATGTACAAACTACATTTCTTTCTTAAATTGCTTTGGTCTCAGGTTGGTCAATGCAGATGATGGAGATATCGAGGTGATGAATCTGTTTATCCAGAGCTCTTGCCCAGGTAGTGAGGGGATCCAAAGACCTGATTTATTTGTTGCCAGTCACGGGGTACCTTTATCTATCAATGGAAAAAAAAATCCTGATACATAAAACATCAGTAATAGTAAGAATTAGCGTGAGTAGTTCATTTGTGTGCTCATGCTGTGACAGCTGATTCTTAGTGGTTTAGGATAAAAAATATCATTCTTCCATAATACAGGTGTTATGAAATATGATCATAGCAGACCTGGGAATTGAGCTGAGGTCTTGATTCCTGCATGGGTATGGTTACCAAGGTGCCCAGGAGACCACACAGCTACACAGTGACAAAGAGGACAGTTAGCTATTCACATACATGGTACACCTTTTGCCTTGTTTGGAACATTTAAAACAAATGATATTAACTAAAGTAACTTAAGGAGCTATGCATTAGTGAGGTTCACAAGAAAGTAAATAAAGCAGCAACTTGTGAAATTCAGGCAGATGCTTCTTATTGCCATTTCCGCTGACTCTGCTGAATGCAGATTTCGGTTCAGATAAACACATTCTAAGAATTATGACTTGAAGGTAAGCATTGGCCTGCATTCTAATGTTCGCTACTTCCTTATTAAAATTTCAGATGCCAACCTATTTTTTTTTTAGCATCCTGCTAAAAGGGAAAAGAATTATATGTTTTTAAAATCTTAAAATTACATCTCATACTGCAAGAACACCTTTTTAGGTAGTAAAATTGGGATGTAAAAATTCATATTACCCACAGTTAGCAAAAAAAAAAAAAAAAACTACAGAAAATGAGATACCTTGATTCTCTGACACTGGGTATTTTTCTGATTTTATTTGGGTAAATTTGTACCTAATTTTAAAATCCCTTCACACAAAACCTCCAATGCAATTTCCAATGGGTGCTCAAATCCCTCACAATGTGAATGTCAAAAGAAATCATATGCAGGTAATCGTCTATGTGTCCCACAATTTGAAACATAAAAATCAGCAAAGATTGAAGCCCTAAGCATGTGTTCAGTATTTGTTAAGTTTCAGACTTTAGGAATTATCAAGAACATAGGTCTTTGCTTCTTTGGCTTTTTACCTTATAGCATAGTATTTTCCTTTCATGTTTGAGAAATTTCTTTTTTACTTGTACCTTTTGTTGCAATATTATCACCTAATTTGAAAACAAAAAGTGTCATCTATGATCATAACCATTAGCTGGCACTTTTCTTTGCTGTCTAATGCTTTATTTAAATTCCTAGTCTTGCTGTTTGCCTCTTCTTGCTAATGGTAGGTGGCAGGGAGAGTGCTTTTCACCCGTAAGGCTGGACAGTTTCACAAAGAATCAAACACCACATCAGATTTTATATTTGCGAAAATTCCAGGAAAAGGTGACATAAAGATAAAGAAGAAAACATGAATTGAACTCCACCTTGGTTAAACAGATTTATCTTCTCATGAAAATTATGTTTGCACCAGGAAGAAAGACAGGGATGAATAAGACCAAGGTTACGGTAAATGGAGGCAGCATTAAAGTGAATCTTGCTTTACATACCTTTTATTTTAACCTGCTATTGAAGGCGAGGGTCATTGTTGATGGGAAAGTGGCCTTGAGCGGTTTCCAGTGCTCCAGCTTCAAAGGGGCCTCAGCTTTCCACCTGTGCTGCCCAGGGACTGGGCTCCCTTGCTGGCCTCGAGGTGTGAATGGTGTCCTACGCCTGTGACCTTCATTTCCGCACGTTTCTCAGGTGTGGTTACATGGGGGCTTGCTGCTTGCCTCTGGTTCTTTCTTCTTTCTTCTGTTGCTTCCTTACGATTGGAAAACCCTTTTTTCGAGCGTCCAGATTTGGTTTTGGGATGGTGATCACAGTTTCAAACATGATAATGCACAAGGAACGCGGTGCCCATTTCACAGATGAGGGGTGCTTTAACCCTGTCCTCGCTTTCCAAGTTGTCAGCCGAACATTTCACAGGAAGGAAGACAGCAAACAAAGTCCAGAAATGGCGAGCCGTGGAGATGAGCCAGCAAGCACTGGTGACTGTCTAGTTCATTCTAAGGTTGCGTTTTCAGAGGTTCGCTTTCCACTGCAGGCACCGCCTGGGTCCACAGAGCGGGAGGTGTCGCCAGTGCACGGTGGTGCTGAGGACTGCTTCCCGGTCACGTTATCTGGTGGTGTCATACCAACCCAAGGGCATATTGGATTCTGTCAGGTTCATGCATGTACCTCAAGCTTCTACTTTATGCCAGACACTGTGTGTTCCCGAGGACAACAAAGTGCAAACCTGCACCTCCCTGTGTCTCCAGGAGACTCGGTCCTCCCTCCATTCTGGGCGCCACCTCCTCTCATGGTCCAGTCGACTACGCACGATCCTGGCCTCCCCAGGGGAGCCAGTGCTGGGCTTCTGCTTGCAGAAACCCACCCTCGCTGGGGCAGCCTTGCTTATTTCCTGCTACAAAAGAGGTGGGTTCCCCACGTCAGGGTGTCAGTGGAGACACCTGCCCCTCCCGCCTTGTGGGCGTGGCCTCTCCACATGACTCCAGGTGCTTAGGGACAACAGGAATGAGGAAAGCCTGCTGCCATCTGTCCATGATTCTCTGACCCAAGGGCCTGGCGTCCTGTGCAGACATGTGGTTATGGGTACCAGGCTCATTCTCTTCTGAGGAAAGTGGAATGGGATCCCAGATCCCAACAGGGTCCCTAGGAAGTACTTGGACTAATGGGAGGTGGAGGACCTATTTGCAAATAGCCACATCAAAAGGCCCATTTAAGCACAGAAATAAATGCAATTATACAGGACGAGGTGGTGTGGCATGGAGTCGAACCCCATCATACAGGACGAGGTGGTGTGCCGTGGAGTCAAACCCCATTATACAGGACGAGGTGGTGTGCCGTGGAGTCGAACCCCATTATACAGGACGAGGTGGTGTGCCGTGGAGTCGAACCCCATCATACAGGACGAGGTGGTGTGCCGTGGAGTTGACAGTTCACTGCATTGAGGGGCGAGACAGATGAGGTTGACGTAACCAGAAAACACACCCACAGAAAAGTTGGATCCCTGTCTTCTTTTACTTAAGTCCCAAGTGAACCAAAGAATTAAATGTTAAGATATGATACTACAAAACAGGAAAAGAAGAAGAAAATTATAAATTTGACTTTCTAGAATAGAGTTCAATTCTGTAAGGAAAGAACAGTAAAAGAAAAATTAAAACATGAACTGCCAAGGGGGGAGACGTCGCCACCAATCTCATGGGTGCAGTACTCACTGTTTGTTTCCTGTCTTCAGCTGCAAGACAATAGAGAGACCAAACATGGGTGATCTGAAAGCAGAGTTCCCGATCGCCAAAGTAAGTGTAGAAGGGCGTTGGGCAGTGGAAGCTGTGTAATGAGACAAGTGGCGATCGCCACGACAGCGGGCGCGAGAGTTCCCCTATCAGACTGGCACACCCCAAGAAGTTGGACTCCACAGGGTGTTTGCAGACCATTGGGAAGTGGGTTCCCACCCAAGGCTGCAAGTGGTGTAGACGGAAGCACACCTGTAATTGGACAGTACCCATCAAAACGGCCAGAGCCTGCGTGCCTGCACCCTTGACTTAAAGTGTAGGAGCCACTCTGCATTGTGGCGGGACTTCTCTGCGAGGGTACCCACGGCGTATTGCTGGGAATAAGAAGGTGCAGCCCTGTCCGTTGAGCTCCCGTCTGCAATGGCAAAAGTTTGTGCTTCACACTTTAGAGGACCTGCCACATATAGATGCTCTATGTGCTCTTGACAGGATTGTCAGGCTTTTTGGATTGTGTTTCTGTAGTACTTTCTTTCAATTGTGTTTTTTTTTTTTGTGGTGGGGGCTGGGGTGTGATTATTGAAAAGTGCACAGAAATGCAAACGTGAAAGTCCTCGGGGTCTCCTGCCTGGCCGCCGCTCACAGCCAGAGAGGGTTCGCTGCTTTGTTTTGTGTCCTGTCTCATCTCCTGGGAGTCACACATCGAGGTCCTGATGGAGCCTGTGCACTCGACGAGAACAGTGCTGACATCCCAGAGAATCCCAGAAGGTGCCATGGAGTGGTCTGGAAAGAAGGGCATCTGGGAGCCTGGCTGAGGAAAGTGGTGACTGAGCTGAGGCTCCAGCTGGAGCCTCCTGGTGACCCAGCGGCCCTCCGCCTGCCATGCTGTGTAACCTGGAAAAGTGCACGTAAGGGTGCAGTATAGATGAGAGGGTGTTTAGCAAGCATTGCTATACTTAGCTTCAGAAAAGCAGTGATTTTTTTTTCAAACCATTGCTGGTGGGGAAATAAGGAAAGTCAAAGATGGCTGAGGCTTTTTTAGAGAAAAAAGTATGCTTTTCAGGGAAGAGAAACTATAAAATCTTAAGTCTGTTTCTGACATGTTATGATAGTAATCTAGAATTTATTTCTACTAATTCCTAGTTTCACAATACTGCACGGATGAAGTGTTATAATCTTTGGAGCTAGAGAGTATCTGTGGGCTTATTTGGAGAAGGAGGGTGGACCAGGGGTACTGGCCACACTTGGTCACTTGAGTAAAGTACAGCTATTCTCAGTGGCCTTTTGTCTGTGGAGTAAGAACTTTCATTGCAATGGAAGCAATCCTTTTCCTATTTTGAAGTCACTTTCCATATAGTAGAAATTAGTTCTCTCCCAATACCATCATATTTGCTTCCCAAACTCATGTTCAACTGGGAAGGGATCATCAATTTAGAAAATTTATATCCAAGAAGAGGTTTCCTTTGAACATATAAAACAAAATCTGTCCTGGTAAAGTGGAAAACATTTTCAATTGAAAAGCTTAATAAAGAGAACATCACCAGTATTTTAAGTCGTCTGGCTGGCTTCATCACTGTCTTAAATTTTGTTTATTTTTCATTGGCTGCTTTGTGGTTTTACCAAATATGGATGCATTGTACTGTCATTTAAGCATAATAGAAACCTCACTGTAAGTATCGTGCTCCTCTGCAACTTGCTTCTTTTGCTCAACATTCTTGGTATTTTTAACTGGGATATAACCCACTCCGTGTCTCTTAGTGTGTTCATGGCATTGTGAAATGATCACAGCTGTCCAAATCTGGAACAGTTTTCTTCTCTTTCTTTTTTGGTGTACAATTTAATGTGATATTTTCATATATACATGCATCATGAATTGATTGTTTTCGTCACTCAAAAAAACCCTCCCAAATCCTTGTGCCCAGGAGTACTCATCCTGATTTCTGCCTCCAGCCCTGCCAATCACTGTGTTCTGTCTCTAGTCCACATTGGGCTGTTGAGCAGCATCATATTAATGTATGTAGCTGTAGTTCGTTCAATTGTAATAAATGCATAACGATTTTTCATATCTGCTAGTAGAAGTGTGAATCGTGTGGTTGTTTAAATTTTAATTCTAACAGTATTTTAAAGTATGTTTAACAATTATATGCATTTTAATAGTAAAAGTTTCTTTTAACAGTTACTCCTCATGCACACATGTGTATTCTCATGCACACTGTTTGGGACAAAGGAGTAAAATTGCCACTATTTATCCATTCATCTGTTGAAGGGCACTTAGGTTGGTTCCATAGTTTAGCTATTGTGAATTGAGCTGCTATAAACATTGATGTGGCTGCATCACTGTAGTATGCTGATTTTAAGTCCTTTGGATATAACCCAAGGAGTGGGATAACTGAGTCAAAAGTGGGTCCATTCCAAGTTTTCTGCGGAATCTCCACACTGCTTTCCAGAGTGACTGTACCAATTTGCAACTCCACTAGCAATGTAAAAGTGTGCCTTTTTCCCCTACAGCCACACCAGCATCTATTATTGTTTGTGTTCTTAATAATAGCCATTCTAATCAGAGGAAGATGAAATCTTAGAGTTGTTTTAATTTGCATTTCTCTAATTACTAGAGATGTTGAACACTTTTTCATATATTTATTGATCGCCTGCATATCTTCTATAAAGTGTCTGTCCAGCTCCTTGGCCCATTTATTGATTGGGTTCTTGGATAAAGAAACTGTGGTATATATACACAATGGAATATTATTCTGCCATAAAGAAGAATAATACTATGGCATTTGCAGATAAATGGATGGAACTGGACAGTACCATGCTAAGTGAAATAAGCCAAGCCCCCAAAACCAAAGGCCAAATATTTTCCCTGATAAGTGGATGATAATATATAATCAGGTTGGGGGGGCATGGGGGTGAGAGAAGAATGGAGGAAACTTGGATTACATAGAGGAAAATGAGAGGGGGGAGGGGGAGGTGGTACGAAAAATGGTGGAATGAGACAGACATCATTACCCTATGTGCATGGATGATTACACAAATGGTGTGAATCTACATCATGCACATCATATGAATGAAAAGTTGTCCCCCATTTGTGTACAATGAATCAAAATGCAGTCTGCAAAAATAAAAAAAAATTGCCACTATTAATTCTCCCCACCTTCAATTTTAATGCATGATTAAAAATTACTTTCTTAAGTGAAGAAGTTGAAGATTCCACCAATAGCGTTGGCTCCTAAATTTTCCCATTGATTCATAGGCATCATTTACAAATACACCAAGTACCAATGCTTTATATGAATATTTTTATCTCATTTCCGTCTCTTCACTCTCCTAATGCAGTAATGAGCAGCCATTCCGAATTTCCCTAAGTCAGATGTGTCAGCTTTCCTTTGGGATTTTATGCTTTGCTCATCTTGTTCAGATTTTTTCCCTACCCCCAAACTCTCAGGTGTGTAGCCCTGCATTTCCTTTACTGGGTTTGGCTCTTATTCACCTGTCTCGTGTTCGTGCTGGCTGTGACAGTGGCCAAGTCCTTGACTCTCCTCACTGGTCTGAGCTGATGGCACAAGTCTCCTGGAATCCATGGCAGCCGCTGGTCCTCTGTCCTTTCCCTCTTGTGCTCTGTTCGCTTATTCCTGGAGCGATACTGCCTCACCTACTCTTCTCGAGCATTTTGGATTCTGGCCACCTTTTCCTTATTCATTTTGGAGTCGGCTTGTTAGGATTTAATGAGCCACCTTGTTAGGATTTACATAAATTTAAAGACTGAACATCTTCAAGATAACTGAGTTTTCCTACCCGCAAGCATGACCCATCTCCCAATCTACACAGGGGACTTGAAATGTCTGTGTAGTTTCAGATTTTCCCAATTGAGGTCTTAAACATATTTTCTTAGGTTTATTTCTAGCACATTGTGTATTTTGTTACTCTTAGTCAATAGGAGCTGCATAAAAGTTATATTTTCTTTGTTGCTTGGGTATGGAAATGAAATTGAGTTTTAAATTTATCTCATATCCACCAAATTTGTTCTTATTAAATCTAATCATCTGAAAATGTAGGGAGGGGATTTCCTAGTGGAAAATATGCAAGTCATGTTCTTGTGCCTTCCTTACAAATTCTTGCTCCTTTGCGTTTCATACTTGAAGGCCAACTGGAGCCAGAGATTGGTGGTACCAATCTTGTCTTCAGGCCTTTTGAAAACAAATGCCCTGAATCTGCCATTTGGTAGAATGTTCGCTTCAAGGATTGCACAGGTTCAAAAACGACTTTTTTTCTTCAGTTTAAGATGTTCTCCTCCAAGCTGATGTGGTGGTGCACACCTGTAGAAGCTGAGGCAGGAGAATCAAGAGTCCAAGGCCAGCCTGGGCCACACAGACCCCCACACACCCTTTTGAAAAAGAAAAGAAAAGATAAAACTCTCCTCCATCCCCGTCAGCTAATGGCTTTAACCTGAGTGGATATAAAAATCTATCAAGCGTCTTCCAGCAGCTGCTGAGATAATCTTGGACTTTTCTGGTTTAATTTACAAGCATGGTGAACTTTACTTATGGACTTTTGGACGTTAGATGAACTTTACACTTCTGGAATAAACCCGACTCAGCCATGCTTTAGCCAGGTCCTCTGTGGCCTTGTGCTCAGGACTCTGTACCAGCGGGCCCAGCACCTCCTTGCGACCTGTGCACCTGGGCTCCCGTTGGCTGACTGTGGTCCTCCTGCCTTGGTATTTAAGTACCTAACCAACTGAGAAGGTCCACTCACACACTGCTCCCAGAGCCCATGTCGTCACCTCTGCCCTGTGGATGTTGCCCCCATGGAAACCTGATGACCTCTGGTGCCACCAGCGAGCCACCTTCACCGTACTCGCTTGCCTGGAGCGGCCTTCCTGCCTTGGTTTTGTGCCTGGGTTTCTCTTAATTTGCTGCATGCTCATTATGAACTTAGAAGTTTTATCTCAGACCTTATTTTTTTAATTTTTTATTTTTTATTTTGGAACCAGGGATTGAACTCATGGACACTCGGCCACTGAGTCACATCCCCAGCCCTATTTTGTATTTTATTTAGAGACAGGGTCTCACTGAGTTGCTTAGGGCCTCGCTAAGTTGCTGAGGCTGGCTTTGAACTCGAGATCCTCCTGACTCAGCCTCCCAAGTTGCTTGGATTACAGGCATTATCTCAGACCTTCTGTGTATTTTGTCACAGAATATACAGCCGGGAAGTTTTCCAAAGAGGGAAAACCAGAGGTTCTCGAATATGTGACTCAGTCTGGAAAAGTTTTTAATGGTTTGGTTCTTTGTTTTTATACTTAGAAAATATAACTGTACATATATGCATATATATATTCTCTCCATGCCATTTGATGTTAGTACTATGTCATACCAATAGATATCAATATCAAATACAACACATTTCACAAAGTTACCTGATTTTTTAAAAAGATTATACTCTCAAAGGATGACTCACTTCCTCACTAAGTTTGATTTGAGAGGAATATTATTTGAAATATAAATTATATTTTACCAAATGGAAAGATAAAACTCAGAAGAGATTTCTGTCCTCTCTCAGTTACAGATTTTAGCCACGTGAGACCCTGGCACCAGAAGGCAGAGAACCACCTACTTCTGGTTGGCCAGGTCGGCCACGGGAAGCCAGGAGCACCCCAGACACTGACCAGGAGCACCCCCCGAGCTCCCCTGCTAGCTGTCTTCATGGTGAGGCCATCATGTCCACCAACCCTGAGTGACCCCCCCATGACATCAGTGTCATAATGGTGTCCACCCAGTGAGTGACCAGGGTAACATGCAAGGAATTGTTACACAAATGGGGTCACCATTGTGCACATCTTTGAGAGCCTGTGAAGTTGCCACGGATCCTGTTTGCTTTTTACCTTAAAACCTTCAGGTTACATAACAAAGGCAGGAAAACACCATGGTCAAAGCCAAGGGCAGCAGCAAAGAACTCCCTTGTCCTAGTTTCCCACTATTCCCCTCCCTTTAATCTCACAGTGAGTTAGGTAACAGCATTCTTTTCATTTTCTCTTTCTCTTCTGAGTACCTATAACTTTTCCCTGGCTCAGCACAACAGGAAGTTAAAGATAGGATCACAGGCAACTAACTGCTCTTCATTTGGCTTCGAAGAATGGCCCGCCTCTTGCTGTGCTTGGTCCCGTGTGTGTGACGTCTGCACATGGATGCGTTTGCACGTGTAGTCTCTAAGGGGCTTTCTTCTGTGGGCTGGCATCTGCCCTGTCTTTCTCTCCCCTGCCTGTGTGCCCCTCACCCCCGCCTCCCCGACTCAACTTGATGAGCCCAAAACACCTGTCCCGCCCTGGGAAGTGGGAGGTCTCCTTATGTCACTGCAGCTGGACCACCATCACTGGTGCCGTTGTCCATCTTACCACCTCCCTGGAATTATCCAAGGTCCTGAACACACCCCAGTGGTCTTTCCCCAGTCTTGGAGTTTAAGGTTCACAGTTCAAAGTGCACCCTCTCTCCAAGCAATGACCATCTGCATCAATATCTGCATCCCCCAGACAGCTGCTGCTGCCCAGAGTGTGATGGACAGGAGATCTGATGTGCCCAGGGGATGCCACTCAGGCTGACTAGGGAAGTGTAGTGACATGCTGCTTCGCGTGTGGCATCATAGGGGCTGTGTCTTATTCCATCGCACAGCCTGCAGTCATTTCCCCTGGTTTCTCATTGTTAGGGGCCTTTTCTCTCATTTTTCTGGCAATGATAGAAGCTGTTTCGATGAGTGTGTTACATGCGCCTTTGTTTCTTGCTTGCCTGACCCCGGGGGACAGATTCTTGCACAGAGAAGTCCTGGCCCAAAGGTGTTGGATGTCTTTAAGTTTATGTGCATATCACTGAGTGGCTTCCCAGAGACGCCATCCCTGAGCGTGTGAGGACACCTCTTTCCACCTTCTCAATCTTGGTCCTAATATTGTTCAGTATTTGTACGTTATGATAGGTGAGTAACGAGGGCCTGTTTTCATCTTCCCTGTTTGATTACTAATAGGGTTGAAGTGTCTCATTTACCAACCACATGTATTTTTCTCTTTTATAAATCTGTTCCTTCAGATTGCTGACTCTTCTTGGTTGGTAGTGTCCTTCTTCCAGCCCTATGTGAACTTTGGTTATTATAAGTGATTACCCTTTTGTGACATAATTGTTGTAAGTATTTATTAATTATTAGGTGAATTCTAATTTTGTTAATTATGTATCTATCTTGGCCTGCAGAAATTTAAAATTGCTATGAAGTAAGAACATCTTAGTTTAATACATTTTTATGCTTAGGAACCCCTGCTTTGGCTGGATAGAAGAATTGGTTGTTTTCTTGTACTTTATTATGATTGCATTCTTTATTCATTTAATGATATTTTATAGTAAATGGTATGAGTGAAAATCAAAACTGCCTTTTCTCCATACTTACGTATTAACTCTCAACACCATGTATTTCCTGATCTCTTCGTGGTAGACCTGCATCATTTCTCCTGCTCTCAGTTGTAAATAATGCTCTGAGGAACCTTTTACACGTGAAGCCGTCACCATGCGCAGTCTTCTGCAGGCACGTGTAAGGGTCCAGCGCAGGCGGGACTTGCTTTCGCCCATTTAGAAGACGCGTGCAGGAGTGTCACTGGCTGCTGTCTTGAGCAGCAGAGACTAGAAGCAAGCTAGACATTCATCGGAGTAGAACAGTAGTAAGTTAGGAGAGGCGCAGATAATGAAGGTTATCAGTGAAAAAGAAGGAACTGCTGCCCAGGCGAAGTGAGAATGAGTCTGAGTGAAGGAAAACACACCCCGATCCCACAGATGTGCAGCTGCCAGCAGGGAAGACCTGTGTCTAGGGACAATGTCCTGAGAAAGGCCGTCAGGGATCCTTCTGGGAGCCATTGATTGGTCTTGCTGCACATATGCAAGTATTCACAGATGTGCACAGAACTGCGGCACACTTAGAAACCTGGTACTTTATCCTTCAGTTGAGAAGTGAAGCCCTTCGTGTATGGAATGAGCATTTAGAAGCGTTTGCCTAGTGTCATGCTTCAAGGTGAAGCTCTACCAGCGCTGTAGAAGTTTTGAGAAGTGCAAGTTGGTTGGTTTTGGTCAAGAAGGTGCACGTGATTTTTAAGGAGACCTGGGATTGACACAGACACCTAGACTTGAGACTTGTCTGAGCTGCTGCCTATCGTCCTCTGCTTTAGTCAGCTTTTTTTACTACTGTAACCAAAAGACCTGACAAGAGTAATGTGGAGGAGGAAAAGTGTATTTTGGCTCAGAGTTTCAAAGGTTTCAGTCCCTAGAGGGCTGACTCCATTCCTCTGGATCTAAGGTGAGTAGAACATCATGGAGGAAGGACATGGAAGAGACCTGCTCAGGACAGGGCGGCCAGGAATCCGAGAGCTCTCCTAACCCGAGACGGAATGTAAACCCCCAAGGCACATCCCCAGGGACCTGCCTCCTCCAGCCACACCGTAACTGCCTACGTTTCCACCCAGTTAATCCATATCAGTGGATTAGTCCACTGATTAAGTTATACCCCCGAATCTAATCATTTCCCCTTGGCATGGTCTTGCATTGTCTCTCCCGTGAGCTTGGGTTGGGACCCTTATATCTAAACCATTAACAATCTCTACTATGCCACTTCTACACGGCAGAGGATGGTACCTACTGATTTTGGGCTGGCACACGCCAGGCATTGCACTGGAATTCTGGACGCCTTATCTCGATGTTCATGCACCACAAATACAAATGGCAGCGCCACCCAGCAGAGTGGGGAGTCTTTGAGAGCTTGAGACCAAGATCTCTGAGAAAAACATGGTGCCCTCCACAGGAGCACGTCTCCTGAAGCAGCACTTCTCCTCACTGTGTGCTTTGGTATATTTTCTTACCCATCTTATTTATTTAAAACAATACTTACTTTATTTCAACACATATTAATATGTCGTCACCCACACTTGAAAGATACGGGGCTGGCATTCAAAGAAAACAGTCTGTTAGCCAAAGATATGAAAATAGTTGTTACATTTTCCTGAACTGTCAAAGAACATTAAAAGCAACCTCCTTGCTGATCCGCAGCACAGTGTTAGTGCCCACTTTCTCCAAACCTCTCCTTCCCCACCCCATAGCCTTTTCTGCTCCCCCGAACTTCTCTTCCCATCCTCGACTCCAGCTCTCTGACAGCCCCAGGCCCTTATCCACGTGGACACACCCCTTTCTTTCTTTTCCCTTTCTTCCCTTCTGCCGTTCCCTTTTACCTCTCAGGAATTAAGACTGGACCTTTCCACTTTAAACCAGCTCCTTCTGCACTTCCTGGTCTGTCTCTGGGTTTTGCAAGAAAAAGTGTCTGGTTGGACCAGTGCAAGGCACAGCTGGAGTTCCAACCTGCTCTGGATAGGTCAGGCCAAAGTGCTGTGAAGACAGTCGGTCGCCTCCTGTTCCTAACAAATGTGGCTTCCTGAGGGTACAGCTGCCCAGGTTTGAATCTAGATCCCAGGTTGTCCTCGCTGCCCTCTAGCTCTCGTGGTGTGGGAGTGCTGGCCCTGCTGTCCAGCCTGCAGCCCAGCTGCCTTCTCCCACCCCAGGCTCTGTCCTGTCTCGGGAGGGGATGTGTCTGCATTCCACCCTGCTCCGTACCTTTCCCGACACACATCCCCGCCACAGTGCCAGCCCTGGGCCCTGCCCTGAGCAGGCTGCTGTCTTTAGAGATGTTCTGAAGGAAGGAGGCACAGGGTCTCCTGGGAACATCATCTCAGCCCAGGGATTCCGACTCCCATAGGGAGAGGTCCCCCACAGTTCTGGAGCCAGGTCAAGGACTGGACTGTAGGAATGGGCTGGGGGCATGGCAGGGACTGCCTACTGTTCAAGGTGAGGACAAAATGCCCACTCGCATTTTAACATGCAGCACGTCACTCTTCTGAGGTATTTGACATGCTTGTTTTAAATTGATCCAGATGGAGGGTAAGGTGCTGGCCCAGGACTTTCGAAAAGAGTGGGTGAGCACTGTTTCCGGGACACCAGCCCCTTTCCCTTTTAGTGAGAGTGCCTGACTCCTGCCTCTAGGGGATGGCTCTGCAGACCCCAATAAAACCATATGGATCATTCAAAGCTAAACTGGGCAACAGGACTCAAAATGGCCTGTTCGCACGCAGTCTGGGTTGTCCCGGAGAAGCTGGCTCCACCCAAACTCAGGGACCGACTGTAACCCGGACCTGCCCGTTTCCACTCCCGTGCCAGCTGGGAAGGGACACATTGCTCCATGAGCTGCCCTTGTGATGGAGGTGTGGCGACTGCTCTCTGCTGCTCTCTGTTCAGCCCCCTGGGGGGCAGGCGCTGCAGGGTGTGCAGGCCCAGGCCTCTGCGGGAGGCTGGGAGGGGCCCGTGCAGCAGAGACGTGGCTGAGGTCGGAGCCAGGTGGTCCAGCCTCCAGCAGGCCCGCCTCCAGCCCTGCCGCCACCGCTGGGCACATGGGCTCGTGACCAAGCCCCTTTTGTGGTCCAGGTCAGATTGCGTCGGGCTGTCTGCCATCTGGACGAGACGAGTCCTGCCGGTCCCTCCCAGCCAACAGAAGCAGAGCAGGCAAAGCCAGGGGCAGAAGCCAGTAGACCCGAGGTGCCACCGTCCTGAGGGGACCAGCGGGAGCCTTCTAGGTGTCTTCAAGGCCATGGTTTTCTCTCATATTCTCCGATTATTCCGGTTATAAAACGGATCCATTTGTCTCTCAGGGAAATGAAAGTGCTGAATGGAGTAAGGCCCACTCTCAGGCTCCACCTTTGGGTTATGGGTGGGACAGAGGCATCTGGACACGAGCAGATGCATCCTCCTGAGCTGTCCTCCCCTGCCCTCCCGGCAGAAGTGCCTCCACTCTAGCAAGCTCCCGGCCCGGTCAGGGCCTGCTGTGATGGTTCTGGGCCACACGGCCTCTCCTGCTCACTCAGTCACTGGAGTCTGGGTCACCCAGTTCAGCACTCGGTTACATAAGAGTTTTCATCAGGACTCTTCTGTGCTCCAGCCAGCAGTCAGGAGCCCAGACTCCTGAGACCCTCTGCCTACTTTCAGATCCCAGCCCCACCACCAGCAGGTGAGCTGTGTGCCCTCAGGAAAGTTGCTCAAGCTTTCTGTGCCTCCATTTCCTTATTCCCAAAAGGGAGACGAAAGCAATCCCTACCTGAAGGGCAGGATCATGTCAGCGCAGTTCTTGGTATGGGAGGGTCCTGGAAGTGGAGTCCTGTAAGTGGACAGTGGCGGGAGCACAGAGCCCTGCACCAGGACATCGTGGCTTAGAACACCATCCTGGGGACGCTCTGAGGACAACCTCACGAGCACCTGGGAGCCACGTGAGGAGGCAGAAGTCCATCTTGGTAGAGGGAAGCGGGGCTGCATGGGGGAGCAGAGTGGGAGGAGCGAGGAGAGCCGCCCTGGGAGGCGCCCCAAGGACCCTGGCTCCACACGGGCCTGGATTCCGCCACTGGACCAGGTGCTCGCCCGAGCCAGGCGGAGTGCTGGGCGCTCTGTTTCCTCGCCTGCAGTTGGGGGGCCCTATGTATCTGTCCGGGCGCACACGCCTGCTCTTTAGCGGTCTCAGGACAGGCTCTGACGTGCTCTGGTGACCGACGGCTACCAGGTGTAAGGGCTGCTCGCAGGTTTATTCCACAGTTCACTCTGGTGGGAATGGCCTTTGTCCCCCTGAGCTTGTCCAGGAGCGTGATCCCCCAAGTCTTAAGTTAAAGGTATTATGCGGAGGAAACCTTATTCCACCACGGAGTTTAGATGTGGCATCTTTAGGAAGTGATTGCATTAGACAAGGTCATTAGGTGGATCCCCTGATTGAATCCTGGTGGCTTTGTAGGGAGGGAGAAAGAGCACACAGCAGAGAGATGCACAGGTGCTCCTGCCGAGGGGTGGTGCTGCTAAGGGGGCCCAACCTGGGAGCCTGGAACATGCTGCTCAGTTCCAGCCTCCAAAGCAGTGAGCTAAATAGACCTCTTTGTAAGTTCGTTTGCCTCAGGTGTTTTGTTATGGTAACGAAAAGCTGACTAATATATTGTACCTGCTTTCAGGTTGGTGGGGTGCAGAGCTCCACATATCCATTCCCCAAGTGGCCCCAGGGGGCTCTGGGTGCTCCTTCCTCCACCAGCAGAGCAGGGAGCAGTGAGGATGGTGCAGCACTCAGAGCTCCGGCCGGGTCGTGTGCATCAGATCCACGCACGGCCTGCTGGCTGGACTGACACAGGGCCCATCACGCGCCACGTGCGGGGCAGTGCAGCCTTCCGTATGGCTGGAGGACCAGGCCAGTGAGCCATGTGCACCAGCCCCAGCCCTCAGGGCTGCTTACCCTCAGGACACCCAGCACGTGCAGACTTCCCAGGCAGGTGTGCAGTGCTGAGAGCTCAGCTCACACTTGCTGAGCCCCTGCTGTGTGCAGGAATCCTGGCTCCCGAGGACCAAGGAGAGGAGACATGTCCTCTTCCCTCACGGACATAAAATTGAGTCTAAAGGCTAAAGGCTCATAGCTAACCAAAAGCAGAGTGAGGGTTTGGGCCCAGGGAGCTGGGCTTTGCAGGCCACCTCTGGACATCCCCTTGAAGTCACACACAGCCAGCTAGTTAGGAAATATTGCCAATGACTTGGGTTTTCTAGAACACCTATAGTTTGCTAAGCAAAGAGTGTGCGACTGGGCTTCTGTGTGTCATGCACCATGCCCTGAGGCGGGGCAGTGAGGTGGGCCATGGTTCCCACCCCCCAGAGTCACACAATAAAAAGGGACGGGAGAAGACAGCATTGTGTTTGCTACGTGTACCATGAGTTCACTGGGTCCCAAGACCCCCACTGGTCCAGCTCAGCCTCCCGGTCCTGTTCAGACTCTGTGTGAGGTCACCAGGAGGGAAGACAGGAAGGAACAGTGGCAGGCCAGCCTGAGGTTGACTCCAGGGGTGCCCTGAATGTCTGAGAATGACCAGAGCAAGGGCCAGAGTCCACAGGCATCCCCAGAAGGCTGCTGCCAGGCCCTGCGGATGGCTGGAGCCTATGTGGATCATTCCTGTCACCGGTGAGACACCCTGCTGGTGGAAATCGTGTCCAGTGTCTTCTGTCTGACCACAAGTGGTCGTGGAAGGACCCTCACTGTGTTCCTGCGGCCAGCCCCTGGCACCGTGTGAGGCTTCCCAGTGCAGCTGGGCTAGGAGGCTTCCTGGAAGTGAAAGCTGCAGGTTTCCCTGGAAAGTTGGCCCAGGCGTAAACCTCCTTAAGCTCGTGCTCCTTGTGAATCCCCCGGTGGCTGCCATGTATCTTGCCCCAAGCAATTTGCTTGGGCGATTTCTTCCTCCAGCCCACAGGGAGCTGTGGCTTGAGAGGAGCTGCAGTGTAGACCAAGGAATGGTTGAGCTGAGCATCAGAAAGGAAGAATTCCCATCCCTCTGCATGGGAATCACACTGTTAACTGTGACAAAATTCCTGAGGGGGGTGCAAAATGACTCAAAGGAGGAAAGATTTACTTTGGTTCACAGTTTCCGAGTTTCAGTCCATGGTTGTCTGACTCCATTGCTATGGACCTGAGGTGATGCAGAGCATCATGGTGGCAAGGGAGAGGTGGGGCAGGGATGCTCAGCTCGTGGCAGCTGGGAGGTGTACAGAGAGAGACAGAGGCAGAGAAGGGGCCAGGACCAGATATACCCTTCCAGCGCATGACCTGAGTGACATACTAGACCCACCTCCCACAATGCCATCAAATTAGTAATCAATTAATGGATTAATCAGATGAGGTCAAATCTCTCATGATCCCATCACTTCCCAAAGGTACTTCCCAAGTACCTGATGCTGCTGCATCAGGAACATTCTGTCACCACATGAGCCTCTGGGGACGCCCCAGATCCAGTCATAACACCACGTAAGCAAAGAGAAGGGACTCCACCAGCATCAGAATCTTGGCCCATAGTCACAATTTTGAACTCTCTTCCCTCCTGAGCACGGCTGTCATTGCTAATATTCCCACAACTCCGAGGCTCTGACCCATCCGTAAGAGCTCTGTCCTGCTTGGCTACTGTAGGGATCATGGTCCTGGATTCAGGGGCCAACGGTCAGGGTAGGAAGACTTGTCATGGCGTCCTGGCCAGTCATTAATTCCCACACTTGGATGAAGGCTCTCATGGAAAACGTTCCTTTCCGCAGGTGTGGGAATAGTGAGGAGAGCTGCATGTCACCTGGCTTAGGAACTTGGGTCATAATGACAATTTTAAAAGCCCAATCAGTTTCTAAGGATGGTGAGTGACAGTCCCACTACCTTGAAATACTAGTAGATGAGGGAGAGAATGGAGACTGCTTGTCCTTCATCAGCTGTACCATGGAATCCAAGGCATTTGTCAAGAGGTCAAGCCTCTCACAAACTTATCCCCACTAGTAAATGAAACAAAATGATTGTGCTGGTTAGTTTCCCACTGCGGTAACCAAACTTCCTCATAAGGACAACACGGAAGAGGATTTTGGCTCATGGTTTCAGAGGTCAGTCTCTGGATGCCTGGCTCCGAGGTAGACATACCACGGCAGAGGGAGCAGCCATGGAGGAAAAGCTACGGAGGAAAGCTTCAGCTCATGGCACCTGGGAAGCAGAGAGCGAGCGAGCACAAGGGCCCAAGATCATGCCCCCAGTGACCTCCTCCTCCAGCTCTGGCCCACCTGCCTATAGTTACCATTCAAATTATTAGTCTACCAAATGGATCAATCCACTGATGGGCTCAGAGCCTTCCTGAGCCAATCGGTTTGCCTCTGAACTTTGCTGCTATGTTGGGGAAATTCCAGCCCTGGACCATGACGATGGTTCAATTAGAATGTAGATATTTTCTAGGGGTGGGGATGTAGCTTAGTGGATGGCACTTGTCTAGTGTGCACAAGGCTCTGGGTTCAAGCCCCAGCACCACTCAAAACAAACAAAACAAAACAAACAAAACAAAACAAAACAGAAGAACAAGTGCTTTCTAACCCCAGATGACCCGGTGGATCGAGGCCTTGAGCACCAAGGAATGTTTCTGTCAAAATGGAGCAAAAATCAGATGCCATGCCTCCTGATGACAGAGCATGATTGGCATGTTGTCTTGCCAAAGGAATTAGATCCAAATCTGAGCAAACCTCTGCATCCTGAGCACAGAGAACACAGAAGAACTGCACGTGCGGCTGGCCTCAGTATGAGCTCACTTAGGGAAACCTAACAGGACAAATTCCATGTTCCTCAACGAGGGACTGTCAGAAAATGAAGGCCATGGGGTGACAGGTAGGCTTAAAAACATATCAAGCTTAAGTGCAAGCATTTTTAAAAACACAGGAAGCAAGTAGTACAAGAGTCAGGGTGCTGGTTTCTCTGGGGACAGGAGACCGTGGCTGGGCTTAGGGCACATGGTCTTCCGGGGGCCTAGCTTAGTTCTCCTGACTGTTCCGTAGCTCGTGCAAACGTGTGGCTCTGTGTCCGTTCACGGCACAGTAGGTTTCCTCCCTGTAGCGTCTGCCAGACTGATTGTCCCCGAGGAAGCTCCTGCTGTCCTCCTGCTGTGTCCGAGCTGGCAGAAGCTCGTGCCTTCCTCTGAGGGCTCTCACTGTCTCTTGGTCATTTGGTGGAGCTCACCTCTCTGTCACGTCTTTGTGGAGACAGATGCATACATTTCTGTGTGGGTAGGAAAGTGGTCTGGTTACGGCTCAAGGTGCAAATTGGGCGTGAACTGTCATGTGGAAAGTCACTGCCTGAGCACCTTAGGAGGAGGTGCTGCGGCGGCTCCCGTGTGGAGCAGGTGCAGAAAGTGTAGGACCTCGGTGTGAGCAGAGGGAAACTCCTGGGAGATGCCAAGTGGAAGGCACCCTGTCTCCAAATAAAAAATAAAAAGGGCAGGGGGTGTGGCTCGTGGCTGAGTGCCCAGGGTTCAATCACGCAGCTATGGAATTAAAACGGTAGTAACAACCCTGGCGTTTACGGGGAGAAGCAAGCTCTATAAAAAGCAGGCCCTACGGCCTTGGGGTGCATGAGCAGCAGGGCGTGTGTGCCAGGACCCCCACTGCCACCCACATGGCCTGAGCTGAAACCCCTGTGAGTCTGTGTGCCGTGGAGACTCAGTGGAGACTTCAAACCCGAGGACAGCGGGGCAGGAATCTCCTCCTCACTAGTGGGAAGACCCAGAGGACTCGCCAAGAGTGGCCAAGACCACCTCTGGGACCCCTGACCCATTGCCCACCAGCGGGTAACTGAGAGGAGAATTCAAGGCGATGATCATGGAGGTGGCTTTCCTGGAAGGGAGCGGCTGGTTTCTTTGGCGTCCTCAGAGTCTGTTCTCCCAGGTGGGAGGGGGCAGGGGATGCCTGGCAGAGCAGCGCAGTGAGAATCCATGGGCTGAGATCCAGGACCCCCTAACTCCAGGGGTGCTCCAGGTCCCCGCTGAGCTGCCTGGTGTTTGCCAGGAAGCTACACAATCCCCCTGCATCCTTTAAATCACCTCGAGGTTACTTACAATACCTAATACAGTGTGGGTGCTGAGTAAAGTTGTTTCTTGTTTAGGGAATGATGAAAAGACCTGTTTATGTTCAGTATAGATGTAAAGTTTTCAGATATCTTTTTAGTCTGAGTTCCACAGCTGTAGAGCCAACATGGAGAACCAACTGTACTTACAAGAGCAGAGGCTTCAGCTGGGCACGGTGGTGCAGCTCAGGAGGCTGAGGCAGGAGGATCATAAGTTCAAGGCCAGCCTCCGAAACTTAGCAAGGCCCTGAAAAACTTATCAAGATCCTGTCTCGAAATAAAAAATAAAAAAGGCTGGGAATGTGGCTCAGTGGTTAAGAGCCCCTGGGTTCCATCATGCAGCTAAAGCTCCTGGGGAGAGGTCTTGGTGTCCACATTTGAACAAATGGATGACGGACTGGGAGAAGCAGGAGAGCACAAAGCCAGGAGCAAGCCGCAGCCCCAGTGCAAGGAGGAGAGAGACCAGATCTTCCCAGACGGGGGCAGGGGACAAGGAAAGACAGCAAGCTTTCCCACTGACCAGCTGGTCATCGTGACAGGGGCCTGGAGCCTGCACAAGGTCTTCCTCCGAGAGGCTGTGGGAAGCTGGATGAGGAGTGGTCCCCACTGGCTTCAGGACCCCCAGATCCACCCAGGGACACCCAGAGTGCCCAGTCCCCTGCCGAGCAGAAGGAGTAAACAGCCCAGCCATCAAAGGATGTTTGAAGGGATTTTTCTCCCTCTCTGGAGAGCCAGGTGACCATGCGACCTGCTGGAACACCAAGATGAGAGGAAGGTCCAGGCTCCTTGCCTCGCTGCTGGCCCCTGGAGCCACAGGGCTTCCTGACCCGGGAGGAAGACAGACTTTCACCAGGGAGAAACGTTGAGCTTTGTTCAGGTGGCGTGGGACTTCTAGTGTCTGGGATGCGAGTACCACTGAAGGAAGACCTCCTGACCGTCAGCACCAGGCCCAGCCACAGAGTGGACCCAGCGTGCACCCAGATCTGCAGCTTCAGTGCCGCCATGAAGCCTGCCCGCCTCTCCTTCCGTCCTCTGCCTTCCTCCCCGTGTCTCACCCTGTTTCTAGTTCATTGTTCTGTGGGCTCCGCCGTCCCCTGCTGCAGACCCACTACGTGGAGGGCAATGGTGTGGACAAGCCCCCAGCATCTTTGCAGCTGGCAGGCCAAAGCTACCAGGGTCCTCTTTCTGTCCATAGCTGCAGGTCAATTTTGATGGGACGACAATTTTCCATTGTCCTACTTGGGACTCTTCTCTACTCTTCAGCCACTGACCCTGGAGAGGGCAGGTGGGTCACATGGGTGTCAGACACATGTTCCTTCTGTGGCCAGGTCAGGTGGGTCCCAGAGGTGTCAGCTAGCAAGAGTCACGTGGGATGATGGGGGCGCACTCTCAGTGTGAGAGGAGGGTCAGAGCCATGC
This sequence comes from Glaucomys volans, assembly GCA_020662805.1. Lineage (NCBI taxonomy): Eukaryota > Metazoa > Chordata > Mammalia > Rodentia > Sciuridae > Glaucomys > Glaucomys volans. The sequence continues at coordinate 352,942 of JAJEJO010004453.1, forward strand.
CGTCCTTCCACAATTAGGGAGCTGGTGAGTGGACCTGCTCGGGTGGAGGTGCGGCCAGGGCAGGAATGGCAGGAGCGGCAGGAGCAGAGGAGGTCAAGGCAGAAGTAGTCCCAGCCAGGTTCCTGCTGTCCCAAGTGGGACAGATATGAGGCCCCACCCCCTCCTTGATCTTTGCTTCATGGTGTCCCTTGCTCTGAGTACCTGAGCAGAGGGAAATGAAAGTATTAAGGTTCTACTAACATTTTAAGAGTTGATAAATTGCCCAAAGGATCAGTGTATTGAAGGCCAATAACAAGCCCAGCCATGCTGGCAATGTCTAAATCACTCCAAAGTTGCTCACTGAAACGTAGAACGGCACAATGGATGTGTCCAACGTCCAATAGTGCAGCTTTTCCCTCTGTGACCAGTATTTTCCTTTCAGCACATGACAACCAGTAAAATGTGGTGCCCATAATGATTGCCAAGCATCTGGCATGCCACCTTCATACCAGCCACCACGCTCAGGGAGTGTCCCACTCAGCCTTGCTGGGCACCCCTGCCTTGGCCATATCATTCAAAGGCGTAAGAAAATGTAAGTTTGCTTCTTTCCATGAGGCACGTTAGTGTGAAAGGTGATTAGGTTTAAACTGAACATAGACATAATGGCACGGTTGCTTTTTATTCCAATATTACTCGATTCCTGAAATGAGCTCTATAAGCAAACTGTCCTAAATCATCACTCAGGAACACGGACTCCTCGAGAGAACTGCAGTTCAGAGCTGCTTCTTTCAGGTTTGTGTTGATGGCGGTTTAAGTCACCTGAGTAATAGATGACCCTGGACAGTTCCAGTCAGAAGGACCTGTGTTTACACCAAACTAGGAGCAATGAGCCCCCTCGGCCCTGCTTCCTTGCAAGCTCTGGGTAGCATGGTGGTGTGCCCAGGGCTGTGCAGGGCTGAGTCTCTCCCTGGATTCCCAGATGTTCACAGCTCAGGGTCAGACGATCACGGTCACATTGTGAGTACACACGAAGAGAAGGGTCAAGAAGAGAGAAGAGAAGAGAAGCAAGGGTGCGTGTGCAGGCTGAAATTGTTCCATCCGTTCCCCAGGCTACGGTCAAAGGCAGAATTTCATATAAGCATCAACCCTGAAGCCCACAGTGTGCGTCTTCCCTCTGCTCCTTCTCCCTCTCCCCTGCCTAAGCTGGCTGGGTTGCTGGCCCCGCATTCATAGAATGCGTCGCTCTCTCTTTTTTTTTTAAATTTAATTTTTTGATTCATTGAACACAAATGGAGTATAGCAATTGTTTCTCTGGTTGTACACAAAGTAGAGTCACCCCATTTGTGCATTCATACATGTACACAGGGCAATGATGTCTGTCACACATTCTGTTATTATTCTTACCCCAATTATGGCATTTGTAGGTAAATGGATGATGTTGGAGACTGTTATGCTAAGTGAGATTAGCCAATCCCCAAAATCCAAAGGCCAAATGGTCTCTCTGATAAGTGAATGATGATGCATAATGGGAGGTGGAATGATGGCAAGAATGGAGGAAGGATAGAGAGCATAGAGGGAAGGGAGGGGTGGGGTTGAGGTTGGGGAATGCGTCGCTCTTGAGACCCGAGGCCATGACCAATCTCCATTCAAACCAGGAGAGGAGGAGGGGGCAACACCTGACAGCCACTGGCTGCCCAAGCTCCGTTTCTGCACCCGTGATCTGCTGTGTGATGTGCACAGTGACTCACTCGAAGTCTTTCCTCACCAAAAAGTAGGGGGGCTCTGGCTTGCGGCTTGCCAAGGCTCCCTCCTGCCCCAAAACGCACGTCCTTCCCCAGCAGGAAGCCCACAGCCCCATTTTCCAAGCAGCAGAGAGAGCCTGGAATCAATGAGGGACAGAAGCTGCCTATGAGCGACGGTGCTGGGACTGGCAGGGGACCTGACGTGCTGCCCCCGAAGCCCTGGCCTCCCCCATTCCCAACTTTAATTCTGCAGTCAACTAACTTCGGCTGCTCTGCACACGCCCGCCCGCCCACCCCGCTGCAGACCTCCCGGGGCACGGCCCAGCATCGGGCTGCACCCACAGAGCCAAGAGCCCCCGTGTGATGAGACTGCGGTGGCTTCCGGATGTCTGTGGACACAACCTCTGGTTGCTCAGGACACTGAGCACCATGCAGAACTTCCATGATCCTGCCCCCCACTCTCGCCACCACTCGCCCCTGCCCCTCACTCTGCACCCTGACATCCCTTCCCACAGTACTGAGGGAGCCTGCCACAAACCCGGCCGCCTAAAATGAAGGAAGTGTATTCTCCTGCCCCCCGGAGGCTGAAAGTCTGAACTCGAGGAGTCCGAGGGGGCCCTTGGCTGCTTCCAGCTCCTGAGGTGGCTCGGGGCCTTGCCTTGTGGGGTCGCACTCCAGTCTCAGCCTCCATTGCTCTTGGCACCCCCCCCACCCCCGTGTGTCTTTGTCTCCTCCTCTAAGGACACTGGTCAGATAGGATGAGGCCCCTCCTTACGAGCTCATCTTAACCTGACATCTGCAAAGGTCCCATTTCCAGGTAAGGTCACACTGGCGAGTCCTGGGGATCAGGGTTAAGTGTTGTTTTGGGGGAAAGTAGTTCAACCTACCACAGGTGGGTTGAGCTTTCTGTTCCTTCTGCATAGAGTGATTTCTAGACAACCACGTGGCTCCCCATCTCTTTTCAGGGGAAAAGTCAAGGGCTTTCCAGTGACCTACAAGGACCAGTGGCTCCTGGCTGCATGTGTCCACCCTCTTCCCCGGGTCTCTGTCCTCACGGCTGTTGTGCTTCCCTTCCAGTGAGCTCGGCTCCCTTCACCCCAGGGTGCTCACGCCCCAGGCACCCAGGACTTTCCCACAGCACCCGGTCCCTCCAGCTCCTTCAGGCTTGGGCCACGTGTCCTTGGTCCATTCGTTTACCCCTCCTTCTTCATTTCTCATGACATTATTGATCACTTTCTAACTTGCCATCGGATCTGCTCTTTACAGTACGTGTCCCACGTTAGAACACACACGCAGGTCTTCTGTCCCCAGACACACTGATGACCTGCCGCGTGGTCGCTCTTCAATAACTGTTTAATTGATTAACAGCTGTCACAACTCCTTCCAAACTTGTTTTTAGAACCCAGTGTTTAGAAGACATGCCCCCTGAAAGAAATCCCTCATCTCTGTGTGTGTTCAGATTGACGTCACCGGCCATAAGTTAGATGTAGCAACTAAACATTTTTGTAACAAAAATCATACACAACCAATGTTGAGAGGTCAAGCCGGAATATTTCATTTTGGTCAAAAGTAAAAGACTTGGTAGAATTTATTAATAAAAATGACAGGGAAAACATGGAGCTGTTGAAAAGGACTCAGAAGTACGTACCCCTCCTCTTGTGACCCGCCACAGAGGGCTGACCTCTGGGTTTCAGAGTTATTGTGCACTTTCGCAATTGTAGTGACTGGAAACAGGGTAGCACGTCCTCTCTTGGTCCTTACTAAGGCTACCTCAGATGATCATGCCTCCCAAGACGCTTTCTTGAAGAATTAATTTTCTTTTCAAGTTCAGCATCATCGAGCCATTATTTCTGTCATTAAAAACATTGTTAAGAAAATCCCTGTTGCTCCTTACACGGGGTATCAGTAAATAATCTTTGGTCAAATTTCCATAGGAAATAAAACTTGGAAAATTTAGCAATTGCAAAATCATATCACATTAAAGTATTGCTAGAGTAAAGTGGGTTCCCGTAGGGATCTTGTCTCTTGTGGACTATTTGAAGTAAATGTATTCGAGTGAATAAATAAAGGATGTGGTTAAGACATAATTAGGAATAATCACTTCTTTTAAACATTTTATGTGCAAGTACTTTAATAACAGAATTTACATGAATGCATTAAAACAGGGCAACTTCAAATGACTTGATTGGTCAGTGATCATGTGGGCACGAGTGGACTTTGTATTCTGGACCATCATGTAGTGCAGAAGGCCCGGATCGTAGAGCACTCCTGGCAAAGACATCGCTCTGTTCTGCAAAATGTGACCCAAAATAACAGTGGGATCTGAGACGTGTATTTGCCCTCTTACGTCTATAGTTGCTGGGTTCCCCCGACCAGGTGCAGGCAGGATCCATGTGACGCAAGCCTGGGGCGGTGGCTTGAGTGGAAGGGGCGGGGATTATTCACCGTCCAGACACTGTCAGGACAGAACTGAGGCCTGTCTGGTTCAAGGTGAAGGCGTGGAATCGTGTGTTCGTCCAGCGTTCACCACGAAGCCACGGCTCTCTCAGCAGGGCTGTGGAACATCCTATCTGGGTGCTAAATCGTCCGACAGGATTTCCCCAGAAGTGCCGGCAGGAGTATGGCCATGCCCAAAAACCCAAGCAGGAAGATAAAAGCCAATGAAAGGCCTGCAGTTGGTTTTCCCGGAAGCTCTTAGGCTTAGGCGCCAAACACCATTTGATACATAATATGGTCGAGGCCAGAGAAAGGAGTTGAAAGCCTTTATTCTGTCGTGCTCATCTGAGCCGAACCTCTCCAAGGACATGACCTCCGGGTTGCTGATGCGGAGCGCTGTGCAGTCATGCCCAACTGGGCAGAGTCACCCACCCAGCCCCCACCCAGAATCCACCTCCATACGTGACCAAATGAACAAAAGTCTGTGGGGTAAATAAAACTGGGCGTGGTGTCTTCGTCTGACACCGTGGTGATCGGAGGGAAAAATGTGACCAGAAGATGTGCTTGAAGCTTGAAAACCACAATCCTCCATGACATTTTAGATTGGCAAGGCTGAACCCCAAGTTCAAAGGGTGGAGTGGTGAGCTCAAGGCCACCGAGTTTACTGGGGGAGAGCCCTCCTGCTGAGTCAGCGGCCTCTAATGCAGGAAGGTGGAAATGCTCCACTCAAGCCCTCGGTGACCAGGGCCTGGGCCATTTTCAAATCAAAACGTGACAAAACGGTGGCCATATTTCTTTATCATAAGTGTATCAAAGGGTTAATCTGACAGAGGTACTTTTTCAAGTGTGAAAACGAATTGTTAAATTGGTATTTTAATAATTAAATCCATATGGATCAAATGAGATTTTTCAGAAGAGTTGTACAATTTTACAAACTGATGTTGTTTAGATGTTAGACAATATTGTTTAAACTGGTCTAAACACTTTAAGATATTTCTGTTTATCAGAATCACCAAATTGTTTTTAAAAATCTGCCCCAGTGACTTCATTAATTACAGTCTAAATTTTTGTAGGAAGAGATGAGGTATAATCATGGCTCAAGTCAAAAAAATTAAGCATTCTTTTCAACAAACATTTTCATTATTGCCAGAACTCAATAGCTGGAACAATACTAAAAAGCTCATAAATTACTTTTTAAAACTGTGTGTTCTGCACTTTCCCTAAGAACTCCCCGTGGAAGGCAGTGTAAGTGGAGTAGCTTTTGATGAATTAGGCTGCTCCTGTTCTTAATGTGAGGCTGAGCTTCTCATTACTAAATGGTCATGTGCCAAGCTGCTCGGTGGCCTAACAGTCAATTAAATTTCAAACTACTTCAAAGACCAGGATTAGGTATTTCCTCTTGCTTTCAATTCGTTAACAACAAGTTTCTGAAATTCCTGGGAAAAATTTAAACACAATTTGTAGTCAGTGTTGGATAATTATAAAATATTGTTTTGCAAATTTTTAAAAACTGACACTCGTTATAAGGCGGACACAATCAGAGGCCACAGGGCTTGGCTAGCGTGTCAGGAATGCAGCATGGTCAATGGGGCGCTCTTGACGATGCTTTCATTCAGCTTTGCCAGCTCAGATGTATGATTTGCATACCTCAGAGGAAAAAGCTGCATCCGAGCATCTTGTGCCACAGGCGTGAATCTTAGAATAAAAGTGGCCACTGTAAACAACGATTTTCAAGGGAGTAATATTTGGGAAAACACTTGAAGAATTCTCCTTGGGTCTTTCTGTTGTCCCGTGATGCTACTCCCTCACACAGACCTTTCCTGCTGGGGGGAAAGTACCCAGATTTCCACACCTCCAAACGAACTGGTGGAGGAAGCTCCCCGGATGGGGTCTGCTGCCCGTCATGGCGCAGGGCAGCCCAGAGCAGCAGCTGTTTACCTCTGGCGGTTCCACAGGGACCGACAAGCCCCCACAGCACCTGGGAGGCATGTGCTCCAAAACTTGACATCTCTGTGAACTTCTCCTCCAGGGGGATCTGTGTTTAAAGGACTCCATTGTGAGAGGTCTGGCTTACGTGGGGAGACTGAATACCAACCCCAGAAGCAGCCCAGAAATCAGGAGCACCGTCCCCGTGGTCAATGCGCACGGGCAGGAGGAGATGCGTCGGGAGGCAGGAGTCCTGCAGCTCCTCGGGCTCCAGTGTCCCTTCCAGGCTGAGGTCTCCTCCCCAGGTCTCCTGCAGCTTGGTTGCCAGCCCCAGGCTGCAGAGATGAGGCAGGCCAGGAGGAAGGCAGAGAGAGGGACCAAATCCCAATGAGAAAGGGTCCCCGGCTCTTTTAAATTTATTTTGACATAATTAGAGATTGACAGAAAGTTGCAGTAATACCAAGAGGTGTCGGGTCCACCGCCCGGCTCCCCTCAGCCTCACACGCTGCAGAATGCACCAAGCATCAGGCCAGGACACGCACACTGCCGTGGCGCATGTGCGCATGTGCGGAGCTGGGCCAGCCGCCTGGGGTAGACTGGGCCCAGCCAATGTCATCTGAAAGATGGCCCTCCAGCGCCCCTCCACAGTCACTGGCAGAGTGGGAGGGAGGGGGGCGGTTCTGCCCGCTTCCTCTGCTCCAGAGTCCTGAGAAATTCCCAGGTACCTCCAGAAAGAGGCAGGCACAGTGCAGCGGGAAGGAGGCAAGTGGAGGAGGGGCTTGTTGGGGTTCCCAGGCCCCCAAAGAGGTGTGTAGTGTAAAAACCAAGAACGAATTTGTATGGTCATCCACAGATGTGCCCACCTGCCCGTTTCCCAGCGCTCTTGAATGAAGTTTTCCCCTCGCAAGACCAACTATTCTAGAAGAATAGAGGCAAATCCTTGGACACCTGTGTTTTAATTTAACCATTTAGTGGGAAGTTTTCAGAACTGAACTGCAGCTCCCTCTGCATCTTCACCCTACCCCCGAACTTGATGGGATGCTTCTTGTTGACACGATGCCACAATTACAGAAAGCACAGTGCCCATGGGTTTAACGGGCTGGGCTCTAATTGCACTTCTGTTTAATGAGCTGGATCCCTGCACCACACCTTGGCAGTCTCTTTGCTGTTCGGGTTGCTACCTGGCTCTGAAACCTCTTAGAATCGCCTAGATTGATCCACCTGCCCTCCTCCCGCCCCCATGCCTGTTCTAGTCGGAGCAGTTCTCCCTTCATCCGGGCTATTTGTTTTCTAATGCTAGAGACCTGCCTAAGGTTTTGTTTGAGAACAGGATCAGCCAATGAAAAATAATTTGATTAGTTTATAATAGCCTCTAAAAAATAAAATAAAATACTTGGGAATCAATCTAACAAAAGAGGTGAAAGACCTCTACAATGAAAACTACAGAACATTAAAGAAAGAAAATGAGGAAGACCTTAGAAGATGGAAAGATCTCCCAAGTTCTGGGATAGGCAGAATTAATATAATCAAAATGGCCATACTTCCAAAGATGCTATACAAATTTAATGCCATTCCAATAAAAATTCCAATGACATTCCTCATAGAAATGGAGAAAGCAATCATGAAATTCATCTGGAAGAACAAAAGACCCAGAATAGCCAAAGCAATCCTGGGCAGGAAGAATGATGCAGGAGGTATCACAATACCAGACCTTAAACTCTACTATAAAGTAATAGTAACTAAAATGGTATAGTATTGGCACCAAAATCGACAGGTAGACCAATGGTACAGGATAGAAGACACAGAGACAAACCCATATAAGTGCACTTATCTCATACTAGACAAAGGTGCCAAAAACATGCAATGGAGAAAAGATAGTCTCTTCAACAAATGGTGCTGGCAAAACTGGAGATTCATATGCAATAAAATGAAATTAAACCCCTATCTCTCACCCTGTACAAAACTCAACTCAAAATGGATCAAGGACCTAGGAATTAGACCTGAGACTCTTCACCAAATAGAAGAAATAGTAGGATGGAATCTTCTTCGTGTTGCTTAGGACCAGACTTCCTCAACATGACCACCAGAGCACAAGAAATAAAAGGAAGAATCAATAAATGGGATGGATTCAAACTAAAAAGCTTTTTCTCACCAAAAGAAACAATCAATAATGTGAAAAAAGAGCCTACAGAGTGGGAAAAAATCTTCTCCATACATACTTCAGACAGAGCGCCGATCTCCAAAATTTATAAAGAACTTATAAAACTTTACACCAACAATACAGAGAACCCAATCAATAAATGGGCTAAGGAACTGGGCAGACACTTCACAGAAGATGATACACAGGTGATCAACAAATATATGAAAAAGTGCTCATCATCTCTAGTAATTAGAGAAATGCAAATTAAAACCACCTTAGATTTCATCTAACTCCAATTAGAATGGCTATCATCAGGAATACAAGCAATAATAAGTATTAGCGTGGATGTGGGGAAAAAGGCACACTCGTACATTGCTGGTGGGGTTGCAAATCAGTGCAGCCACTCTGGAAAGCAGTATGGAGATTCCTCAAAAAACTTGGAATGGATACACCATTTGACCCAGCTATCCCACTCCTTGATTTATACCCAAAGGTCTTAAAATCTGCAAAGTATAGGGATCCAGCCACATCTATGTTCATAGCTGCTCAATTCGCAATAACTAGATTCGCAATAACTAGATGCCCTTCAATTGAAGAATGGATAAAGAAACTGTGGTATATATACAGAATGGAATATTACTCAGCCATAAAGAAAAATAAAACTATGACATTTGCTGGTAAATGGGTGGAGTTGGAGAATATCATGCTAAGTGAAATAAGCCAAGCCCCAAAAAACAAAGGCCAAATGTTTTCTCTGATCAGTGGATGATGATACAGTATGGGGGTTGTAGGGGGGAGGGTAATGGGGGGAATAAGAGAAGAATGGAAGAAGTATGGATGGTGTAGAGGAAAATGGGATGGGAGGGGGTAGGGGAAGAAAAGATAGCAGACTGAGACAGACAGTATTACCCTATGTATATGTAAGACTATATGAATCATGTGAATCTACATTGTGAAAAAAAGATATATTCCCTGCTGTGTAATTACATCAAAATGGGTTCTACTGTCAAGTATAATTAAAAAGAACCAAATAAATAAATAGTTAAAATAATAAAAAAGAAAATTTGAAAACCAAAGGACCAGGCTAGCACCAGGATTGTGATGCCTTGAGGTGGCCAGAAGGCCCAGGTTCAGATGGACCGCTGAGATCGTCTAGCAGTCTAAAGATTCTCCAGTGGACACCCCAGCTTCTCAGCATTCTCCATCTCCCTGTGCATTTCCCTGATTCCTTGGGGGAACTGGAATTCAGCTAGGGATGGCGGTGGCTGGTCCCACCCTGTACCCTGATCACAGCCCTCACCATGACAACACCCTAGGGGGGAAGGGTAGCTCTCTCCCACGGGTGGGAGGAGAGCAACTGATAACTTGTGACCGTGGCTCCAGTCAGTTGAGACAAAAAATGAACAGCTCGAGTGGAACAGGCGGAAGGTGTCAGAGGTCGGGTCTTCTGAAATCGCCTTCTCAACCACGGTGGTGAGGAGGTGCTGCTGTCGGTCAGGATGAGGAGACATGCACGCTTCCTGCAAAATGAGCGAACCCATGAGTGGTCGCTGCCCTGTTCTTTCACAGGATCCTGTCATCTCCAGGACAGAACGGGCCTCCTCGGGTCCAGCCATGTCATCCACTGTGTCTTTCTTCTCCTTTCCAAGTCCCGGATGGAGCAATCCGGGCCTCCTCTCGCAGAGCCATCTTCTTGTTCGTTGATGTGATGGAAACAAACGCCATGCCCAGCCATTTAGAGAGTAGTTCTAACCAGGTTCTCTGGACAATTTAGTCCAAACCCACACTTTCCCCAACGTCGTCCAACGTGCATCCCACTCCTGGGGACAGACCAGCAGACTACGGTGGATTCCAAATTGTTCCAGAGGTCGTGTTTCTAGCAAAATCCCCGCATGTATGATATTAAAAATCACATCTCTGATGTTATTATGAAATTAAAAACCTGGCAGAGAGCCCGGATCATACCGCATGTGATTGTATTTCTTATGAGAATTCTTCTGTAATCTTTCCGACTCTGAGTCCTCACCCTGGACTAACTCAATGGGGAAATACTAACCACCAGGAAATGAATGACGACCCCACCCTGGGGAGAGTTCTGATAGGGCAGCTTTACTTTTATCATCTAAGCCTTTGGTCCTGATGAGATAAGTCACTGAAAGTAAAAGTTAGGGTGACCATTGGGAAGACCAACTGTCCATCTGTGCTGTCACTGGCCTTGGTAAGCCACGTGTGAAGAGTGACACCTTTGCAGGCTCGGAATGATCAGCTTTTCCAACTCTCCAGGTTTTCATTTTGTGGCTGATTGATCAACCCCTGTAGGAATTTCACAAACTTACTTTCATTAGCATTGTGAGACTTCTTTTACCAAAATTCTTTCCATCCCCTTTCCAGGCCAGTGACACAGCAGTTCCGTGGACAATGGGTCTCCACTCTGATCCACCCGGAGGCCCGTGAAAGGTTGAAGCGTGGTCCTGATCCTTCCCCCCAGACTGTAGGGAAGAGATTGACGCCCCCTCCAGTGCTGCCCTACCTGTGGCTCAGCACTCATCAGCACTCAGCTCACATCACTCTCCTGCCTCCAGGAATGCAGTCACACAACATTAGGGACTAAACTTTCCATTTCTACCACAATTTAAAAAATGTGAAATTCTGATATTCAAGTGTATTCATCTTTCCATCATTAATGGTGGCTATAAACTGAGGAACTTTGGTACAAAGTCATGAGTGCCTTGCACCATAGACACAGCCTCGCTCGCCTGGCTGATGGTTCTGGTTGACCTGCTTGGTCTGTGGCCTTCTCACAAACCCACCCCCTTCCTACACCTGGAGAGCACACGTCACCACGGGCCTGGGGCAAGTCCCCTTGCCATCTTGCACCCTGTTTCAGAGGCTTTGAGGAACTTGGGAGTCCAGGGAGATGAGAAGCTAATCTGCACATCTCAAAGTGCACGCGCCATCTGCCAGCCAGAGGGGGACAGATGCAGCCACGTCAATGTCAGCACACAGTCCAGTGAGGACGGAGCCTGGTTTTCCAGCCCTCGGGGCCACACTTGTTCCTCCAGCATTCTGGTGCTGTCTGGGGAAGGGGTCAGTGGCCGCTGGAGACACAGTTCTGGTCCAGCTCTTTCTGTGATCTTCCACGACCTGACGTGTGGCCTCTCTGTTTTGCTCGTAGGACTCTGTGAAGCTCGTGCAGAAAGAATGCGGCGTTTCACTGGAAGTCGGATGAAGCCGTCACTCAACCCGGGGGAGAGAGAGACCCACTGAGCTCTTGGCCTCGCGTCGCCGGCAGAGGCGAAGCTCGGAAGCACCATCTGACTGGTACAAGCCGCCTGCCAGGCACGGGCATGGGTGTGATGTGGCAAGGGCCCCGGTGTGAGTGGCAGCTCTGGCTCTTTCTAGCTGGGCCTGTTTCCCTGACGGTCGGAGGAAGACGCCGTCTGTTTCACAGGCCTGGACAGAAAGCCACATGAGAGACGCTGCCCTGCAGGCAGGTACTGGGGACACGCTGTGCTCCTTTCTAAGTGTGTCCTGTGCTGGTGGGTTTCAAGAGAGCCTGGCTCCAGTCCTGGGTCAGTGCCCGGTCACCAGGGCGAGCTCTTGAGGAGGCAGCTCTGTGAGGCCGTGTGAGGAGGGCGTCGGCCACGCAGGCCTCAGAGGTCCCCTGAGGGCTGGTCTCAGGGATCCCCTGAGTGTGGGTCCCCCGGGGAGCAATCCCTGGCCACCTCTTGGATTGCTCACCCTCCTCCCGGAGCCCCTGCGCGTTCCCTGATCAGGGCTCCTGAGGTTCCAGGGCTGGTGGCACCTGTCTGTCCTCCTCCTCAGGATTGCCCCGCCCCTTGTCCTATGGCTCAGCTGTCCCTGTCCTGCTTCCTTCTTCACCGCCACAGTGGTGGCGGAGCTTCCTGCACCCTGCAGAGGAGCAGGGACATTCTGGTTTCTGGGCATAAAGAGCTCCCACTCTGGACGGTGGGGGACAGGGAGCAGCTGGGTGGGTGAAGCTTACCAGATGTCCAAGACTTTTCAGAATGGTTTTCCCCACTCGATACAAAGGGACCTCTGTTCATCCAGGAGAACTCCCTGAGCAGACGCAGAAGAGAGGACAAGCTCATCCTCAGGCCTGCCGAGCGGAGCTGACCCCCAGTGTTGGTTTATTCACATTTGGGATCCCAGCCTAAAGGTTTCCTAACACGTTTCTGCCTACTAGCTGCGTGTGGCCAGCTTTTTCTTCTGCAGTTAGGGTTCCGGGAGGTCTTTCCTTCCTACCTATGGCTTAGCACCTCCATTTTTGTCAGGGCATCTGTGAATAATCACCAAAGCATTTCACTGAAATCATGAGAGCCCACAAAAAAAAAAAAAAAAAAAAGAGTGCCCTCATTGGATTAGCTCTGGAGTGACAGTTCACCTGAGCGTCCGCCCTTGGCATGACAGGAGACACTGAGGGGCAGGGCAGGCGCACTCCCCAGCAGCTCGCTGCAGAGGGCCTGCTCCCCGGCTCGGCGGAGTTGGGCTAATACACCCCTTAATCTAAGAGGCCAGCTCCTTCTGGGGTGAAGAGAAGCCCTATCGATAGCCCAGCCACAGGAAGCACTTTAAAGATATGATTATGGAGGGAAAGAGGTATTTATGAGGAAGCAGGAAGCGTGTTTGGGGAAGATTAGCCAACAGCGGGAAAGCAAAGCCACCGTCGCACGCGGGACCCGCTCCCCAGGGCGGCTGCAGTGTCTGCGTCCTGCTGAGACCCCCCCCCCCCAAGCTGCACTGAGCCCCTAGGGAGCAGGCCCCAGGCCCTGCCTCAGGGGAGCCAAGACTCCCCCAGACCCTCAAGGACGTAGCGGCACAGGGGCAGGCAGGGGGCACAGGATCGCAGCACCGGGTGTCACAGGCCCTTCTGTGTGTGCTCCTGGGGTGCAGTGTGCACTCGGGGTGCAGTGTGCACTCGGGTGGACCTTCTCACAGAAGTACCATCCGAGCCGCCCTCAGAGAAGGACCGCCACAGCTGAGCAGGGAGAGAGCACGCTCTGGGGGGTCGAGCTGAGCACTCTGAGTGACAGCACTCATGCGCCCCGGCCCTCCCCAGAGTGGCAGAGGAGGGTGGAGGAGAGGCAGGGTGGCCCTTGCCGGGGATCACCATGCCACATTCCCCATGGCTCAACCGTCCCACCTGCATTTGGACAGACTCAGAGCCTGGGGGACTGGAGTCAGCTGGCTGCTCTCACACCCACTGGCAGATGTGCTCTGCTCTAGAACATTCTCTCCAGTGTGCAGCCCCGTGGCACATTTGCCTGTCACTTCATGTCACCTCCCTCCTTACTCTGAGCCGAGTGCTTGCTGACTTGGGTGCCGCCACTCTTGCCCCAGCCACCTGACAGCTGCGTGGTGACAGATGCCCCGGCCGGGTCCTCTGCAGCCCTGCCCGGCATAGCCCAGCACCTTCCTCCTTACTCCGCAGGGTCCTTTTGCGTCCTCACTGCGTGGCGTTTCCGGCCCAGCACCACAGGGGCGATGCTGTGGACAACACAGGCACGCTCGCGCCTGCCCGGAGGCCAGCATCTCACACCGCACAGCTGCAAACGGGTTTACATGTGGGGTCCTGACTCTCCTCTTGTGTTTTCGGTTTGCCTGGAGAGGTCACTCTAGTGCCTGAGCAGGCACAGAGGGCTTCAGAGAGACCTTCCAGCTCTGATGTCAGGACAAGGACCATGGTCACGGGCAGGCCTCCTCTGTAAGGTGACTGCCTTTGGAAGTGGCATCCAAAGAACACTCAGTGAATGATCCTTGTGGTGAGTGCCACCACAGGGCAAGGCAGGAGCCTCATCTGCAGGCTGAGGGACTGTCCTGATGTCCCACCTGGGGATCAGGTGGAATAGGGGGCCCGGGCCTGACCTGGAGGGCAGCGGGAGAGCAGCCACCCACTGGGCACTGTCTGAAGCCAGGGAGCTTTTCCCCTCTGCCCTCTGCTGGCTGGCCAGCTCCTCCTGCTGCTTCCACATGACCCCCCCCCCCAGATCCCTTCTCCCACTTCTTCCTGTGCACAGCCTTTACCTTGTTCACGGTTCGTCCCTGTGACCAAGTCTCTGGAGGGTGGGATGCATTCCCACATCTTCCCTGGCTGTTGTAGAACTTGACACCTAACAGGGGCGGGGCTCAGCTGCCCACCAGGGTGGTTTCCAGAGCGCCTCCCGCAGTGCTGTGGGGCCCACTCTGGATGTGGGAGAAGGTTCTCTCCCATTCCACGGGAGTCATCTGAGGGAAGAAGAGAGCCACGGTCCACCCAGCACGGGGTGCAGTGGAATGTGTAGCCACTAACGTGGCTGAGAAGAGCACGGAAAGCCTGGGGAACACGGGCTGAAGCCTCCGCAGCGGGCTCCACTCAGGCCTGGGCCCAGATCCCAGGGGCAGAGGCAGGGGAGCAACATGGTGGCCAGCGTCCCTGCTCCAGGAAAGCCCCTCGGCACTGTGAGCCACGATGCAAAACAGGAAGCGGCAGAAGCCAAGGGCGGAGGAGTCCCTGAGAACACAGAGCAGAGTCCTGAAAATTCCAAGCGGCCAAGAGCCAGCTTCATTTTGTTAAAAACTCACAGACTGTACTTTTTAGTATAGTTTTTGGTTTACAAAATAAATAAATAAATAATGAAGAAAGAAAGAGAAGAGAAAGAAAGAAGCTGAGCCGAGAGTGCACAGAATCCCCCTGTATTCCAGTCCTAACCACCACCAGCAGTTCTCCTTGTCGCCACCTCTTGGATGAATGAGCTACATTGGTCACATGATGGTCATGCTGATGCATCACGGGTGGAAGGCCCCAGGCCCCGGCTCACTCTGGGGTCCTGCCTTCTCAGGTGTGGGTGGAGGGCAGAGGCCCCCATTTCAGTCTCCCTTGCCCGTCGCAGGCTGTGGTAGGACTGGAGCTGTCTGCAGGCAGCCTTTCAGATTGGCCTGTCCCCTCAGTGACAAGAATTTTAGTTTCCTCCCCGTCTTTCCGTGGCTCCAAGCTCATTTCTTTTTCTTGCTGAATAATATTCCATTGTCTGGATGTGCCACAGTCTATTTGTATGTCTTTACTTTTTAAATGAAGAAAATATAAGAAATGAAAAGGCAAATGCTTTCTTCATCCATTAATGTTCTTTCTTTTGCTTTTCTTTGGAACCACCTTGTTCTGAAATAATAAAATGCTCTAACTGTGCTGAGACAGGCATTCCCAAGGGATCGGGTCTCATAAGCATGTTTGCTGGTCCCCGCTTCAGCGGAACGGCAGCCCAGGAGCACGTGGAAGCAGCCTGTGACCTCATTTATTAAAATTGTGTGGGAGGCAGGGCCCCGCATTCCCTCACAGGGACAGTCTGGAACACTCCGTCTAATGGCTGCGCTTCATTCTGCACAAGTGCTCTGGAATATGAACCATGACGCCGTTTTATTCGCCAGCCCATCCGCCCAGTACCAGTGACACCAGACTTACAGTTAGGCAGATAGGAGCTCATCCCGCAAGGAAGCTCCTCCCCGGGCCCAGCTCTCGCTCACTGGATGCCGTCAAGCCTTGATGGCTGCCACCTGTCACCTGGGCACCTGCAGCCATGTAAGGGTCCCTTCAGAACACTCAGTGCTGCTTCTTGGGGTGACAGAGGTGAGGTCCTTCTGCAAAAACTGGCTGAATGACATTCATTTAGCAAGCGTCACTCAGCTGGTTCAGGGAAGACGACTCAGGTCTCAGAACGTGCTGTGTTTGGGGCAGACGTGGGTAATAAGGTGTGGTGTCCTGAGAGAGCCCCGGCTGGCAGATGTGGGACCCAAGGGACAGGGAAGCCCATGAAGTGGTGCAGGGCCAAGGCGGGCACCCAGCAGGGCAGAGCGGGGAGAGGGAGTGCAAGGCTGCCCACCGCCGCCCTCAGTCAGCCGGCCGCCCTCACCCAGGCAGAGGCCCCTGAGGCCCCTGAGGCCCCTGCCTCGGCCCATCCTCCTCACCACGCACAAAATGAAAATGCAGGGGCCGCGGTGTAGCCACACACTGAGCAGGAAGAGGCTGAGCGGATGGTACTTGACTTGAGATTTGGGCAGCACCATGAAAATGTTCACAGAAGTGGCAGGGCAGCCCCGCCCAGGGGCCCTGGGAATGAGGCAGTGAGGCTGGAGGAAAGGCAGCAGAGCAAGGGCCAGCGGTCCCTGGAGGCTGCCGGCTGCTCTTCCTCTTCAGAGCCTTTCGGCTGCTGGGTACCAGCAGTCCCCGTTTTTAGAGAATGAGGCTGCAGCCCAGAGAAGTCAGTCTACCTAATTTGCACAGCTAATGGATGTCAGGGGCGGCTCAAAGCCAGGCCCGTCCGCCCCCAGTCCATTCTCTTGCCATGGCCCCGCTGACCAGGAAGGCCCTTCCTGAGTGGGTCTAACTCGGGAAACCCTGCGAAACCTGGAGGCTAGAGCTCTGGCTGCTTTTGCAGTTGTTCGGGGTGTCTTGTAAAAACATGTAGGAATGTGAAGGACAGCAGAGTCGGGCAGCAGAGGAAAACCAAGCAAGACCCCAAACTGCAGCATCAGTGTGTCCCGAAGCACCAAGCGTCCTGTGACCTGACCGCTCCTGAGGGCTGAGCACAGTGTCCTGGCTGAGGTGCCCGCAGGTGAAACTGAGCACCTTGGTGCCCCTGAGGTGGTGCTGGATACTTCTAAATCAAGCCAGGCGTCCACGTGGGGTTGACTCGAACCCCTCAGTAGGCACCGTCATGCCTGCCGAGGAGGTAAGAGAGGGCCGCGGGAGCCAGATGCGGAGTCTGGGCTCAGGCATCAGCGGTGCTGACTGACAAAGACAGGGCTTCCCATTCTTTAGTAAAAATTGCCCGTTCTCATGGACATGTTATTTTCTTCTGTTGGGAGGATGGCCCTGGATGTCACCTCCAGGACAAAGGCCATGGCAGTCTTCAGCCAAAGGCCCAGGCATTCTGATGCACCCTGATGGACGTAAGCCTGAAGCCCAGCTCCTCCCGACCCAGAGCAGAGATCCATGCGCGCTGGGAAGCAGCGAGCCGCGCCGGTGCAGGCGAGCCTGGGGCAGGAGTGACTCCCAGCGGGCAGGAGGGGAGGGCTGCGGTGGCCCAGGTGCCCCACGGAGGTCCCGTGCACACCGAGGCCAGAGCGGCCACCCTGTCGTGTTTTAATAATAACGTTTACGCTTCACAGACATCTAGAAAATACATAAAGGAATAAAGATGGAAATAAAGGAAGTGGGGTGGGGCATTCCTGGTGGACAGACGCCACTCCAGAGGAGCAGTGGCAGGATGGCCGTGGCCCCGCCACCCTCAGGCATCTGGGGAAAGTGACCCACCTGCTGAGCCCTTGGAGGGGCTGGAGTGCCGGGCAGCAGGGAGGCCAGCCTTGTGTGAGTGCAGAGCTGTTCTGTCCCGGTCCCTTCCAGAAGGTGGTGGGGAGGTTACAGAGGAAGGAGCAAAGGCAGGGGCCTCCTTACCATGGGTGGCCATGAAAGGTCATTTCTTAGGTTTTGGATTGTTTTCAATTTCCAAAAATGCAGACTAAGTTGTTAAGTGCTGTGCATTGGGAACCACTAACACAGTTCAAAAACAAAATTTCAATATTTAAAAGTTAAAATTAGTGTACGACTCTTAGGACACATGACTTTTTTATTTGTTAAAAATCCTTTGTGTTCTGGGAATTCTAAGACGTTGGGGTATTTACATACATTTATCAATATTTCTTCATTTGCTTTAGCTGTAATTTACTCCTATTTATAAATACCCCTTATGGAAAATTACCTATGAGACTTTGATGTTTACTCACTAGGTAATAAGTAACTCTCAATTTTTTCATTCCAGTTTTATTTTTAGTGTAAAAAGGCATTTATTTATCTTGATAACTCCCTTTTTTGTGGAATTCCATAGCTAAACCTGTGTATAATAGTGAAACCTTTTCTATCTTCTGGTCTAATCAATAAAAAACTTTCTTAAAAAAATCAATCTTTATTACTTTAAAGGGAGTACATCAACCTACCCAGGCCAGAAAATCCCACATTTTGCCGCACACGGGAGGTGACTTTCTCAGTGACTGGTTCTGCGTGTGGCCTGAGCCGTTCTCAGAGACGCCAGCATGGATTTTCAACACGCCCCGTTTCTTCACACCTGAAGAAAACCCTCAAGGCCATGACCTTTTATATCACACCATTCTAGAACTTTCTCATCTAAAAGGCAGAGGAAACATTCCCAAGAGCCACAGAAACCATGGCAGTGACCAGGAAACCATGCTGTCCATTCCTGGAATATCAAAAGGGCAGCCACAGGGAAGGGGGCCAGCCTGCACACACGGGGGGTGCCCCAGCCTGGATTTCCAACAGGGACTCCACACTCACAGCAGGAGCGGAGGCTCTGTCTGCCCACCTGGTTTTGATTCCTTTTAATCAGGGGTGGGGATGACCCTGCCACTTGTCCAGGGCTACGAGGAGCTTCCAACTTACCGTGTGGGAGCAGCTCCTCCGCTCTGATCTGTCCCTCCGCCTGATGGGCCACTGCCAAGGCTTTAGGAAGGAGAGTGTGCCAAAGGGGCCATCTCCACTGATTGCAGTGGCCCCCTCCTCCAGTGGAGGGTCTGGGGGTGTTCCTGAGTCACAGGGAGCAAGTTTTCCTCTGCATGGAACCACAGTAGCCGCCGCCTACTCCCAGGTGGCATTGGAGCTCTGGTTCTCCCTGGTGGTCCTCTTGTACAGATGTCCTCAGACCCTAGGGTCACGGTTGCAGAGGCAACCACTCAGGCACCCTGAGCTTGCTCCCACCTGCCCCCCTGTTCTGTCTGAAATCTCTCAAAAAATAGAATCTGGCAGCAGTTTAATTACTTGATTTCTCCTGGCTCCTGTCCTTTAAGAGAGCTGCATGGGACGACACCTTTTCCGTCAACCAGACAACATTAGGAGTAAGTGGCTTGGGCTCTGTCGCACCTCTGTAGCTGGTCCCCACCTCAGTTGCTCAGTGGCAGTGAGAACGCTCAGGTGAACATCTCATCATGGGTCGTACTTGCAAGAAAGCAGCTACCGACACCCAACTCGCCCAATCTGCCAATTATAATAATTAACAGGGAAGACTTTAGAAACTAAAGTCTTTAGACTGTGTAACTACTCTAGGGGTTGTGCTGTAGAAAACATATATTTGAGTAAAATTTAGTGAAATTCAACCCTTGCCTTCAACTGGACTGGGCAGTGGCACTGATCTAGGGACATCAAGGAAGACACGACAGGTTCTGTGGCCTGGAATTGTGATGGTGGTGGGTGTTGGGTTGCTCTGGTGACCATGGCAATCAGAGGGACTTGAGAATGAGACTCTGTGCAGACTCAACATAGCTCAGGGGCTGGCGGGTCTGTGAAAGGAGGAGAGGGGACCTTTGGGCAGGTGAAGCCTTTAACCTGCAGGAGTAGAACGGTGGAGACCTGGGTGGGAGAGGAGAGTCCTGTGGGAGCAGGTCTGGAGCAGGGACACACCCAGTTCCACATGGGATCTGGAAGTGGCAACTGCACACCACTTGGAGATGACCCACAGGCCATCAAATGTGGGAGCATTGTCCCAATACAGGCAGGACACAAAACCAAGAAGCCACAAAAAAGACTGATAAAGTTGATATTTTTTTCTTGCTAAAAATAGCAAAGTTGGAAGAAAGGCAAAACCTGAGATAGTTGTAATATATTGGATAGATGGAATTTTAACTTTCTTAATATGTAAAAGATGTATTTCATAACCAAAGGATCGGAAAGGGTAAAGGATGTGAATGGGCAGTTCACACAAGTGACTTCTAAGCATATGAAAAGTGGTTCGACGACTCCACTGAGAAATGGGAATGAAACCTCCGGGGATCCTCCGTCATGTGGCAAAGATGGAAGTTGGAGAACACGTTCTGCTGCTGCGGACGGCGGAACGGCACTCGGCATGCAGGTCTGTGGGAATGTGAATCAGTGCTGCCCTCGGAGGTCGATTTCAGGTTCTCACCACGTGTGTGCAGCCATAGCCGCGCATCTGGACTCCACGGTTTGAATCTGTGTGCTGGATCGCTCCACCTGAGCACACCAGGGTGCTTGTGAGTTAGTTTAATGTACAAAACAGTCTAAGCAATTTTAGGAAAAGAATATAGAAAATATGGGTTGGCTATGCACATAAGACCCTCTGGAAGGCCGCAGAAGGGCCTGGAGGGTCCATGCAGGGCCAGGAAGGAGGTCAGATGGTGGCTGATGGGAGGAGCAACGGCCTAGTGAGCGGCTTTCAGAGACAGGAAGGGGAGGACAGGGAGTCTGGGAAGCGGTGGGATCCTGGACATCAGGAGACCGTCTCAGCCCCTGAGAGAGCAGCCTCCTCCATCACCAGCAGGAAGAACTGGGGAGAGGGAGCCTGAGAAGGCAGGAGTGTGAGGCCAAATGCGCACACCAGACCCTGAGACGTCGGGTGGAAGGAAAGAATGCAAGGAGCCGCTAACTGGCTGAGGGAGGCCTTGGTTCTGTTCTGTTAGTTTTAGTTTCAAACACGTTAAGAACTGAGTCAGAGGTCAGCTGAGGAGGAAAGAGGAAAGGGGAGGTGCAAGGAGCATGACCATCAGGACTCGCCAGGAGGGGCTGGGCCTGGAACCAGGAGACCTTTGGGTGGACCGAGATGATCTCCAGGTCAGCCAAGGTGACCTCTGGGTGAGGCAGAAGACCTCTGAGGACTGCCAGCCTTGGGAGGACAGTGGGGAAGAAAGCTGTCATTAGCAAAACTCCTAATAGATTTTGAGATGGAGAGGAAGGCCTGTGGGAGAATAGTTTTGAAATAGAGACGGAGCTGGCTTCAGCAGAGGGCGGCCGTCACTTGCCCAGCACGCAGGGGTTCCTGATGGAAGACCATTGCTCAGAGACTGAAGTAGATAACTGCATTTCGCTGTCTACCTCTGAAAGACTTCCCCCGGGCCTAAGTGCCTCTGCTGTGCCTGGAGGTGGGACGGAGAGGAGGCACCAGGGAAGGCGGGTTCCAGCAAAGGGGAGGGACCGCTCTGAGCTCCCCTTAACGAGGGCGCGTCCTTGTGCCGAGGCTCCTAGCTGACCAGACTGGACTCCCCAAGCTCACTGCTTTCCTTAACTGGCTATGAACAGTCTCAATTTAAAAATCAAGTCCTGTGTCTTCTTATTTAAAGTGACTACCTGTTAGCTTTAAGTATTTTGCCCTTTATCTCTGAATAGTATGTAAATATTCATATATTATATAAATATACATAATACTAATAAGTGTTCAACACAGGAAATTTTGGAAAGTAATGAATGGCATGTCTAAGAAAAGAGTAATTACCACTTGGTAACTATTTTTCACCCCACAGTGGCAAGGAATAGTCCAAATGGTAGTTTACCTACAGAATGTCGTGTTCTTTTCCCAAGATGCGACTTTCCCAATGATGACGTCAGTATTTATCAAGGAAAGGTCAGGCACCTCGACTGTTAGAGAAGCAGCTGTCTCAGCAGTCCAGCTGGTGTGGGGGCACAGTCAGGACTACTTCTAAAGGTCTCTTGGCCTTTGGTTGGTGGGGACCTTCTGAGGCTCTTTCCAGCTGGTGGGCAGTGAGGATGTGGCCTCCTGCCTCTTGGAACTTCTGGGGGTTCCCTTCATCTGTCCTTATGTTGACTTTGATTGTCTGGAGCATCCTCCAGAACATTCCTCAGGAAGGGCTGATGGGAACATGTTGCTGGAGGGTCCATTGGTTTATAACTGCTGGCAGTGTTCATATTTAACCATCATGTGCTGAAATACAAAATATTTAGCTCACATAGTTTTGTCCCTCAAGGGCCAAAATTATCCTGCAACATTACCTTTGAAAATTCTGGAGGCAACCTGATTTTCTTTCCTTTGTGAATGGTTACAGGTTAGATATCAGGTGTCCCCAAAGACCTCAGGTGTGAGATAATGCAAGAATGTTGAGAGGTGAAACTGTTTGATTATGAGAGGTGTCACCTAATTGGTGGGTTAATCCACGGACATAGACCACTGGGTGGTAATCATAGGCAGATCAGGTGTGGCTGGCGGAGCTGGGTCACTGGAGTGAGCCTTTGGGCTTGCATGCTGTCCTTGGTGAGTGGAGCTCTCTCCTTCCTGGCTGCCTTGTGCTGAGCTGCTTTCCCCCACCCTGCCCTTCCACCATGACGTTCTGCCTCCCTTCAGGCCCAGAGCAGTGGGGTCGGCCAACCATGAACTGAGCCTCTGAAACCATGAGCCAAATAAATCTTTCCTCCTTCTACGCTGTTCTTGCTGGATCTTTGGTCACAGTGACAGAGAGCTGACTAGGACATGAATTGAACAATTTGTTGGTGTAGATTAAAAAGGACTTCAAAAAAATCTTTCTGTCATTTCCAATAATATCATGGGAATACAGCTTGGTCCACGGATCTGAATGCTCAGGAAGAAGTTTCCATTTTAATATGTGATTTAAACCTTTCAACCTCAGGAAATACTGACTGAATTTCAATGTTTAGTCTTTATTTCATTGTTTCCTTGGGAAATTCTGCACACACTATGAAACTTCTTTCCCTAAAGTCTAAAGTTTGCCACTTTCTTTTGAATCTTTCTCCTTTTGATTTTTAAAAGCTTCCTCTTTTTAACAAACGAAATTACGGCCTTTGCAGGTAAATGGATGGAACTAGAGAATATCATACTAAGTGAAAAAAGCTAATCCCCAAAAAACAAAGTCTAAATGTTTTCTCTGATAAGCAGATACCGATCCATAGTGGGGGGTGGGTAGGGGAGAATGAAGGAACTTTGGACTGTGCAGAGGGGAGTGAGGAGAAGAGTGGGGTGATGGGGATGGGACAATAGAATGAGACAGATATTATGAACCTATATCCAAGTATGAAAAAAATTTTAAGAATGCATGCATGTAAACATCACAAGGTGCCCTATTAATATGTACAAATTTTATGTTTTTATGTAATAAAAAAGGGAAAAAAAATCTTCCTCCTTTTAACCTATTAAGGCATTGTGTGATTCTTCTCATTAGGTCATTCTCATTTGTAAAATGACTCTTTTAAAAATTCTGATTCTTTGCTGAATGCCACCCCACATTCTCGAGTTTCACTGATTCTGAGTCAGGTTGATCTTTTATCCTCTTCCATGACTTTCTAAGTATCTTTGAATTCACTTTGAAGCGCTCATTGGATGGTTTGGCTTTTCCCGCTTTGGAGGCACTTCTCTCTGACACAGCCTCATCATCAGTGGGAACAGCCTTTCCTTTCTTCTTTCTCTTGGGGAAACTTTGTGTGGACTGACATTGGGACCCTTTATTATGTGGCCTTAGTTTCTCAGGATTTGTAGGAGGGAGATGGCTTCCCAGAGCTGGCTAGCACCTGTTGCTCTCCGAGGGATCGAGGGAGTGCTGGTCCTCACTGCCCAGCTGTCCTCCCTGTTTCTCCTTTGGCCACCCATAGTCTCTGCCCTGCTCCCTTGGTTCATTGCCAGCAGCTCTTCCTCCTTGTGGGACTTCTTCCTGGAGGCAGGTTGACCTGCTTGTGGAGAGGGGACCCAGCACTCCTCTGGTTTTAAGGAAAGTTTTGAAATACTTACGTATGGGCGCTGCTGTGCCTCGGAATTAAAGGCTAAGAAAGACGTTCGCGAGCTCGCTGCTGGTTATTGGAGGGTGCTGGTCTGCCAAAATGATTCACTAAACGTAACACGTATAGAAGAAGCAAATCAGAAAGCTATGTAGAGAACGTGGTGGAAAATTCAGTACTCGTCTTGGCAAATTAAAGATGAGGCTAAATATGGGACTGAATCTCTTTTTTTCTTTTGCCTCCCCTGGAATTTTAAAAATGATCTTCGTCACCATTCAGACTATCAGCAAGTCTTATTCACAGTAAGGATTTTGCCAAGTTGGAAAATTAGTAAAGTCGGTCTCCAGCCGAGTAAACTCAAAGAAGAAACGCAAGGTCCGTGGCCGTGGCCCCAGCACACGCTGCGTTTCATCTTCTCTTGTGGCAAAACGGCGAACAGGCTTTCATGGTACATCCTGAGGACCACCGAGTTCCTCTCCCTCCTGCTATTAATAAAGGCCAATTAAGTTAATGCATCCCCTGGCGTGTCTAAATTCCTGGAAGATCGCTTTTTACTGGACTTCTTACATTTGCTCTCATCTTTTCTAAATTGGAATGGAAGAGAAATCCATTATGGATATTACCAGAAGGGCAAAGGGAAGAGTGACCTCTCTCTCTCTCTCTCTCCCCCGCACCCCCGACTGAGTAGATGTGGCTTTTAAGCTATAGGGTAGGGACACAGATAAGATGGAGCCCACTATGGGGTGGTGGGGAGCCCTAGATATTGGCGCCCATGGCAGCTCCTGCCCTCACTCACCCATGACCAACCGCGGCCCCGCTCCCAGAGCTCCTGACCCTGTGGGTCTTGGGCGGTGGCGCCTGGGTTTTTCAGTACCTGCACATGATCCTCGTGGACCCTCGGTGTTGGGAGCCGCCAGCGATGGAGCACAGTCGGAAGGAGAGGCTGAGGAGACGGTGGCGTGACCAGACTGTGAGGGGCAGGGCGTCTTCCTTGGGAGTGGGGCCTGAGCTGCAGGTGGCCACAGCTTTAGCAGGGGTCGCGGTTAGAGCCGTCGTCGGATGGCTGGGCAGTGGGTGTTCAGGCAGAGGTGAGCGTGGGCTGTGTGGTGGGTGGAGTCACAGCATGGGAGAGCAGAGGACGAGTGAGCAAGGACCTCGCAGGAGAGGCCCTCTGGCAGTGCAGTGGGCCCAGGAGAGGGGACTCGGGCTGCAGGAGTGCGGAGCTGAACTCTGAGCAAGGACACTGCCCAGGCTCCGGCCACTTAGGGCAGGGGAATGTGTGAGGGACTCAGCGCCTGTGGGGCGATGGGGCCTGACAGCATCCCCACCAACAGCAGGCGGCAGGGAGTCCCTGTGGGAGGAGTGACACAGTGCGGTGACCTGATGGTGCTTCCAGGCCCGGGGCTGCTCAGCCCCTGCTGCTAACACGATCCCGGGCCTGGAGTAAGGAGCGCTCTGGGCTGGAGTTTGCTTTGATGGAAAATGTTGACTCCGAGTAGGATTCCTCTGCGGCAGGCGTGCCTAGAGGCCCGGCACCCTGACGTCCATCTGAATCTCAAAGCACGACGGACAGCGCCGGCACCCACCTCTTACGTGGTGAAAAGTACAAGGCGTAAAACTGGGTTTTCCTCTCAGGCAGGGCTGGTGGGGCAGCCTTGGGGGACCCGGAGACATACCCTGCTCACCGGGAATCACCAGGGGCCTTGTTCCCTTGGTTTAGAGAGTCTGCCCGTCTGTCACCTTACGTATTCATGTATTAAAATAAAAGCCTGGAGCATGAACTTGCATGAACGTAGACGGAGGTATGGACACAGAATTCCCCTCGAGGGAAGAGGCAGACATGCCAGGTGAGGAACACTCAGAGTCAGCTCTGATGACGTGACACTGGAAGTGAAGGTGGCAGGTTTGCCCTCCTGCAGGACTGGGAGTGCCCAGAGGCCTCTTGTTCAGTCTTGGCACATGTCATGCCTTCTGTACCTTAAGAGCATAAGTATTTGCTGGACAAAAAGGAGAGCAAAACGTTTTTAGAAGTAATTCATGTTCACGTTCCCTCAAGGCTGCGTTGTGGAGCTGAGGACTGGACGCCCAGGCTCAGGGCCCACGATCTCTGTTGAGAAGGAGTTGATAAGTGAATCGAGCCCAGGTTGCTCCTGGAAGGATGGACGTGACCTACAGGAGAGGACGTGCTGAGCCTGGTCTGCGACGCACTGATGTGCAGAGAGGGTGTCCAGGGCAGAGCGGCCATGGTGGCCAGCTCCTGGGAGTCCAGGGCAGAGCAGCCGTGGTGGCCAGCTCCTGGGAGTCCAGGGCAGAGCGGCCGTGGTG
>JAJEJO010004453.1:379031-406511 GCA_020662805.1 Glaucomys volans
GCTCCTGGGAGTCCAGGGCAGAGCGGCCGTGGTGGCCAGCTCCTGGGCTGTGGGCAGACTCTCCCAGCTACAGAGCCGGATGCTTCTTCAGAGAAGGAGAGGACTGAGAAAGCTTAGGGCTGGTCATGGGAATCACCCCCTTTATTGTAGGAATTACAGTCTTCACATCTGCAACTTTCCAAGGTGAGGTGCCAGTCTAGAAATAAAAAATAAACAAAATAAAATAACCAGGAACTTCCAAATATTGGAAACCAAGCGATGCACTTACAGAAAACTGATCAAAGAAAGGATCTTGAGGAGAAGTAGAAAATATTTTTGAAATGATAATGAAAATACAACAAAATAAAATTGGGGGATTGAACCCAAGGGTGCTTTACCACTGAGCTGCATCCCTAGTTCTTATTTTTTCTTTAAAGACAGAGTCTTACTAAGTTGCTGAGGCTGGCCTCAAACTTGCAATCCTCCAGCCTCGACCTCTCAGGTTGTTGGAATTACAGGTATGTGCCAGCAAGTTCAGCAGAAGGAAGTTATAATAAATAAAATTTATGTATTACACACACACACACACACACACACACACACACACAATCTCTTTAACTGTCCCAACGAGTTTGGAAACCCAAACCTGTGAAACCCAAATGAGACAGAAGAAAAGAAATAAAATTGATAAAGGCAGAAATTAATAAAGTAGCAAAGCAGAGATAGCAGATAAGAAAAAAATCTGGCTTTGTCAAAGGATTATAAAACCTGCAACACCCTAAGAAGATTGAGGCACTAAAATATTACTAAGGAAAATATTGCAAAAATTAGAAATGAAAATGAGTGTCACTAGAGACCCTTAAGGGCCTCTTTAAAAAATTGTAAGAGATATTATATGTAATTATTACACAGGTAAATTTAAAAATTTATATGAAAGGATAAATTCCCAGAAAAATACAGTGCACCAAAATTGAGAAAAAAATAAATAGAAAATTTGTGGAGAGCTACATCTCATAAATAACTTTATAACCTAATTTAAATTGTTGTTATCCACACACACACATATGCTCACACACACACCAATCTAGGTGTGTTGCTTCACTGAGACTTCTTTTTAAATGTTTAAGAAAAAAAATATTTACTAATCTTACACCAACTAGTTTAGATATTAGAAATATAGAGAGTACTTCACAACTTCTTGTGAAATTAGCAATATCATAACATCAAAATATGTTTATATTAGAAAAAAGGAAAATTAAAGGACATCTCCTTTACATAGGTATAAAGTTTCTAAATGAAATCCTAGAAAGTTAAATCAGTCAATATGTGAAATATAGATCCCATCAGACCAAATTGGTATTTGTCCTTGGAATACAAGGTTGGTTTAGCATTCAAAAATAAGTCATTGTAATTTGCTACCTAAAAAGTCAAATATTCATAACATATATGAATAAATTGCATTATAAAATTTAGTATAT
Source organism: Glaucomys volans (assembly GCA_020662805.1). Classification (NCBI taxonomy): domain Eukaryota; kingdom Metazoa; phylum Chordata; class Mammalia; order Rodentia; family Sciuridae; genus Glaucomys; species Glaucomys volans. The sequence goes on from JAJEJO010004453.1 coordinate 380,489, forward strand.
AGGCACAATTTTTAAAAACATTCACTAGAAATAAAAGAAAGCTTCCTTCATCTGCAAAACACAGTTTGTAGCAAAGCTACTAAAATCTCATTTCTCATGTTCGAAGTTCCAGCGATTTTCCCCGGCTAAGCCACCACTGGTCAGAAAGCATTTATGGTTTGGATGTGAGGTGTCCCCCAAAAGCTGAGGTATGAGACAATGCAAGAAGGTAGAGAGAAGAAATGATGGGGTTATGAGAACCTTAACCCAATTAGTGAATGAATCCTCTGGTGGGATTAACTGAGTGGTACCTAAAGGCAGGGAGGCTGTGACTGGAGGAGGTGGGCACTGGGGGCATGGGTATGGGGTATATACTTTGAATCTGGTGAGTGGAGTCTGTCTCTGCTTCCTGATTATCATGGAGCTGCTTCCCTCCACCACACTCTTCCACCATGATGTTCTGCTTCACCTTGAGCCCTGAGGAATGGAGCCAGCTGCCTACGGACTAAGACCTTTGAAACGATGAGCCCCCAGATAAACTTTCCCTCCTCTATAGTTGTTCTGGTTGGGTCTTTTAGTCACAGCAGCAAAAAAACTGACTAAAACACTGATACTGCATCCTTCTCCTTGAGCGCCTCACTAAACTTTGAAGGAAAGAAAATGTGTGGGGGCTAGAGAAGAGGTGAGCCCCTATTTATTCACAGACTACATGATTCTGTTGTGGAGCATCTAAAAGAAGCCACAGACAAGCTCCTAAAACCAGCTTGCAGAACACAGTCTCGGGTGACAAAGTCAGTAACCAGTGTGTGCTGCTTTTCTAGGAGCCAGCAACAAGTGGAAGACGATATTCACAGTGATATAAAGTATGAGAGCACTGAAGACACACCCACCAGGAACAAACCTGACAAGCTGACAAGTTGGAAATTTTGCATTTTTCATTTTCAAAAAAATTTGAAATCTCTGAACAAGTAAAGGATATTCTTTGTTCATGAATGGGGAGGTTGAATAGCACCTGTGACTTCACTTACATATTCAACTCCATCTCAAATAAAATGCCACCAGGCATTTTGAGAATGTGAAATAGCAAAGACTAAAGGCATGATCAAGGTGATCTTGAGAAGAACAACTAAACTGAGGAGCGTGCCCTCCACTGTGGCTCCTGAAGAAGCTGTTTTGTCCCCCTCTTGCGAGCATGCTGCAGAAATAATGGAGTGACCGTGCTGCACACGAGCCTGTGACTCCTGCCTCACGCCGCACATCAGAGCACACTCCAGATGGGTTGAAAATCTCATTATGAATGTAAGGAATCTTCTCGACCTTGGGGTAGGCAAAGGTTTCTCCAACAGAGTGCAAACTGTGCTATCCAGAAAGGACCAAACCGGATCGACTCTCCTTCCCTAAAATTAAAAACTTCTGTTCATGAAATTCACCATTAAAAAAAGTGAACACGAGCCTGCAGGGCAGTGGAGGTTTTCCACACAGCCTTCTGCGCTCCGTGTGTCTTGCAGGAAATTTTCATCAGAACAGTTGGAGAATTTCTGCACACCTGTAAGAAAAAGGGATAGACAGTCTCACTGAGTTACTTAGTGTCTCATTGTTGCTGAGGCCTGGCATCAAAATTTACTAACTGTAATTTTAACCCTATAACTAACCTTAATTTAACATAAAAGCATGTATGATAATGTGAATGTTTATTGGTATTTTGGCATAAATATTGAATGATCAATGCCATAGTGGTATATATATTATTATATATTCAGTTATATGCTATATCCATGCAGCTCCAACTTAAAAAATGTGTATTATTATGATTCTTATGAATATTTATATTTCTTGTATAAATATTATTATGTATTCAGTTAAATACATGCAGCTCAACTCAAAAATTACGTATGATTATGATTTGTATGAATATTCATGATACGGCTCGGTGTTTGAGTGCCCCTGAGTTTGATCCCCAGTACCAAACAAACAAAAAATTATATTTAGTGTTAAATTTTTCATTGTATAGGGATTGAATATGTATATAGGGAAACATGAATACGTTCAAAAGAACGTACATGTGAAAAGATGTATAAAACCATATATAAGCATATATGTTCTGAAACTTGAAGTGTATTCTGAGAGTCACATGTATATAATTCTTTATAAATAAATGAATGCATATGAATAATAAATGTGAATTTATGTTTATGAAAAAAAAGAGATAGAAAACCTGAAAGAACCAGGAAAAGCCAGGATTTAAAAGGTGCTTCCCACGAGTGTCCACCCCACAGCCAGAGGCACAGAAGGCGTGGCGGGAAACTGATGAGACCACAAAGCACGTGGTGTTCACCAAGGGCCATGGTCATAAATCACAGGAAGGGAAGAAGGAAAGGGATGAAGAGCAGATAGAGCAAAGGCAGGAGGGCAGGAGGAGGGAAGGAGAACGCCCTGGCTGTTGACCTTGGTGCGGTGCCGCCACGGGACTCTGGGCAGACCTGGGAGTCTCTCCGGGCACACTCTGTGCTGCCCTGCAGCCGATGTCCACTCCTTGGTGGGCAGGTGCTCACCTGCACCTCACCTGACTCTGCACTGAAGGCTTCCGCGGGATCTTTTTAACAGCACTATTTAAAATAGTCCCAGATTTATAGTTGGGTCCTTCAGTAATTAATCTAAGCTGACAGAAAAGGGAAGGGTTGCCCTTAGGGAAGTGGGAACAGCAAACAGATGGGGCGTGGAGCGGCCCCATGGGGTCTGGATCATGTTCTGGTTCTTAATTTGGATGGAGGTTGAACAGGAGGGTCAGCAGTCTACTCTAAGTACACTGCCCTAAGTGTGTCTTTTACACACATGTGAGTTAGAGCTGATAAGAAACCGATTGTGGCTATGAGGGGGCTGCTGAGTCTTGCTGTCCGTTGTGTCTGCCTGTCTCTCCTCTACAGCATCAGTTCCCAAGGGTCATCATAATGGAGTTCCACAAACCGGAAGGGTCCAACACCAGAAATGTGTCAGCTCAGAGATCTAGAGTCCAGAAGCAAGACCTGGAGGTGCCGGCAGGACTGGCTTACTCTGAGCCAGTGCAGAATCTACGCAGGCCTCTCTTGGCCTCTGGAAATTTGCTGGCCACCTTTGGACTCCTGGGCTCTGCTACTTCACCCCAAGCCCTGCCTGTGTCTATCCATGATGTTCTCCCCGTGTGCATGTGACCACACTCCCCCCTCTTAAGGGACCACAGACATGCTGCGTTGAGCCTACACTAATGACCTCACCTTACCTTGACTACCTACAAAGACCCTATTCCTAACAAGGTCGGATTGCGAGGTTCTGGAGTCATGACTTCTTCTGTGTCTGATTTTGAGGGGACACAACTCGGCACATAATGCTATCAATCCATGCACACATATGCACGGGCACACGAATGGTTGTAAAAATATTTGCAGTCCTAAAATAAAATCCTGCCTTTTGATCAAAGTTTGCTCTTGGAAAATACAATTTCATTCCAATACCCAGAGGCAAATTTTTAATAGTTCAGTTCAAAGAACATATACAGTTTTTATTTAACACATAACCTGGGACAATAAAAAGTGTCGCTGTAATAATGTAGCTCTAGACGCATGACTGAACGGTTGAAAGTGATCCAACTTGACTTTTTTAGATTAATTAACTGGACCTTCCTGGATGAGGAAATTGTTACTAGTAGAAATTACAATGAGATCCAAATGCTGTCTCAGATTTAGTTGTAGTGAGATGCTGGGTCTATTTTAAATTAAGGAAACATTGTTAAAATTAGCAGGATGGAAGAGTAACAGGCAGCAGCAACACGGTTGGTGCCTGATGGACGTGGGTGTGCAGGGCGGTGGGTTTGGAGCGGGGCTCCCGCAGGGCACAGGCCCTTTGTGCTAGTGGCAGGGACGGCACTTGCCCTTCCCGCCTGCTGTCACATGTGAGAGCACACTGTGCAGCATGGTGTGAGCTTTGCCCGCTCCAGGAGGAGCCCCGCTGTGTGACTGTCCTGAGGACCCTGAGCAGGAAGGTGCTCACAGAGGGTCCCAGGGATGGGACCACCCATCTGGATGGTGCTTTGGAGCGAACAAAGTACCCTGGTTTCAATCCTCAGCACATCCTTTGGATTTAGGAAGGGAACTGTCACCATCCCTACACTGAACAGTATCACACAGATGAGGTGAAGGAACCTGACCGTAGGTCACCAGACTTCAAGGTCATCTATTGCCTTGAAATATTGGAAACAATAGGGCAGAAAGACAGACTCCCGAGGAGCCCCGGGGACAAACCTAGGGTGGCCACAAGCTGCCTGTGGCCAGCCAGGAGGTTAGCCGGGGTGAGTGCCTGCCTGGGGTGCAGGAGAGGACAGTCCAGCTGCCGTCACAAGTTCTGAGGGAGTCCGAGCCTCGGGGAGCTGAGGAGCACAGGTTCCAGGAACACGGCCTCCCCAGCAGCCATCGCGGCTGGTAGACGAAGCAGGCAGCCCCTGGCTGCGTGGCCTGCCTCACCGGGGGCTGGAAAACACCATCACCTCCCACTCCTCCCTCTGTGATTCCCTGAGGCGGACCCCAGGTCTCCCTTCCGAGGGAGAGAAAGAGGCACGGTCCTGGGAGCAACAGGGAACAGCCACTTGGGAGTGATCGGGCTTTGGCTCTGAGTGGCGCGTCTGCGCCAGCAGCCCCCAGGCGAGGCGGGGTGGAGACTGGAGGGCAGACGTGGGCTCCGGGGCATCTCGCCGTCTTTCTGGGTGAGTAACATGTGACAGGGAGAGGAGAGTGGCTGCCACTCGGGCACCAGCATGTTGCCAGGCAATGGCAAGGCCTGGAGCGCAGACAAAAGGCGAGAGGCCGGCCGGGCCCACAGAGGCGGCCAGCTGCCGGCGGGGAGGCCTGTCCAGGGCGCCACAGGCCTCCTGGCTCCTGCCGCTGGCCCGCTGGCCCACAGGAAAGCCCCTTCCCCCCGGTGCCGGGAAGCCTCGGTACCCGGAAGGCTGCTCGTGCAGAATACACCAGAACCCAGAAAATCCCCACCGCGCAGAGGCCAGCCCGGAGCCCTGGGAGCCTGGGAGGAACCTGACCAGACTCTCAAAGGAGGGCGGAGCCGAGCCGGAGCGGACTCGGAGGCCCCACCAGGCCGAGGCCACCCCTCGGAGGGACTGAGCTGTGCGGAGTTTTGTGACTGCAATTCTGACAGTAACGGTGGACGACCTCGGCTGTGTGACTGAGGCCGGTGCCGGGCATCTCCCAGAGGCCTGCTCCTCTGCCTCTCTCAGGTGATCACATGGCTGCCAAGGAAGGAGCCGGGGAAGCGAGGGGGCAGAGCGGATTGCTGCGCGTTCTCCCCACACGGGTGCCAGCACAGGGTGGCACCCCTGACCTGCTGCTCTCGTCTCCATGACCTTGTGAAAGCCAGTTGGCCTGTGTGCCACACAAATGCTGTCCCTTGAGTGACAGAGGAAGTCCTACACCAGAGCTGCTGGATCAGAAGCAGGGGCCCTGGAAGGGTCACTGCTAGAAAGTCCAGCCAGGAGCTGGGGTGTGGCTCAGTGGTGGATCGCTCTCCTAGTGCACCCCAGAATCTGGGTTCCCTTGCCAGCACTTAAAAAATAATAAGTTCCTCCAGGAGCCGTGGGGCTAATCCATAGGGGCTGATTTAGGAGCCCCCGATTGACCACTTGCCTGAAGACTCCTCTCATGAGTGCCCCTTGGAACCAGGGCGTCTCCCTGTGGCGCCCTGGGCAATGCATTTCTGCCTGCCCCCTCTGCACTCACCTGCTCCCCCCGGGGATGGGTAGGTGGAGGCCTGCTTGCAAGTCCTCCGCAGCTGGGCACCTCTGGGAGTGCTGCCTTTGGCCTGGAAGGCTCTGTCGGTGCCTTGTTTGACATGTGCTTACTGCTCTGCCAAAGCTCTCTGGGAAGCTTTGGGCTGGAAGCCCCGTTGCATGGACACCCATGAAGGGACTTTTTACGCACGCTGCACCGGCTAACAGTTCCAACTTCCTAGAGCCCCCCTGGGCTGTCTGCTCTGTGGCCAGGCAGGCAGGACTGGGAAGAGTACGTCATGCATTCCTGAGAAGTACAGAGGGTGGGAACTCAAACAGACGAGGGGCAGTCACCTGAGCATGAAAAGGATGGGCAGGGTGGCCCACATTAACACCGAGGAGAGAGGACCCAGCCCAAATGCCAGGGGGAGTCGAGACCTCTAAGAAGCTCTCCTTCTGGAAATTACTAAGCTGTAGGCATAAGATCCCAGCCAAGTGAGGCGAGCAGCTGCTTTAGTTAAGAGGGTATGTCTCCTGTCCAAAGTAGTGGTCACCCTAACAGGAACAGATGCCCCAGCCAGAGAGAAGCAGGACAGAACCAGGTGGACGAGCAGCACCTCCCAGGAAAAGAGCCTGGTGAGCGGCCCATGCTTCCTTGCAAACACCCAGACAGCCTCTGGAGCCGGGCTGGGTGGTGGGCCTAGTCCTCAGTGCTAGCGAGCACTCAGCAAAGGCTGCTTCAGGAAATGCTCCGCTCAGCAGCTGGGAGGTGTTTACGCAGCCTAGAGGGAGATTGCCGGAAAAAACATAACTCAGTGCAGAGGTATTCGAGCTCATGTTCTCCTCTGGCAAGAAACATGGACTGCTGATCATCGTATGCGGTGACCCGTGAACCCTCTGCCTCGGACGCCAGGAGAAGATCAGATCTGCGTTCTTTCTATCATAGCCCCTACGTATAGGGGAAAGTAATGCAGCTTACCAGGTGTTTTGCTGGCTAGCACTACAAAGTATGAAGTCCTTCATGTGATATCCATTTTTAAGCCATAGCCCCTTAAGTTAGATTCCAAACTAGTAAAATATAGGGCTTCATATGTATTTTCCTATTCTCTTTCAATTTCTATTCTGAGTCAGCAGCGTAAATCTGTGTCTGAGATGCATGGATAACTGGAAGCTGTGCTGGCAAACATGCTGAGGCTGGCGGACTGTCTGAACCATAACCAGGGACTGACTATAGCTCACCCTTCACCTTCCACCCCTCTCCACCCCCTCAGTCTACCCCACGGAGAAGCCTTTGCTGAGTTGGAGTCTCAATAAGCATGTATGGTTCTCTAGCCCTGGCGGGCAAGTTACAGTTCCTGTCTGAGTCCAAGGTACAAAGAAAGAAGATCCAGAGTTAGGAAGGTGTGCCCTGCTGGTCTGAGAGGTGAGGTGTCTGTTAAGGCTCCCGGGGAGAGCTGTTGGCTCTCTCAAATAATCACATAAAGACCCTGCTGACGTTTCTGGTTCTGCCGCCCTGCAGTGGGTAATTTCCAAGCAATGAAAGGTGAGAAGGCTGGAGAAGAAACCCAATCCCACAAAGTCTGGGGGCTCTCAATCAATTTTAATTGAATCTACTAATTGAATCGCACACATCCTTTTAAAAGGGACATAGAAATGAGAGAAGCAAGCCTTGTTCAGTGCCTCTTCCACTTCTCAAACTGTGTCAGCATCAATTCCATTCTTTATCCAGAAAACAGTTTCCTCCCAGTGGAGAGAGAGCAAAGGTAACTGTCCCTGGAATTGATAAATCATTACATTTCTTCCAAGACTTTCCAAGAAATAGCTACTCAAAGGCTCCGTTTTCCAGTAATGTCCCCAAATGGTTCCTCTCTGTGCTTCTGTGGTCTCTTTTCCTGACAGTTCCCTTTGTTGCCTTTGCAGGGAGGTGGCGAGCCCAGGAGGGAGCCCTGCTCTTCTCCCCATTGCCTTGGACTAGCCTCTTCCAGAGAGGGTGTACCTAGGTGGTGGGAGATCCCAGCAGCCTGTCCCGTGGTGCCAGAAGGTCCTCCTGTCTAGATGGAGGTCCTCTGAGATCCAGTCTGAAAGAAAACACAAGAAAGTTCTATGGGAAGGCGATCAGAGGAAACTGCTCTTCTGACCACATCCTGCCCTTATTCAGCCATCAGAGCTCACCGGTTCCCAGGGGCCTGATGCTCTGCTAGGTGTCTGGCTCCTCTGAAGTTATGCCAAGGGTCTTCCCCGCCTGTCTTGCCAGGCCCCAGACGTTCAGGCCATACTCCAAGCAACTGCAGACTGACCACCAATTCCCAGAGGCCTTTGCTTGGCCAGAGAGAGCCCTTCAGACACCCAGAGGGACCTCAGTTGGCCTTGATGTGCGGTTGCCCCGCCGGGGGCTGGCCTGGTGAGGGTCTCCTGTGCTGCTCCCCATGAGCCTACTTCTCCCCTGGATCCTTCCTGCCTTATTGGCTGCCCTACCTGTGCTGCATGTTCTCTGACCTTCCAGTTAGACAAATACCATCTCAGATCTGCTTTGGGCGAGTCCAGTTAAGATGACCGTGGAAGGGCCAGGGGAAGCCTCCCTAAACAGTGGGGGAAGCAGGTGTGTTTGCCCGGCATGTGCAAGGGTCCTGGAGAGCACACAGGTGGTGGGAGTGCCAAGCTCACGAGGCCCAATCAACACCCATGCCCCCAAGGGACTCCCAGCAGCGCCTGCCTCCGCCCAGCCTTCACTCGTCCTCTGCCACCCTGATGCCGCTGCCAACAGGATTTCCGTCCGCCCATTCCCCTGCCTGTGGCACTCTTCCCCTTTTGCCCTCAAGGACAGCTCAAGTTCCACCTCCCACAAGGTGACCCCTGATCACCCAGTGCAACGGGCCCAGGTCTCCCTTTGCTCTCTGCTGCTTGGGCCTTCAAGGATCCCACCATTCGGCTGCCCTCCGCCATGCACGCTTCCCGGCTGCACAAGCTTTCCAGTCTGCACTCATGTTTTCTTTTAGCCTCCCCAGACCTCAGGTTCATTTTGCTTTGTCTTTGCCAGGAGGAGAGTTCGGCTGACCGTGGTCTCCACGCCTCTCCCCCTGGCCTCTGGCCAGGGGTCCCTGCGTGAGGACTGAGCTGTCAGGCTGTCTTCCTCCTGCCTCACTTTCTCATGTCCCAACGAGGACAGATGCTCAAAGGCGTTCTCAGGACGCACCTGTTTTCCACCCTGGAAGGAGCACAGCCCCGCTCTGAGACTGAGATCCGGCTTTGATGCCAACCCAAGGCCTCCCTGCTCCTTCCCTTCTTGTGCTGGAGGTGGGGTGTCGGGACAGAACCCTCCCAGCCACTGTTCCTGCCTGCTGTGCCTCGCATGCTGTATTGACCCCCTGACCCCCAGCAGGAGGCAACACAGGAGAAACACCCACGGGCCGGGGTCAGGACGCACACAGATCCTTGTGACTCTGACTACAAGTTTGGGAGCCAGAGGGGAGGGGGGGACAGAGGGATCATGGCAGGGGGACGTGGAGACATCCTGCTCCAAGTCCGATTGCTAAACTGCCTCTCTAAGAATGCACCCCCATCTGCTGCCCTCCTTCCACTGTCTAGACAACTTCAAATGTTACATAACTCAGGGTGGCTGAATATTTTCCTGTTTTCTGCAGTTAGTCCACAAAGGTCACTGATAAAATCATCTCTTAACTGGTATGAGAAGCATTCAGAAAATCCAAGAAACTAAAGGGCCTTGGATACCCTTCCTTTTTGATACTGATCCATGGATAAAATAAACCCCACAGGCCTCATCGTCCCTGGCTTCTGGCCAGGTTGTGAGAGGAGTCAAAAGACAAAGACCGGCTGTCCCTTCAGTAGTGACATGAAGACTGCCATCCATGTGGGGCCTTCCCGCGTTCTGATGGAGCCCGTGGGCAGGGCAGTCGCCACCCTGTTGGGACAGGGAGACTGAGCACAGTGTTTCAGGGTCACAGTTCTGTGCCATGCTAACAGGGATGCTGGGTACTTCGACTAAAAAGAGAATTTTTTAAAAAAGGAAAGGAAAGAAAGTGAAGCATCGGAAGAGGGAAAAGGAAGAGGGGGAGGGCCACAGGCCGTGGCAGTAGGAGAGCTCGTCCCGCACCCTCCAGCATCACTTCCACTGGGGACGGGCCCCACCATCTGCCCACTGACCGTGAACCACTGGACTCCAAGCATGGTGCCCACTGTCTGAGAGCGGGGTAGCCATTCCCAGGTGGGCAGTCAGTCCTTGCCCTCTCCCAGTTTCCACAGCCACTGTGGGTCGCCAGGGTTCCAGAGCCCAGCCTCTTCCTCAGGGGCTGGTCCAGCAGAGCAGGCCTGGCCAGGTGGGAGGTGGGCCTGGGGGGTCAGACTGGCCCTCCCAGAGTCTCCCACCTGCTCTGTGCCAGGAGATCCAGCAGGATATCAGGAGTCCTTCCTACTGATGATGCTTCTCCCTGCTCTCGCTTTAAATTCCATCCACTTTGTGAAACAAATTTTCTGGGAGGTTTAAGCTCACAGATCACCAGGCTGATCAGCTTTTCTGACTTATGACCGACACTCGTCCTTTTCCAAGTCCCAACTGCTCTGCTCCTGACCTCAGGAAGGTCCACTTCTGTTTCCAGTGGTTCTGACCCGCTGAGGAATGTGGTCTCAGCCGTGGGCTGGCTGTGCCCTGTGCAGCTGGCAGGTGCCCTCTGTGCCCAGGCTGCACCTTCCCTGGACCACAGGCTCTGCTGGGACGGGGAACCCGGAGAGGACATTTTTTAAAAAGATGTTTCAAAGACAAAGCAACCCTCGCCTGCGTTTTCTTTTCAGGATAAGAATCGATCTGCTGAGACGGCTGAAAACAGATCCCCCAGAACACGTGGGCACAGTAAGCTTTCAGGTGTCTGTGGTCAGGGGCCAGCCGGAAGTGGAGCCCACGGCACCTGGACAGGCCCCACTCACCGGGCAAGGCCGACGGGGAAGGGTTGGTGGAGGAAGCGCTGCCGCCGCCTGGTCCTGTCAAGGCGCATTTGGATCAGACACTTAAATACATCAGCAGGGATTGTTGACGGAGAAATGCACTCTGCCTATAAAACTCAGTCAGATTGGATTTTTAAAGTTCATGTCCACTTTAAAAAAAAAGGTTGTGGATCCAAGAAGTATGTGTGCCTCCGGCTCCACTGATTCCCAGACTGTGTCCAAACCTGGGACTTCCTCCCATCAGACTCGCTCAAAATTAATTGCACAAGTTAGAAGTCGGTTTGTGACCTATCTGTTGGCCTGACTTTACCGGTATGTAAAGGAAGCATAAGAAAAGATGGCTGTGTCCACGGAGATATGGCAATGTCCGCACAGTCCTCTGCATGTCCTGAGCAGGCAGCAAGGAGCCACCAGCACAGCTCTGACCTTTTCCACAGACGGGAGTCCTGGCCGGGTGCACCAGGGACTCCAGTGGCCAGGAATCGTCATTTAGACTCTTGCCTAGTGAGGCAGCTATGTGTTAGAAGCATGAAGAGATTTGCTCAAAATTTGCACAGAAAACTAAGTTGCAGGATAAAATCTGCAGCCCAGACATGCCTCCTCTGGTGCACTTTGGCATGCATTTCCCTGGCGTGGTCTGTGCCATGTTTGAAATCCAGTATCTGTTTCATGCCAATCACCTTCAGGCGAAGAGCAACATGGTTTTGATTGAAGTTGGGTTCTTCCAAAGAGCCAAGAGACCAAGGCCTGAAAAGGATCCTCGTCTGTGGAGAGGGTCCATCCACTCACCCTGAGGTCTTTCCTGTTCTAAATTCCGTGAGCTCAGACTGTGGATCTCTTCACAGAGCAGAGGCTGCCCCAGGCCTACTGCCTGCAGCGCCTGCCCTGGGAAGCCACGCCCTGGGAGAGGCAGACCTGTGGCCCTCTCATTGGTGATGTCGCACGGCATGAGACATGACTGTGGGTGAGCCGGGCAGTGACCACGTGTGTAAAACACTGGGATGTGGAGGACACACAGGGACAGCCTCCAACACTGATGTCAGACACCAAAAATGTTTTCACGTGTCAGGCGAGTGTCTGTGAGCTCGGCCTCTGTCCTGGGGCTGGCCAGCCATGAGAGCCGCTGTGCTGGCTGGGCCCTGGGCTTGGTCTCCCTGCAGTGCAGCAGCCAGGCCCTTCCACAGCTGGGGTCTGGGAAACAGGATGGCCAGAGATGCGGGGCTGGCTTTGAAGTTGGTGCCGACTTCCCTGGGTGTCTCCACTCCCAGCGCCTCCCTGACGCGGCATGCTTGGCGAGGATGGGACGGAGGCCTCACACTGCAGGGCAAAGGGCAGAGGTCCCTTGTGGCTTCAGCTCAGCCATAGAAGGTAAACCACGTGAGATGTGAAAGATCTTCACACGTAGCTCAGAGCCACCAAAGGGGAGGAGACTCAGCCTGAGGAACCTCCAGGAGCAAGGCTCATGCCGGGCTCCTACAAAACAGATGACTTCTTCCAAGAAGCGCCTGAAGGGAAGGGCAAAACCATACCCTGGGTTTCATGTGAACTTAGCTCTTCAGTTGCGACTCACTCTTCTCCCCAGGACAGAGCAGCAGGAGGATGGGTCCCCTGACAGACAGGCCAGGGAAGCACAGAGACGTCCAGTGCCGCCCACACTGCAGAATGGTGCAGCCGCCACACTCACCAAGCACAGGATTTTAGGCCTATTTAGATGAATTCAGTGGACAGTACATAGATCATCCTTCCATTTTAAAATGCTGATTATAAAAAAATAAATAAAATTTGCTTCAATATTTTCAGTGTTTAAAAATCTGTTCTCTGGTCTCATCTTTAGTAAATCCAGGATTCCATCATTACCTGCACTCACCTCTGAGGTCAAGCCTCAAAATATTGCCTGATTTTTTATTATTGCTGTTTAATATTAATGAAGCAATTGGCCAGCAACACCAAGCATAAGATGTAAATGCCAATCCAAATAAAATATTTCAGAGATTTGTAACCTAACAAAACATGCACTTAAACACCTCTTAAGGTCAAGATGCTGTGCAAAACTCTTTAAGGGACAAGAGGCCATGTCCCAGACCAAGGTGGCCAAATGGAGGTGCATCCAGGAATTCCCTGCTGCTGCTGCCCAGGTCCTGAATTCTCTTCCTGACTTGTTCCTAAGGATGGACAGTCACCTGTCTCAGCTCTACATCTCACCCTGGATGAGCTCCTTTGAGTTGCCCAACCGGGAGGGCTCAGGGGGTACTTGTAGCCACGTGTGGGCAGCAGATTCCTGTTTCCAGAGGGTCCACAGTGCTGGATGGCAGCATGGGCCTGAAGTGAGCCAGGACCAGGAATCTGAGTGTTTGGGTCCATATTTCCATCTGAGTGCACTCTACCCCTCTGAGTGAAGGATGGGGAGCAGCTGTCTCCCCAGGGTCAGCCTTCAGGATGGAGAATTCCACAGGACAATGCCAGACAAGAGCTGTGTGCACACAGAGCTTGAGTCACAGTCACTCTAAGGAAAACAGAGCACAAAACATGGCTCTGGGTCCCTGAGAGTTTAGCTTTACATCTAGTTCAAAGTGCTAAAATAGACTAGGAAGAGAATTGAATAATCCAGAACAATACCATATGCACAGGTCACTACTGTGGAACTCAACTGAAGATACTAGAAAGTACTCAGATCATTCTAAATTCAAACCTGTGTGTGTGTGTGTGTGTGTGTGTGTGCACGTGCGCACGCGCATGCACATGTGTGTAAGAACCAACATGCACTTTGGAATGATACAGGTTGCAAACAAATACGCAGATCTACGGGTTGTGGGTCAGACATGCAGCTAGTTTCAAACAGAATTGCTTGGTGGCCATAGCAGAGTGGTGTTGGTAGAAGCCGTGGTAGACAGGGTGCATGGCTAGTATTTAATTACCCAGGTGCAAGATGCCACTGGTCATGGGACCAACCTGTAAGTTTGCAATGGGAGCATGCAGCCGAGGAAGAACAGCAGCTCCACTCCCCAGAGTCCCGTTTGCTGGTGCCCGGGGTGGGGTGGCCTCCAGGGTATGTGGAGATCCATGCTTCACCATCAGCTCCAGGGCTCCCTCAGACCTCGTATCCAAACTCCACTCAGGAAGCCAAGACTGTCAGGAACAGAGAGTAACCTGGTAAAATCTCTTTGACCCTGTGTCACCTGGGGACAGTGCTTCTCAAACTTGCGTGGGTGCATGCATCCCCTGGGGTCTGGTGGGAATGCAGGCTCTGGTTTGACAGGCCGAGGCAGGGCTGGAGGAGCTGTATCTCTGGCAAGTTTCTGGGCGGTGTGGAAGCCAGGTCTATGGACCAGCCTGGAAAGTCTGGCACCAGAGGATTTGTGCCATGTGTTGTCTGCACACAGACGGCACTCTTACCACGCACCAGGTGCCACATCAGAGCTCAGAAATAAACAAGACCCAGATCCTGGCCTGCCTCAGGGGCTCAGAGGCAGCCAGTTCTAATATCCTACGTTTAATGTGGTTTGAAGAAGGGGCTCTGAGGTCACCATCAAGTGCACTGCAGACACGGGGCCAAGACACATTTCCCAAGTGGCTTCAGAAGGCACTGGCATAGCAGAGGGGCCACATCTGCAGGACCCCCACTTAGCAGCCTCTTCGCCACCACCAGAGACACACCCTGAAGTGCCCGCATGCTGAAAAGGACTTGTCCAAGGTGGCCAAGGTCAACACCTTGCCTCTTGAGTGGCTTAAGATGTAACAGAGAGGACGTGGTAGAGGACTGGAAGAGAGGCGCTATTGATAGAGTGCCCACACCAGCATTCTAGTTTCAGGTGGGTCCAAACAGCCCACCAGCTTCCTTGCCATTGAGGGCCGGGGATAGAGGTGAGCACGAGATGGCCAAGGCTCCAAGGCTGAGCCTGGGCTCCACTGTGAGGGTCCCCCTCTAGGGCCAGGCTCCACTCCACTGCTGCCTCCCCAGCCTCTCTTCTTGTCAGACAACATTTCCTCCCAGTCTTCACAGAAGTGTGGCTTTGGGTTCATGTTACAGTGTATCTCCACCTTTCTAGAGCTGTTTTCTAACACAAACACGTTAAAAGCTCATTTTTTAACAAATACATTAAATATTGATGATAAAAGTCGTAGCTAAGTGATTCTATTGATTTGACCTATGACGATATTCTTTGTCTGAAAAATGCAGTTCTGAGCCAGGCACCGTGGCACATGCCTGCGATCCCGGTGGCTCGGGATACTGAGGCAGGAGGATCACAAGTTCCAGGACAGCCTCAGCACCTCATTGAGGCCCTAAGCAACTTAGTGAGACCCCATCTCAAATAAAAAGTAAAGAAGGTCTGGGGATGCGGCTCAGTGGTCAGGCACTGTAGGGGTCAGGGCAGACGTGCTGGTGGGACTCGAGGGCATGGTGTCGTCACTCTGTGCGCGTGTCCTCGAGGGTCCTGTGGTCTCACGTGCACTTTCCTGGTGACTAACAATGCCGAGCATCCTCGTGTGCTCACCTGCACATCTGGGACGTGTCCTCTGCACAGCGTTTAGTATTTTTATTGGGTTGTTTGCCTTCTTGGTTTTGAGGTGCGGACGTCATATTGTATATTTTTATACAATAAAAATAAACATGAATCGCACTTCTTTTAAAGATAGACGTGAAGAGCCAAACTCACAGCCCTGGCTCCGTCTTCCGGGGTCCTTGCCAGGCAGTTGAGCACGGCCCCGCTGGGGGTCTCCTGCAGGTCCAGCGTGTGTGTGTTGACCCCCCAGCCTCCGCCAGCGCCCTGGAGGCCCCCGCAGGCACGGAGAGCTGTACCTGACATGCGCCTCAGCCCTCCCTTCCCCCTCGGCAGGGCTTCAGTCGACACGCGTGGAGTAGGAGGGTCTGGGGTTCACAGAGCGCACGCCCCTGAGCAGGGTGGTCTCCGTCAGCCTTTGCTCCCATCTTTTGTGTGACTTTATAGGAAGAGTTCCTTTTGAGCTGCGCAGTGCGTGTGCCTGGGGTCTCTGCAGGCGGGGGTCTGAGGCGGGACCCTCCTGTGCAGCTGTGTGCAGGCCAAGGTTAGGTGGCCAGCGGAGTGGGCAGAGCTGCAGTGCCCCTTGCAGGTTCCCTCCCGGGAGCAGCCCGTGCCTTGGAAACAAACCAGAGCGACGGGGACTAAGACGTGGCCAGGCCAGGGGACGCTGCCCCCTTCATTCAGGCTTCCTAGCTCTCCCCCGGGCCCGGCCACGTCCTCTGCACATGACCGGGACTCACCTCCACTGCCTCCAACCTTCCCTGGCACAGGCAGGAGCCAGGGTCTCCCAGGCTCTCCCCGCACAGCGTCCTGCCTCCCCGTCTCCCCGGGCCTCTGTGCCCCCAGCTTGGGCTCCTGTCTCAGGCTGTGGCGGGAGCAGCAGAACCTGCCCCGGCCCTGCTGATGGCATTGCTGAGAGCAGAGGCCGAGCGAGGACGGATTAGCAGCTGACATAACTCAGCACAGCTCGTTCCTGCAGCAGGAAACGGCGTTCGGCCACTAACCTGTGATCCAGCTACTCCGGCCTCCCCCGTGGTCAACAGCGCAATGAAGCGGTGGCTGTGGGACGAGGGACAGGAGCCTGTCGTGGGTAATTGAAAACGCCTTCCCTGGCCTTAGTCATCAACATGGCTTTAAAATCTTCATTAAAATGTTATTTGCTTGTTTAAGCGGTCAGTTCTTATGAACCTGGATCAGCACCTCATCCGAGCCCCGCGGAACGCCCCTCTAGAGCGAGCGGTCTTGCTCGGGGGGCCTGTGGGCCGTGGCCTGCTAACTGCCATTGTCTGGCTGCGTTAATCAGGTGGCGTTTAGACTGATGTCTTGCAAACACTCTCGGGCCATGCCTTGCTCATCGATCCTCAGGTTGGCACAGAAAGCTGTGGGCTCACATTCCTCTGTGGGTGGGATTTATGACAAAAATTTGCACTAACTTTGACTTTTGAAATTAATTGATTTTTTTGGCAGGCAGAGAATACTGCAATTTTTAGCATGCTTCTTATGGAAAGTCATGGGGTTTCCTGGGCAGACCAGGCCCTCTATGGTGTTGCCCGCTCGGGACACCCAAGGGCACAGCAGACATGGGGCCAGGCTGAGCCTCTTTCATAGAAATCAAAGCTATACCTGAGCCACCCGTAGGGAGATGCCAGGCTGTGGCTCATTAGCACCAAGCCCAGGCCTACCTGGCAGAGCAGCATCCTCAGGGAAGACCACAAGCAAATGCCAACATTAGAAGACTGCAACGTGACCTCTCAGGAGCTCTCACAGGGAGACATCCTCGGAGGAGTGGTGGGGTCACCTGGTAAGTGGGGAGCTGACAGCTATGGGCAGGCACAGGAGCCATATGTGAATGGAAGCAGGCACATGGGCTTGGCCACCTGCTGCATGCCGTGAGGCCCCAGGCAGGGAGCTGCAGAGCCAGCTAAGTGAAGGTGGAGCACAGGAGTCGGTGGGGTCAGGGCTTGGCAGAGAAGGCAGAGCCCAGGAGAGCAGTGCAGGAACCGCACCAGAACATGGACTCTCGGGGGCTTTTGCCAGCTTTCCAGTGACTTTCTAAGCTGTGAGGCTTATAAAAAGCATAGTGCGCCCTCTGCTTCTAAATTTATAGCAAGATCAATAAAACTGTCCAGATAGACTCTGCATTCTGGCTGTGGCTCTTAACTATAAAATATTAGCATATATGCACACAGAACAGAATGTTCCTGGCTTATTTTAATGTTTCATTTCTGATTAATCAGCACTGTTATTTACATTGATCTACAGGTAGAAAACGCCCTGCTGTTCATCTCATGCATGTTTCCAATTATCCTAGAGATTTTGGAATAAGGGACTCTGATCTCCCTTCCTCCCTTGTGCCTCCTTCCCTTCTCCTCCCTCCCTTCTCTTCTGCCTCCCTTCCTTCTTCCCTTTCTCCATCCTCCCTCTTCTCTTTCCTTCCTCTCTTGCTTCCTTCCTTCCTCTCTGCCTCCTCCTTCTCTTTCTCCCTCCTTCCTCCTTCTTCCCTCTCTTCCTCCCTGGCTTTCCCCTTGCTCCTCCTTCCCTCTCTTCCTCCTCCCCTCCGCCCTCCTCTTTCCCTCCCCCCCCCTCACTGCCCACCCTCCACCCACTTCCCTTCTCCACCCCCTTTCTGTGAACTCAGTAACTCAGTCACATCTGTTGGGCACCAACCACTAATCAGTGATTCCCTAACACCAGGCGTGTATGGCACGGAATGATGTCAAGATGCTTTTCTAGTAACGACCTTGTGGAGCTGATGCCATTTGATGACCACCTGACATTCAGCCACAGGTAAGTGCACATCTGACGAAGGCAGCAGGGAGAAGGGGGTTTTCAGACATCCCATTAGATGTGCATCACTGAGAAGAGCCTAGCTAGCAGTCCCGGAACAGTCAGCAGGACACAGCCAACAGGGCCAGGTGTCACAGCGCTCACCACAGCAGTCAGCACACCTGAAGAACACCGACCTGGGTGCTGACCCAAGTGCCAGGAGCGTGAGCCCAGGGAGGAGGCCTATGCCACCCATGCCCACCCACGCCCGCCCACGGGAGCTCCCCCTGCACACCCACACAGCACCCCAGCCAGCTGCTCTCAGGATCTTATCGTCTGTATAACAATAAGAAACAGGACAGTGAGGGGGAGCACAGAGCGGGCACATGGGCAGTGCCATCGCTGGAGTCCCAGCAAGGAGCGTGCCCTCGGAGAAGAGACCATG
This sequence comes from Glaucomys volans, assembly GCA_020662805.1. NCBI lineage: Eukaryota > Metazoa > Chordata > Mammalia > Rodentia > Sciuridae > Glaucomys > Glaucomys volans. The sequence continues at coordinate 398,880 of JAJEJO010004453.1, forward strand.
GGCTGGGGCCAGGGTCCTCTGCTGTGAGGGTGGCCAAGGGCCAAAGGTGGGCGGGAAGACCCTCCTACTGACCACCCCAAAGGACCCCTGGTGGACACTGAACAGAGCCACCGCTCCCCCGCCTCCCGCTGCCCCTCCAGCCCCATGAGCAGCAGCCTCCTCCAGGACGCCTGCTGGGCTCCGCACACGAGGGTCTGAGCGAGTCTGCCTCCAGCAAGGGCACATCCACGCACGGAGTGTGAACGGACAGGAAGGAACACCTCACTGTGCCAGCACCATCAGGAAGTCCACCCCAGTTCCACAGGGAATAGGGCTTTCTAAACTCAGTGCCCTCAATATGACACCAAAAAGGTGACTTCCCCAAGGGAAGCAGTCACAGCTCTGACATGAGAGGGAGGTGGAGAGAGGAGGAAGAGCTAAACTCCATGCACGATGAAAGCAAGCTCAGCATGGGGAGCAACAAGTATCACACCTGATACTAAATCAGCAACCTGGTGGACGTGAGCGCCCTGCAGGAAGCAAGGGCCGGGCGGGTCGGGGACCCACCAGCCATAACCATGACGCAGAGCAGAGTGGAAATGTGGCCACGGAACAAGGCTTAGGAGTACAGATTGAAATATGCAGTAGAGAAAAATCAAAGGAAGAACATCCATAAATGGAATTTTTATTATAAGCCTATAGAATATCGCCACAGCATTCAAATCATAAGTAAATTATCTAAAAAGGAACAAATATCAAGTCGCCCTGAGAGTTCTCTCTTGCCAAGTGATACACTAGAAGGACACAAAGTACATAATAAGCTATACGATCTGGATCTCGAGGGTGGGAGATGTAAGAGGGGGGCAGGGATTTCAGCAAACACGACAGGAAAAGAGGAGAGCACTGGCCCTGAGTTCAGGACGCACAGGAAAAGCAAATGGAATAGGGCAGAGTGGCTCCGAGCCGGTAGAGTCGATGACACAAGCTGATCGTAAGGGACGTGAATCTAATGCAACTGAAATGAGGATCAAAACCCCAAGCAGGACCTGTTAGGAACGTTAGAGGCTTAAGACACCTCAGTGCGTGGTCTCCGCAGGACGGCAGGGCATGAACCACACACTCGGTCACTTGCCACTGGAGATGGTCAGTAAGGTACCTGCAGAGCGCCCGCCCGCTGTGCCTGAACTTCCGCGGAGGCTGGAAAAGCACCCAGACAAGACCAACGGGAGTGGAGACCCCGGCGCCTGGCCCTGCTGCCTGCAGCCCGAGTGAGGTCCTTGGACTTCTCCCCAGACAGCAGGACAGCTTGCCAAGGACCCCCACAGCCGGTCTCCGGGGGAAAGCGGGGAATGACAGAAACAGCCACTGTGGGGACAGTCACTGTGGGAGAGGGAGAATAGAATGCAGCATGGTGGGTTCCATGGGGGATTTAAAACTGCAAATGAGCTAAACCACGGTGTTCCCAGCCCAGCCAGTGAGCCCAGGGCCTTGGAAACAGAGAAGCAGAGAAGCACAGGGGCACTATCAATGGGAACTGTCGTTCATAGCACTTCTTTATTTTTCTTTCTTTAAGAAGAATGTTTCCTTCTATTATATGTGGAGTTTTAATGCAGGAACAAACGCTAACTTTTTCAGTTGGAATGATGGGAAGATGTTATATTTTACATTTCCTTCTTCTCATTTTATTAAAATATGTAACTTGAAAATAAAAATTCTAACTCTCAGGTCAAAATGAAATTAAAAAATTAGAGTTACAGATTATTTCAAAAATAAAACATTGAGAATACAAAGTAGTAAAATACAGGACTTGTAGCCAAAGCTGTTCCTTGAGGCAAAACTCTTGTCCTTAAATGATTTCTTTATTGAGCACGAAGGAAAAACAAACTTAGCATTCAACTCAAGAAGACAGAGAAACAAGCCCAAAGAAAGCAGTGGGTGTATTTTCACATAAACACGATGACTGATCTGACTTCCTCCTGAACACACACACACACAGCCGTCCCTCCCTCTCACACAGGCTTCTGCAGGGAGGGCTGGTAGTGCTTGGATTTTAAGATACTAAGCCATTTGGGGACAAGTGGCTTCCTGGCTTGGGCAGGGGCAGCAAGGAGAATCATGCTCGGAGGACAATCCTGAACTCAGCTCCTGGTGACCCTGGCTGAGCAGTCTGAAGGCGGGTCTTCCTGAGCCATCACAGCCACCAATTTTCTTGATTTGAGCAAAACTCTGGAAGGAAGTTTCTAGCAGCCCCTGGAAAGTCTGCAGGTGGATATGAACAGCGATTCTTGACCTTTATGAACTAAGGGCAAGGAGGAAGGACTGGAAAGCTGTCTCGAGCAGAAGGAGCTGGCCAGAGCCTGCCCGCTGGTGGCCAGGGCCACACCTGGAATCCCTGCATGTGAGATGGGAGGGGAGCCGCGGAGCTCGCTCAGCCTGGGGAGAATTCAAATCCTCCTTTTTCTCAGTTCTAGGGCCACGATCACAGACAGAAGGGACTGCCCTGCCCTGGAGGTCTAGTGGTTAGGAAAAGAAGAAGAAGAGACAGCGCCTGCCTTCAGTTCTGCTTCAGGAGAGGGAGGCCCAGTATCTTCTCTCCCTGGGATGAAAACACTTGTACTGATTTTTACACAAAGGTTCGTGCAGTTTGCTTTGAAACTGTAAGCAATGTACAGTGTTTTTCTTTCAGTATAAACACTGGATTGTCACATGCATTTGGGGTCTTGGCTTTGGCTATCTTTTATTAAAAACAACAACAACAACAACAATAAAACAAACCAACAAAACTTTTCTTGTAAATCTCACCAAGACCTAGCATGATTGATTCAGGGTCCTGTGCAACCTCATCTTTGAATTAGTAGCCTTGTATCCAATAGGACAAAATTTTAAAGTTTCCTCTATAAAAAACTGAATAAAGAGGAGAGGGGCTAGGCAGTGTTACAGATTATTTTGAAAATCAAATGTTGAAACTACAAAGTAGTAAAATTCAGGAATTGTAGCCAAAGCTGTTCCTTGAGGCAAAACTCTTGTCCTTAAATGATTTCTTTATTAAGCACGAAGGAAAAACAAATAAACTTAGCACTCAATTAAAGAAGACAGAACAAGCCCAAAGAAAGCAGTGGGTGTATTTTCATATAAATATGAGACTGATCTGACTTCCTTGTGAACACACAGACATGGCGGTGCACAGACTTCACACAGGGCTGTCGGGGGAGAGCCGGAAGCATCAGTCATGGCTTTAGACCATTGGGGGACAAATTTGAGATTCTGCAAGTGTAAAATTCCTTCCACTATTGGGCAGTGGCCCAGTGGGACGGTGTGTTCTTAGCGTGCGCTAGGCCATGGTTAAATCCCTGGCACCAAGCGGAAAGGAAGTCTGGGGCAGCTCCAGCAATCCCCTCTCACATGTCCATAGAGAGAGTTCCCTGCCAACTAGGCTCACCCAGGGAAGACAGTGGTCCCTCAGAGACCCTGCACTCCAGGAATGGCCACAGCAATGATTCCTTCCCCAACGCCCAGGCAATGTCTGATTCTCTTGTCCTCCAACCGGGAACTGTAGCTGCTCTACCCACCAGAGCGTGGGGAATGATGCTCTGGAACATGGCACATCTTCCTCACTCACGGCAACCTCGGCCCGGACCCTGTAGCAAAGCCTCTCAGAAGTCTGACCACCGGACAGCCATGCTGGGAAGAAGCCCAGCCACAGAGACCTGGCAGGTGTTCCTGTGTGGAAAATCCAACCTGGGAAAGGTGTGGGAGGAGGCCTTCCAGTGGTTTCCAGCCAGAGTCACTGTGTCCTCCCAGCTGAGGTCCCAAGGCCATATGCCCAGCCATTCCATCCAGCCCTGCCTCAATTTGGGAGCAGAGTCAACTGTGTGATTGAGCCACAAAGTTTTGCTGTGATGAGAACTTCTATAGGTTGAATTTTGTCCCTTCAAAATTCCTAGGTTGAAATTCTAACCCCCAGCACCCAGAGCACTTTATTCGGAAATAGGAGTCACTGCAGATATAGCTGGTTAAGACGAGGTTGCCCTGAAGCTGATCCAATGTGACTGATGTCCCTCCAAAAAGGAGGGATGGAGGGACAGGTGAAGGTTGATTGATGGGTGCTAAGTTACATCAGGAGCAGAAAGTTCTGCAGTGCACAGTAGGTGACAGCACACAGTGATAATGTACACGTGCAAAGAAACCGTGAGCAAGGATCGAGAGAGTTCTCACCCTGAAAAATGACTATGGAGCCACTTTCGTTTCAGCTATGTTTCCCCTGATCTAAACACTACACGTATGCACGTATCCAAGCATCGCAGGGTACCCCATCTATAAGTGCAGTTTTCATGCTTTTAGGTATAAGTCATAATTGAGTTTAATTGAAAAAAGGAAATCTGAATAAATATGGACTTCAGTTTATAAGGGGGAGGATTTGGACCTGGCACAAAGCAAACCCAGGAAGAAGGCCACGTAAGGGTGGAGGCAGGGATGGGGAGAAGCTCTGCAAGCCGAGCTCAAGGACGGCAGCAGTCCAGAAGCTGGGAAGAGGCAAGGCAGACCTCTCCCAGCCCTGGGGAGACCCTGGCTTCCAGGTCCCAGCTGTGAGAGGACACATTTCTGTGTGGCTTCATGGCACTGCCATGTAACGGCCAGAATAAAATTTATCGACATACTCCTGAATGATCAGATGTGATCTGCAAAGTTATTGCATATTTCTAATTTTGGTTACTTTAGCCCAAAATGCATGTTCATCAAAATAATTTTGATACATTGTTACTTTTATCTAAGGAGTTAAAGCAGCTCATCCACATCTGGGCTGTCCACACCTACTCCGCTGTTGGCCTTTTTATAAGCTGAGGCTACGAGAGCAGCTCAGAATGGAGTGAGGACAAGTGAGGGGCCTCCCGGGGAGTGCCGGCTCCTTAACCAGCTCAAGGACTGCCATTCAAAGGATCAAAGCCATCCGACTCCCTGCTGGTAGTTCTCGTCACTCTCAGTTGTCTGCAGGATCCTGAGAGGACTGGCTGCACTTGGAGCTGGAAACCAGATAACCTTACCCTCAGGATTTCCTCCTGCACTGATTCAGCATGTGACTTAGCTTGAGTTAACATGTGAGCCCACCACACGTCCGCACCCTCACCCACAAAACCTGTCCACAGCCCTGTCTCACACGTTCAATGGCAGAAGACCCTGATCTCAACAGGTAGATGCCTGTTCCAGGAAAAGTAGACCGGCCTTAAAATGAACTATCAAGGGGAAAACTGATAATCAAACACTGACGACATGTCCTGCCCATGGATGCTTCTGCTGGGGACACAGGTGGCCCAGGGCCTGGCTGCTCTCACCTGGAAGAGCCCGGAGCCTCCTATCCGGCATGCAGCTCAGCCATGGCTGGCCACTGGCCTCTGGTGGTGGAGGGCACTGAGCCCTCAGCAAACCTCGCTGCTGAGCTGCATCAGCCACTGTCTGGGACGTTTCAGAGGATCCAGTTCTCAGCACCGTGCCCATCGTCAGGCCCCGGCTAGGATCCTGTGTCTTCTAATCGGGAGATTTGATTCCGTGTGAGGAATGCGTGCTGAAGAGGAGCCCAGGCGGCTGAGCCCCACATCCAGCTCCGCCTGATTCATTCATCCACCACGCCGCACAGCAACCCTCTGTGATGGGCAGTGACTGTACCGCCCCACTACAGAAATCAGACTGCAGGTGGAGGGCCCAGGGGCATCATCGGGGGCATGTCCAGGTAGGACATGGGACACTCCGGCAACAGGGACACTCCGGCAACCCCGGGGGCACTTTCAGTTGTCACAGTGCATGTGGGTGCAGGTGGCATTTAGACCAGGATGCCACTAAACATCCTGCAGTGTCTGGGGCAGCTGCCACAGCAGGGAGGTGGCCGCCCACCTGTCACTAGTGCGAGGCAGGGAAGTGCTGCTCCCCCGAGCCCTCTGCGTGGCCTGGCCTGGACTCCCGTCCCCCTGGTACTACTGTCCCATGGCTGCTTCTCCACAGATGACCAACGTAGGTCCCTCACCAACCTGAGCAACCCCTCAGTTGCAGCATGGGCAGAAGAAGGGTAGGTACATCCAAAAAGCCTGTTGCGTTCAACTGCTGTGCCTGCACCGGGACCTCTGGGGCTTGTCTGAGACCCCCGCTCACGCTCATGCATACCATGAGAGACAGGGCCATAGATCGCCCAGTGTTGTTACAACACCTCACTGTTTATTCTCCTGTGAGCCTGTTGGGGTTCTCCCTGGGGTCCCACAGCCTGAGGATAGAGCCGTGCTGTAATACCAAAGGGTTGCACACCATGCCGTCCCACTGACTCCATGCATCTCAAAACTCCATCTTCACGGTGGCCCATCTTCACTCACTGCCAGAGTGTCCACGGCGCACGGAGGCTGAGAACGTTTAGATAAACCCCAGGGCTTACAAACAACTCAGGGAGAGAGCTGGAGAAACTGGAGGTACGTGACCACCCCGTCACTGGCAACGGAGCCAGGGCCCCTCGGTGTCTACATTTCCAGGTCTCTGGGCCCACTGGGTACCACAGTTCCCAGACGCACCGTGGCCCTCCTGCGGGTTTGCCTGGATGAACTGAGGCTGACAAGGTTCTTCAGTGTTGGCGCTCAGCGCTTGCCTCCAGGGCCTCTGGGGGCATGTGTGATTGCTTCCTACCTGGACGCGCCCCCGATGATGCCCCTGGGCCCTCCACCTGCAGTCTGATTTCTGTACTGAGGAGGTACAGTCACTGCTCACCACAATGTCGAGCGCACACTAGAAGCTTTGGCCCTATTATGGTTTGAATTTTGAATGTTTCCCAAAGGCTTGTGTGTTAAAGACTTGGTTACCAGGATGGCAACAAAGAGAGGTGGCAGAACCTTTAAGAGGTGGGGCCCAAAGCAATGGGGTTGACCACCCATGGACTGGAACCTACAAAACTGTAAGTCAAAATAAACCCTTTGTCTTTATGAGTCAACAATCTCAAGTGTTTAGTTACAGAGTCAGAAAGCTGACCAACACGGGTCCCCACATAACAACCATTTGTCCTGGTGCGCTCTACTAGGATTATTCTAGACGGCCAACCAGTTCCAGCTTCTCCTAAAGAAGCTCAACTTGACACATTTTTGTCAGTAACTCTTCTGAGTAATAATTCCTACTTGCCTAGAACCAAAACCGGCTAACTCGGAACCTTCTTAAAACACCAATTCTTTCCTAAAAAAACTAACTCACTAGAAAATAACTAACAAAAACTGTGTGCATTTGAGAAAGCCACAAAGACAGGGCAGATGGAGAGAAAGTCGAAGGCAGGCAGGAGAAATGGCAAATGCAGGAGGAAGGGGCTCTGACATTATTGTCTGGGAGGGATTCCTTGCCCCTCCACAGGACCAGAAGTTATCATGAGCTACTTGACAATACATCTTCTGGTGGCTGCCCCAAACACCATTCTCCGAGCAGTACGTGGCTGATTGGAAATAGCTCCGTGTGCTCGCCCAGAGACAAATGGCTCTCAATTCCCTGTCAGCTCTGGCACGTCCGGCAGCATGGCAGGCCACAGGCTGGCTCCCTCGGAAGCACTGGGGGCTGCTTTGGGCTTCTCTGATGCTTTCCACCCGATCTCACTCACCACTGCAGTTTCAAACCTTAGGCATTTTCTGTTCTGATTTGGCT
>JAJEJO010004453.1:406611-431270 GCA_020662805.1 Glaucomys volans
GTCTCAGTAGAACAGAACTTAGCCACGGAGGGCTGTGGAGGACACAGATTGGAGGATCCCTTCCTGCAAGAAGCTTAGAGCCATCTCTGGCTTTTTCCATTTCTTAGTGCACTTTTGGATGTAGGTTTCCCTCCCAATTCTGAAAGTAACGAGTTTGCTTTGGATCACTTCCAGGACCTGATCCCTAGAGTCATTCTTGCATTTGACTCGCAAATTACAGAAGTTTTCAGGACAGCATGTGACTGTACTAAGAACAGGCACCGTATGTATTGGTTAAAAGTTTGGACTCTGGAGCTACATTCCCTGGGTTTGAATCTGCATTGTGTGAACCTAGGAAAATACTTCACCTCTTATGCCCCAATTGCTCATTGGCAACCGAGCATAAGAACAGCCCATGCCACCTCAGGCTGTTTTGAGAATTAATATTTGCAAAACACTTAGAGTGGATCCTGCACCTGGAAAACGCTGTAGAGGTGTTTCCTAAATAATGGCTAGAAGACACGCTTCAAAGCAAACGCTGCTCCCACAAGCACACGTGTGGGTGAGCTCCGAGGTGGACCCAGTGCCTGCCACGACAGCTGCGTGTAACAGGTGCTGCCGCCCTGAGCCCCTTCCTGTGCCCGAAAGGCACGCTCAGCCTTGGTGAGTTGTGAGTGATGTCACGCCCAGATAAGGATGTCCAAGGAAAGCACAGTATTGCCAAATCAACAGGAACCGAGAGCTGGTTCATGAGAAAACTCTCCCTTGACCTCTAAATGCAGAACAGCCCTAATGAGACTGTCAGAATGCCAGGTTCCAATTTTCCACCTGGAGCTGGCCGTCTTCTCTCCTGCTGCCGTCCAGCCAAGCAGCCAGGCCTGGGCAAGAAAGCCCAGCTTCTCCCCTTGAGCATCTCTGCTCAGCGTTCCTGCTCTTGGTGACTGTTGGGGACTCACTCTCACAGGTGAGTGTGTGGACTGTACCTGAGCCACTCAGGATGTGGACTTGGAAGGTGGCGTCCCCTCCCGTTTCCCTGCAGAGTGCGCCGTATGCCTCACCTGCTCAGGTGCTCAGCGTTGGCTGATTTGTGGAAGCTGGGAAGAGGCAGGGGTGTGGGGAGAGGGGCCAGCTGGTTGGTCTCCATTGTTCCTGCTGCTGCTCGACTTCTTGGTGACTTCCTCAAGTGGGAATTTGTGGTGGTCCCATGAAGGGCACTGTGTCTCTGCTTCCTGAAGCCGCACGCCTTGTAACAAAGGCCTCCTCCGAATGTTTATTGAGTGCTTGGGGTATGTTAGGCTCTGTACGCACAGAGATGAGTGGCATGAGTCTCTTTTTCTGTCCCAGATCCCCCTTGGGGACCTTAGGAATAGTCAGGAAATATTTATGGATAACTTGTTAAAATCCAGCAATATTTATGAAAGACTTTTAAAAATTAGAATGATTTCACTGGGCGTGGAGGCACACATCTGTAATCCCAGCAGCTCAGGAGGCTGAGGCAGGAGGATCGTGAGCTCAAAGCCAGCCTCAGCAACTTAGCGAGGCCTTAAGCAACTCAATGAAACCTGTCTCTAAATAAAATACAAAATAGGGCTGAGGATGCAGCTCAGTGGTCGAGTTCAATCCTGGGTACTCCCTTCCAAAAAATATTAGAGTGATTTCTATATCTATCAGTATAGCTTTTGTAAGATGTATCTGGCTTTCTCAAGCACACAGGACAATAAATTTCAAAGGACAGTTCTTAGAATGTCATCTTTTCGATGCGTTTAACTAGAAAGTGGTCACTCTTGTGAATGGATCCTCTGTTTGCATTCTTTTTTTGGGGGGGGGTGGGCAGGGTTACCAGGGATTGAACTCAGGGACACTCAACCACTGAGCCACCACCCCAGCCCTATTTGGTATTTTTTTATTTAGAGACAGGGTCTCCCTGAGTTGCTTAACACCTTGCTTTGCTGAGGCTGGCTTTGAACTTGTGATCCTCCTGCCTCAGCCTCCAAGCTGCTGGGTTTACAGGCACGGGCCACTGTACCCAGCTTGTTTGCATTCTTTTAAAAACTGACTTGAAATTGCATGGATTTGTGGTGTGAACATGATGCTTTAAATAAACGTATATGTGAATTATGGCATCTAGCTAATTAACAAACAATTACCTCACACAGTTGCCATTTGTGGGAGAAACACTTACCAGTCCTTGCATTGGTCAGAAGTATTTGATACCATCATTAACCTCACTCACCTGCTACACAATTGATTTCCTCCTCTCTAACCACTCTGACTCAATCTCCCAACCCCCTCCCAACCATCCTTCCTTTTTGCATTCTGATTTCAATAAAATCTTCTAATAGAACTTTTGCATGTATATGTGTGTGTGCATTTATGTGTGTATAAAAATTCATGCATGTGTGTGTGACATGCCTCTGTGTGTGTGTGTGCGTGAGCGGGAGCATGTTCGCAGTAAGACTATTCACCCAAAAAAATCCCTTTGTGGAAATTATGGGCTCTGATTTACAAAACTCTAAAAAACACATTTATGCATGACTCCAGCTAATGAAGGTAATTAGAGAACAACAGGTTAAAGAATAAGAAAGCTGTTAAGTCAACTCTCTAGATTAATGGCCTGCAGCAAACACTTCCCCAGGCCACAGCAAAGCATAAGGAGAGGTGGAGAGAGGAGAGATACATTTGCATATGATTTGTATGTCATTTGTATGTCATTAGCATATATGTGCTCAACTCAAAACTCTGGAGCAATTTTCAACCTAAAAATTTCCCTAAAAGTTGTCATCTCCTCTTCTCAGCAGACTCCTCTGGCCATGGGGGTCACAACGCTGAATGAGTACTACGCAGTGGCACAAGGTCATGGAGACAGTGAGTGTCGCCTGGAGCCTTGAGAACATCTGAGCTGAATTGGAAGAAGAATCAATTCTCCCAACCTTGCTGCATCCCAGGGCGTCCAAGTTGGTCACCAGATCGCCTGTACCCACAGTACGGCACAAAGACCCCACATTTAAAAGCTCCAAACTCAAGGGCCCCAAGAAAGATTCAAAGTCAGTGTTCATCGTCTCAGGACACCCTTCTGTTCTGGTGCCCCCACCCCTGCTGCCATCCACTGCCCCTTCTGCCGGGACTGGAGGCCCATGCTCTGCTCTCCTGGCACCAACTCCTCACCCAAATAAAATCCCCTGCTCAGGAGGATGGTTCAGCCATGGACGGACGCCATGGTCAAAGTTCTCTAATAGTTTCTTCATTCAACAACATCCATTGAGCATTTACTTTTTCTGCGGAGAAACTGAGCATTCAGACAATGATCAGACTGTGCATTCAACAGAGGCTGCCTTTCCCCTGTGGGCCAGGTAGCACCCCAGCGACTAGTGGCACCAAAATGAGTGAGATACAGTGTGTGTTCAAAGGACTTGTGCTCCAGAGGGAAAACTGCAAGACTTTTCCTCATCGGATTCGAAGTCATTCCAAATACACAATGGAAGGAGAGAAACCAGCTCTCAATAATTTATTCCATTTCTGATCCCCCTGTCATCAGTATGTGTCTCAGTTACTTGTGCAGCAGGCAAACAAGCACAGAGAGGGGACAACGGAGAACAGGGAAGTTAAGGATCAAACCTCACCGTTTGATTTCTATGCTGGGACCGGGCTATTTGGTAATTTCCATTTTAACTAGATTTTTGATGCATCTGAGTTCTAAGGGCTTAGAATCTTTGTTCAGTTTGTTTCTCTGGTTTTTATTTCTTAGACCAATTTTAATGGGACAGCTCCGTACAGAAGCACTGAACAAATAAATCAAAACCACCCTGTGCAGTGGCGAGCCGTCTATTCCGCAGTGGACATTAGTTATCTTTTGGTCTTCTGACATTTCTCTCCAGTGGAAACTCGAGCCCTTCTGAGGTCCTTCTAGAAAGGCAGTTTATTCCACTGTGGAAAATGGAACCAACGGCCACAGGGGAGAAGGGGCTTCCCCCCAGGGCAGCGCCCAAGCAGGAGGGAGGGGTCGCCCATGGGCCCGCGAGCTGCCTCAGTTTTAACACATTCTGCTGGTGTGGGTGCCAATAATTTTATCTTTATATGCCTGTGAATCTTCTTCAGCTGTGTGTTCTGTGGTCACTCAGTGTTCGTAATTAGCATATTTATGACCGAGGCCGTCGGAAGCCCGCGTCTCTCTGTGCCTGGGAGCCGGCTGTGCCCGGCTGGGCCGGCGTGGTCGCCCTGTGCTCCTCCTATATCGTGCTGGCATTTGCTGTGATCACCACGCTGGCATTTGCTGTGATGGCCACGTTGCGGCTGTGGTCATCCATAAAAGGATTCTAAAGCAGCCCAATTATTCGGCAGGCGCTGGTGCAGAGGGCTTTGTGATTCAGAAGTGCGATCTTTAAAACACCCCGGAGGAACAGAATCGGCATCCAGATGTGGCTGCGGAATATCAGTGCGGTCAGGTCCAGCTCCTGGGCCTCGCCCCCAGGGCAGGACCCAACCCAGAGCCTTCTCCCTCCTTCAGCCTCCGTGCCTACCAGCGGCCAGAGTAAGCTGTTTGCACTGGCCCTCCACAAGGTGACCCCCTCCAGGTTTGGCCGCTGCCTGGCTCATGGGGAAAACCAGCCCTCGGCTGGGCTGCGCTCCCTGCTCAATCAGGGAAAGGTGGGCTGGGACGTGAGCGGTGCTTCCTGATGCACTGATAGGACATTCGGGAGTTACACCAATCAGTTTCTTACTTTGTCCTCCCAAAGGAGGGTTTGGGTTTGTCATTCGCGTCATATTTGTGTAAACATTAGAGGAACATTTGGTAGGTCCTACCTTATTGTTGAAGAACCAATCGCACTAAATTTGCATTTCAAAACAGAGAAAACTGGAGAAAGGCAACACAAATCCCAAGGCTCCACAGCGGCCCTTCCTTAAAACATGGGTTCCTCACTCAGACTTAAAATCTGAGCCCCTCCGCAAGACATCATCCACCCGCAGGCTTGGTACCTCCGTGCACTGCAGGAAGTATGCGACTCTCGGTGGGCAAGGGAGGCGGGCTGTGTGGGGCATTGCTTTGTGGTTCTGCCAGCGAGTAGGTGCAGGGAAGAAAGGCGATCTATGAAGAACCAGTTCTTGATGGCAAGAAACAAGTGTTGCTTCATATACACAAATTCCTAAGACAGGGAGAACAAGGAGCAAGAACAGTCAGGGCGACGTCTCCAAGGCCAGCTCCTTGACGGGACAGCATGCTTTCCATGAGGGTTCCCAGGAGCCTGTGTGCCATCACCCTTTGGACAGGACCTGTGCTTGATAGGAGCCCACTGCCAAGGCTAGGCCCCAGGCCCAGCCCTGTTGCAGGCTTCGTATGGGCCAGGCCATCCCGCCCTTCCCAGGTAGCAGCAAAGCATCTGATGCCTCCCGACCCCTCCCATGTCCACCCTGGGTCAGCAGAGCCAAAACCCTCTCACTCATCTCCACCGAGGGCAGAAAGGCATGCTCTAAGGGAGAGGAGGCGCCCTGGCGAGCTGCGTGCCCAGCTCTGCGGTTACTGCGAGCAGGCCCTCCTACAGCCTCTCCTCGGGTGCCCGAGATCACAGGCACTAGCTTCATGCTTTGCCGGAGTTTCTGTGTGGCATGATGTGGTGCACCACGGGAAAGAGCTGAGTTCTCTTTATGATTTCAGGTGGACTGAGCACAGGAGAAGATGGCAACCCTCAGGTGACTCTGGTGAGGGGGCTGGTGTAGGGAGTGCTTGGTGGCAGCACGCAGTTAATTAACCAGCAGATGTAAAATTAGGCTTGTCCAAATCTTGAGCAAGAGGCTGGCCTGGGGTCCTCTCTTTGGGGTGCTGGGCTCAGCAAGGAGCTTGCAACACATGATCAAAGGCCTTCAGGGGCCCTCTGGGCATCCCGGGGCTTCGGGTACTGGAGCCGTGTACCCAGAATAGGACGTTTCAGGGTGCATGTCCTCCCTGCCGCAGCAGGTCTCCTCCCTCTCAGCTCCCAGGTGTTCCTGCGGATGCTGGCAGGTGCTCCCCACCCACTCACACATGTCCCACCTGAGCACAGCAACCTCACCTTCAGAGAGCATCCCCTAAAACCCAAGAAGGTGCCAGCTGCCACAGATGCCCTCCCCTTCCACCTGCGTTTTAACAATGGCCTTTGAAACTCAAAGGGGCACGTCTCTGGGGAAAGTCCCAGGTGAACGGGAAAGGAGATCTTTTTGGCAAAGGGACAGTCTTAGGACACTTTACTCACATTCTATCGTCAAGCAACCGCCTGCAGGCAAACTTGACCTGCTGAGCTGGACGCACAGAGCAGAGCTTCACCAGGGCATGGTGAAGAGTTTTCTCATTTTCAATCCACAGTCTTTCAATAACTAGAGCATTATCCTGAAGGATTAGGAAGAGCTAGTAGATAACGCAATGCCCTTTGTGTACTAATCGTAGACTAATTAGATTGAAGTCACTAGCGGATGCTCGGTGGCCTGGAGGTTTGAGTTCCCCCAGGAGACAGGACGCAGCCTGTGCACTTCCTGCCTGACCGAGCTCAGCTGAGGTCCTGCTGTCCCGTCACACCCAAACCTAGGAAGCAAGCTCCTGGCTGTGCACCAGCCCATCCCTCCTGTCACTAGTTTCCACTCACCTTTAGTAACCCAGAGTAAGCGACCTCAGATCCATCCTTGAGAGCCCCTCAAGGTCAGCTGGAAAGTGGGTACGACATAGCCCCCCATGACAGCCTCTAACAGCAAGCCCAGCAAGGAGGCCGCTCAGTCTTCCTGGGCCCTGGAACACCCCGCTGAAGATCTAACTAGAGCCGTGCCACCTGACACTTGCCAGGGCATCCTCTGGGACAGTCCCTGAGTTCAGCTTCCAGGAGGAAAAGGTTTGTGGCCCCAGTGAGAGCCTCCCGGGTGAGCAGCAGCCTTCCGTATGCAGCACCAACATCCCTGTCCACCTCCCGAGTTCAAGTTTCCCACTTGCCAGACCCCGAAGAAAGACTCGTGAAAATACTTCTATTGATGAAAGTGGCCGTGAGGACGGAACAGGCTGTGCTCCCTGCTGCAGGTCCCCTGGCCCTGTCCTGGGCTCTGCAAGGCCTTGCTGCCCTTTGAACATTTCCTACAGAGGAAGCCACCTGGGGAAGGATGCCCTGTTCACGTGACCCTCCCTGGCTACTCCCTGGCGTCCCCGAGAAGGAGTCAGAAGAGGCGCATCTGGTCTGTCACACTGGCCTCTGTCCAGCAGGAAGAGTCACATCCCACATGGGGGATTCTGGTCCCTGGAGAGGTTCTGAATTTTGACCCATGGTGGAGTGGGGAGATGAGGATGCTCTTGCCTTCATGGTACCAAGCCTTCTGAGGCCATTCAGGCTGGTTTCACCCAGCATCACACCCTTGTGGCCTCTAATCAGAACAGGCTTCCTCATATTTCTGAAGGCCCAAAGTCCAAGATCAGGGTGCCTGAGGTGGGGCTCAGGTGAGCCCCTCTCCTGGGTTGCAGAACTCTTTCCTATATCCTCACCTGGTGGAAAGAACACCAGAGAGCTGTCTGGGGTCCCACCTGTGAGGCTCCACCCTCATCACCCACCCAGCTCCCAAAGGCCCCACCTCCTAGAGCCATCACAGTGGGCTTAGTCCTGGCGGGGACACAGTGAGACCATTGCACCCATGTCTGAGAACGACTCACCTGTGGGAGACAGCCAGCCCAGAAGACTTCACGGAGAGCAGGAGAGGAAGAAAGAACAAAGACCCTGCTCCTCCTCTCTTCGGGCAAGACGAGGGTAAGGCGGGGTGTGCTCCCATCTCAGCACAAGAGTGCCCGTCCACTGGTACACGCCCTGTGCTGGCTCCCCTTGCACAAGGAACAGGTCCAGCAGGGCTTCATTCCCCTGGGTCTCAGCCTGCCTGACACCCAAGGTGCAATGAAAGCAAGACGAACAAATAGAGATCCTCACCTTTCATTTAAAATATGGCGCTTCTGCCTGATCTCCAAAATTTATAAAGAAATTTCAAAACTTTACACCAAAAATGCAAGGAGCCCAATCAATAAATGGGCTAAGGAACTGGGCAGACACTTCACAGAAGAAGATATACAGGTGATCAACAAATACATGAAGAAGTGCTCATCATCTCCAGTAATTAGAGAAATGCAAATTAAAACTACCCTAAGATTTCATCTAACTCCAATTAGAATGGCTATCATCAGGAATACAAGCAATAACAAGTGTTGGTGTGGATGTGGGGGAAAAGGCACACTCGTGCATTGCTGGTGGAGTTGCAAATTGGTGCAGCCACTCTGGAAAGCAGTATGGAGATTCCTCAAAAAACTTGGAATGGATCTACCATTTGACCCAGCTATTGCACTCCTTGGTATACACCCAAAGGTCTTAAAATCAGCAAAGTGTAGGGATGCAGCCACATCTATGTTCATAGCTGCCCAATTCACAATAACTAGATTGTGGAACCAACCTAGATGCCCTTCAATTGAAGAATGGATAAAGAAACTGTGATATATATATATATATATATATATATATATATATATATGGAATATGGAATGGAATATTACTCAGCCATAAAGAAGAATAAAATTATGGCATTTGCTGGTAAATGGGTGGAGTTGGAGAATATCATGTTAAGTGAAATAAGCCAAGCCCAAAAAACCAAAGGCCGGATGTTTTCTCTGATCAGTGGATGATGATACATGTTGGGGGCAGGGGTTATGGGAGGGATAAGAAAAGAATGGAGGAAGAATGGATGGTGTAGAGGAAAATGGGACAGGATGGGGTGGGGGAAGCAAAGATAATAGACTAAGACAGCCAGTATTACCCTATGTATATGTAAGACTATATGAATCATGTGAATCTACATTGTGAAAAAAAGATATATTCCCTGCTGTGTAATTACATCAAAATGGGTTCTACTGTATAATTAAAAAGAACCAATAAAAAATAAATAAAAATAAAATAAAATATGGCTCTGCTGAAGGTGTGTTCAAAGACACAGTGTCTCCCTTTCCTAAAGTTTTCTGGTATCTTGAGTTTAAAAAATAAGGTGCCTCCAAGTGAAAGAGTAACAGGCGCACTGACAGATGGTCGATGACTCATGGTAGCGCGTCCCAGCATGATGCTCCCAGACTCATCACGTGGCCACCTCGGGCCAGGCATGGACCACGGTGTGGGTTAGGGCGCTGCAGGGCCTCCTGTGGGCATCTGTCAGCTAGACTGGAGGAAGTTCCAGTGGCCGCCCCTGGTTTAGACTCATTGATGGAGGGTCAGCACGTGGTGCTCCTACAGGACCTTACTGAAGAGTCCACGATTGAAAGATAATTCCATGGCAAAGCACCTTCCACTACCTGCTACTGATTGGTTGTGCAAGACGTCTGGGTACCAAAAACCAGAAGATCAAAGTGAGGAAAAACCCATCCTCATCCATCTCACCCAGAGATGGCTTTCCGTACATCTTATTTTTTAGGTTCACTAATAATATATAAATTGTATAACATACCTACCTTGCTTGGATCAACGCCCACAGTCATCCCTGTAGGGAACATCACTGGGAAGCAGCAGAGGTAACCGGGAAGGTGCTGGGGAGTCCTGAGGGCCTTAAGGTCGTGCAGGCTGTGAAGAGCAGAAAAGAAGAGCAGAATGATGCAACCTTGAGGACTTGCTCACGTCCCTTCTAATGGACAGTGACAGAGACCACAGTACTGGGTATTTAGAGTCCACTGGGCTTTTTTTAAATTTTATAATACCTTTATTTTAAAAATGCAACATTCAGAGTGCATTAGACATGGTATGTTTTCAAACAACAAATCTTTTGAGGAAGATGTTTAGTTACCACCTTAAAAAACAGTAGGCCATACAGTTTCTCAGACTTCATTCTAGTTAACGAAAGAATGTTCAGGCTGCTGCTTTGGAATGTCACATGGTAAAATGCGGGACCTAAACGTTTGTGGGGTCCTGGTCTCCTTCCTTCCCCGCTTATACCTCACATTGCAGCTAAGAATGAAGGCCAAGGCCAGAGCTGACTCTCTGTAAGAGCAGAGCCAGAGAAGATTTGCTTTCTTTTAAAGCAATTCCTTTAGAAGGTGGCTTTTGTCTCTTCTTGGGGGACAGCATGTTGGGTCTCAGGATTTTCTGTCCAGTCTGTGCTCTGCCCCATGTGGGGCTCCCCTTGCCTTCCTCCTCCCCATGACCAGGGACCACATAAGGCTAACACTGGGGAAACTGTGTCCCCTCTTCTAGCTGCAGAACTAGGCTCAGTCTCCAGTCCCAGCCCCAGGAAGATGGAGCCCAAGACTTTGATTTAAGGATGACAGTTTTTAGAATGTTTGAGCAAGATTTCCATGGAAGTCATTCATTCCTTTAATGGTAGTTTCGTGCTATTTAATTCCCAAGGCAAAACAAGGTTTGAGGTAGGGTAGGCTGCCTCGTATAAGCAGGGGCGAGGTCCAGGAGGAGAACAAATATGCACACACGTTAACGGGAAGTTTATTTGTAATGAGACAATATTTAAAGTACAAGGAGAAATTTCAGTACAAAACACATTGACGCAATGTAAAGTGAGGAGAGATCTAACTTTGGTCAATCACTGAAGACTCTGTCCTTGTCCGGGGAGATTTTGCAAACAAAACCCAAGCCCCCTTTTATGTTATAAGAACAATAGATACATATATCCTTTCTGAAACGTTGGTGAGCATGGTTTTTGTTTGTTTTATGTAATAGATGCTGACAGTTCAAGTAACACTGTTAGGGACAGAAAGACTTGTAAAACTCTTTGTTTGTAGAGTAGCCTGAGCAGAGGCTTGGAAATCAGACCTCCACATTTCACAGTGGTAGATGGTCTGTGCTGGGCGAGTTCTGAGCTCTAGTTATGCATAAATCAAACGAAAAACCCCATTGCATGTTTCTAGAATGAGTGCACAAGTTGTGCAACAATATCACATGAAGCTGAGTGCTGAGAAGGAAGGTGAGACCAGGGGAAGGGACAGGATGACCTGGCACAATCAGAAGTGCGGGCTGGGAGGCTCTCTGGTGGCAGAGACGGAAGCCTGGGGCCTCGGCAGTTCCTGAGGTTCACCAAGGCAATCGGAGGCCAGTGGGAACCCTTAGTGTCCCAAGGCAAATGGTTTTCAAGGAATATTGATTTGCAGTTTGCCTGGAGTTCCAGGGTCACTCAAAGCACAGCCTGACTCTAAGTTAAGAAATCAATCAGAAGGAGAAAATGTTGCAGGACCGATCAAGAAATGTCGATCGGACAGCACAGTAAATGCGGAAAGCAGAACTAGGTTCCGGTTCCGGCGCTCACCATCAAATCCATACAACTTTCCTGTAGGTTTGAAAATAAGCATAAGAAGATGTTTGAAGAATATGCTAAAATAACACATTAGAAAGATTCATTCTTCTCAAACTTAGAAACACATTTCAGGGTAAAACAAGTAGTAATTAATGATCTTAAAAATAGTCAATGAAGTTCACCGAATTTGCGTTAGCATTTACTAATTTACTATCCTATTCCACATAGTTACCATCTTTTAAACTAACTTGACAGTAGTGTGTTCACTCAGTTTGCTTTGTGTCTTAAAACACAATTTCAAGGTACTGGGTACAGTGGCGCACGCCTATAATCCCAGTGGCTCTGGAGGAAGGCTGAGGTAGGAGGATAGTGAGTTCAAAGCCAGTCTCAGCAAAAGGGAGGCACTAAGCAACTCAGTGAGACCCTGTCTCTAAATAAAATACAAAATAGGGCTGGGATGTGGCTCAGCAGTTGAGTGTCCCTGAGTTCAATCCCCAGTTCTCCCAAAGTACAAAACAAAAAGCCCATAATGTCAAGGTAACTGCGTGCTAATGTCTCTTCACCTCAACACCTTGTGTGGGTGACAGAGAGACATCTAGGGTGTGCAACTGCCCACTGTCTGCACAGCAGGGGGAAACACATTCTCCTGTCATGGAAAGAATCTACCAAATAACAGCACCACGTTCTCAGCATCACGTGCTGATGCTCATCTGTGAGGCTAAAGCCCCCGTCTTGGGTATTTGCTCGGTTCCTTCCATGGAAAGTACCCTATTCTACAACTTGGCACAGCTCTGACAGACCCCCGAACATGGATTATTTCTATAGCAAAATAATCTTCCTCTTTCAAAAGGAGACTGAAATTTTGAGGCTGTGTATATTCTGGACCATGGGAGATCACCCATCAGAGATTGGGCAGGAGCTTTTCCTAGACTTGAGGAAAGGCTACGAACATTGCCACCAAAGCTGGTTTGTATAAAAAACCTTCTTTAAATTTCCTTTCAAATTCTCTTAAATACAAGCTGAACAAACGAAACAAGTATTTCAGAAAGAGTTGGGTGCCACGAAGTCAAGTTGGGTGTGATTTCTAAGAATCAGAGGTTAAGTGAGGGCAGAGGCACAAGCCAACACACAGAAGAGCAGAAGGCCTTTCCTCCCTGGGCTCCCTCCTCCACCTCCAGCCACGCAACGGGTCTCTGGGCAGCGCTCTCTCCTGCGGAGCGTGGGGCTGGCCGCCAGGTGCCGCCGGGCAGGGCAGTGGAGCAATGCCCTCTGGAATCTGTGCCGTGCTGGCTCATTGTTTCTACCCAGAGACACTGCCCTGTGGGGCTCAGGAGGCCAGGCTGCAGGGGGAGGAAGTGACCTGGGAGAGGCAGGGGCGGAGTGGCCTAGGGCTGACGGGCACCAGCCACGTGGCCATGAGCTGTGCAGACCCTCCTCAGAAGTGTTGGGCTTTGCCACCAGGACTGGCAGGGTGGACAGAAGCCCTGCTTGTCCTCACAGGGTCAGCGGTTCTGAAAAGACTGAAAAAATAAGTAAATACATTTAGGTGGTGACAGCCGGGGTTCGTTAGAGAAGTGAGTTGAAATGAAGAGAGGGGTGATGCAACGCACCGCTACGGCGTGGGATCTTGCGTCCATGTGTGTGGGCGAGTGACACGAAGGACTCCAGGCATCTGTGGAGGGGCCTCCGTGGAGAAGGCCCCAGAGAGCACACGTGCTCCACTTCCGTGTGTAGGAAGGGGGTTATGCCAAGGTGGACGGCATGCTGTCCAGCATTAGAACCCATACTAACATCTTTCACAGCACTTTAAAACCTGCACCTAATTCGTCACTGACAGATACATATAGATATACGATCGTCAGCATTTGTATATTTCATATCCGTGACTGTGACTTTTTGCTAGAATTTACTTACAGCCCCCAAATCAACACTTGCACATTCACGCCCCTGACCAGAGAGGCCAGGGCATTCTAACCCCCCGCCGAGGCCCAGCAAGGCCATCCCACCTGCTCCTGTCAGCTGTCCCATTGTCCACAAGGTCCTCGTTGAGGACAGTTTTCTGCTTTTCTGGGTGATCTGATTGTTTAAAACGACCCACAAGCATAGCGATGAGGTTGTACAGTGCTCGAAATTGAACAAGAACCTGACAGGCCCAAGCTTGGCCTGAATGACATTCCTGTTGGCCCCAAGCTCTATTTGAGGACAGAGACCGTAAGTCTCAGATAAGGTGTCTGTAGACAGACAAGGAGAGGGACAGTCGGAAGGCAGAAGCCTGTGACCAGAGGATCCCGGGCCCACCCTGCACCAGCCTG
This sequence comes from Glaucomys volans, assembly GCA_020662805.1. Classification (NCBI taxonomy): domain Eukaryota; kingdom Metazoa; phylum Chordata; class Mammalia; order Rodentia; family Sciuridae; genus Glaucomys; species Glaucomys volans. Next base: position 420,168 of record JAJEJO010004453.1, read on the forward strand.
GAGGTGACAGCCTGGTGTGGACAAACCACCCTCTGCAGTGACCTTGGAGAACCTGAGGACCTCAGAGGGAGCTCTGGTGGGAGTGCAGACTGGAGGGCCAGCGGAAGTGGTCACTTGTACAAGCAGAGGGAGGAGGGCAGGGCCGAGGCGGGCCTGTCACCACTTGTGAAATTTAAACGTGACACGCCAGTTCCCAGGAGTGTGAACAACCTGAAACTAAAGGACACACAGACACTCACGTGAGAACAGGTTTCCCTCCAGGGAACTCAGCATGTCCTCCTCTGTCCTCCTCCTCGCTGGGGGCCTTCTGGGTCAGAGGGACTGCGAGGTGACCAAAGTTCACACCACTTAATAGCTTTCATCATTAGTAATGATGATGCTATTTTGGAAAAAGTTTCTCCCTATTGTATAAGAAATCATATTTGTAGTTCAGTGTGAGGGAAAAGTGATATATTTATAAAATTGGAAAAAGTAAACATAAACATATTGCTAAAATTATGTGGGAACAGCAATTACAAACTTATTTTTTGATAGAAGTCGTGCATTTCCCAGCACTTCCTTCTGTGAGCACCTAGACGCATAGATCTTGTTCTCGGTGTGGATTCCCAGATGGAGAAACCAGAGCCCATGAGCACGGCCACCTCTGGGCAGGGCCAGCCGTCCAGGTGGCTGTCCAGTACTGGTGGCTCCAGAGAGCAAGAGAGCCTACCTTTGAGGGGGTTGGCCCCACCCGCTGTTGCTACCTGGGCGATTGCCTAGACGTTCAGCTGGCTCGGAAGTGCTCACGATGTATGCCACCATGTCTCTGAGTTAAAGGACTTCAGCAGGGGCGTGGATGACCGGGGTGTGGGAGAGGGGGAGTGTTGGCAGACTCACTCAGAATCTAGAAGGATCTACAGAAACTGATATGACGACCACACACGGCAATTTATTTCCTTGTGTTTTATTTTATTTTTGGTGAGGAGACTAATGGGATGGAGAAAGGATGAAAGGAAAATTTCCAAGATATACCTTCATCTACATTTAATTCGAGTGCAATGTCACTCAGCAAAGTAAATAGTCTTACTATTAGAAATCCCCTGAGGCTTTAACAGAATGGTACAAAAATACAGCACCCTTAGTGATGGCATGGTGGAGGGAATTAGATGATCTTGTTCTAATTTCCTTCTCTGTAGAAGAATGTGCATTCCTTATAGGAATCCACACAATATTTACAAAAATGGAGTTTGGCTCAGAGCACATGTAGAAACCTCCCTGGGTCTCAAAAGGCAGGAATTGCACAGGCCAAGTGCTCTGACCACAGCGAAATAAAATTAAGCTGGGCTCAAAGACAGATTCATATCCACAAAAGCTTTTTATTATTAGAGAGAAGAAATGAAAACAAATGAAGGCATCCGCTCCAGGAAGTTAAAGAAGGAAAACAAAGCAGAAGGAAGGAAGTAATTTTTTAAAAAGAAAACCAATGACAAAAATAGAATAAAACCAGATTTGATATACACATCTAAGAGTGCATTCTTTGAGAAAAATGCTAATTAAAATGCCAAACATCTGGCAGTCTCTCCAGGAAAAATGAGAGAATGCACATACATAAAGTAGGGAAGGGAACACCAGGGAAAAGAAAATGAACTTGAAGTACGGCAGGCTCACCGTCCACCAGGCGGACTGGGAGCACACACTACACAACTGGATGACGTTTGGTCAGGACGACGATTCTCCAAAACCCCCTGCAGACCAAGTCTGCTGCTAGATGCTCAGCAACACCAAAGGACTGAAGAGCCACCCATGCTTGGCTCCCACAGGTGCCAGGACACAAGTTGGGGGCCAAGTCCCTCCTGCCTTCAGGGAGCAGATGAGGGACCCTGTGGAAGCCAAGGAAACCGTGGCCGCCCCCCCAGTTCCCTCCACAGTCAGCACAGCTGATACCCAAACCTGACAAGAGTGGCACAAAAAAGAAATGACGGGCTATGAATAGGCCTATTAAAATTCCAAACGAAATACTAGCAATTTCAGTCCACGTCAGTATTAAAATGACAATAGTTCATGAGCAAGCAAAATTACTCAAGGAGCACTAGGGGATCTTAATATAAGGAATTGCATTAAGAGACACAAAAGAAGCCCTCTCATCAGCTCAGAAGATGCCCATAAAAAGGCAGAGGAGCGTTACAGCATCCACCCCGGGTTAAAGACACAGAAGAGAAGGCGACCCTGCGAGACGGGCGGAAAGGCTAGCCCTCTGATACTGCCCGTCCTTTAGAGCATCTCAAATTTCAGCCTAAAAAGCGCTTAGGTGAGAACCAGCTGGGCGTGTCTAGAGGGGCTCTGTTGACTCAGGTGGGTTATGGCCCAGCCATGCCAGGTGGGACACCATTGCCAAGACCAGTGGCTCAAAACTATGGCCTTTATTTGCTGGTGGTCTGCCAGTTAGGAGAGGTTCCTCTGTCCTGATGGGGCTCATGCAGGTCAGGGGCCCGGCTGGCATTGGCTGCTCTTGGGCTGAAGCTCTGTGCACACCCTCTCCTCTCTCCAGGGCCAGCAGCCTCAAGGGGTGAGGCGTCTTCTCTGGGCCTGGCAGGGTGCAAGGCCATGGGCTGTGCTCCATGCAGCGTCCAATGTCCCGTCTGCTGAGAGGCACAGGGCAGGCCCAGTGTTAGCCAGCAGAGAGACCAGCCCTGGCCCAACCCTCTTCAGTCTGCAGTGGTCAGGGTGGGGACCACAAGGTCAGGAATTGGGGCCATTCCTGCACTTTCCAAACTTCCTACAGTTATCGTGTTACTTTCTAATGCTTTTTTTATTACGAAAATGAAGATCATGCTTTTGGGGGACAATCAGTACATGTGCGGTGGTAAAGACACAACCTGGCAACGTGGTCTGCTGGGAGGGAGACAGGGAACTGGACAGGGACTGCAGGGCCCCATTGATCCAGAGGGCGGAGAGCAGAGGGTGGAAAGATCTCCCCAGCCAGAGGGCTGAGCAATGTGGGGCCCCTTGCAGCAAGCGGGTAGAGAGCAGTAGCTCCCAAACTGCAGGTTTCAACTCACTACCAGATCAAGGCCGCAGTTCAGCGGCCATGGCAACATTGTTAAAACTAAGTAGAAACCAGGCGTGGTGGCGCAGGCCTGTAATCCCAGCACTTGGGAGGCTGAGGCAGGAGGATTGCGAGTTCAAAGCCAGCCTCAGCAAGGGTAAGGTGCTAAGCAACTCAGTGAGACCCTGTCTCTAAATAAAATACAAAATAGAGCTGGGGATGTGGCTCAGTGGTGGAGTGGCCCTGGGTTCAATCACCAGAAAAAAAAAAAAAAAAAAACTAAGTAGAATATACTAGAAAATGTCAGCATTCGTCAGGAAGCAGATACAAATATTTTCATCAAATCAGTAGAGCGAGACAACGTAAATGTCTGCTTTCTTCTTTGAAAGACTTTGAATGGAGGAAACTTGAAAACAACCCCAGGAACAGGAGACCAAAAGGGCTCACAGGAGGAGCCCAGGAAGACTGGACCTACAGCCCACGGCCTCCTCCAAGCCTGGCAGAAGTGCCAAGGTCCCTCTAACCCTCAGGAGGGTTACTCCAGTGGGCAAGAGGCTCCAGTCTCCTCAAGATGGCCAGCTGAGTCCGGGTGACCCTAGGAAGGGCCCAGTTCCCTATAGGAGCGCCAGGTACGGGGGCAGCTCTGGGGCCCACACATCCTGCTGTGGCCCAGCTACTGAGTCAGGGTGGCCGGGCTGGTGTTCCCAGTTACTTCATCCAACTGTGGTCTAGGTGTCGCTGGGGAGGAACTTGGTAGCAGCGGTTAGCACCTGTGATCCTCCCACTTCAAGGCAAGTAGACCACCATCCACAGGCTGTGTCAGCCTCGTCCCAGCTGCCAAACTGCTGGACAACAACACTGGTTCTCAGAGAAAGGGGGCTCTGCCTCAAGATGTTAGCACCACGCCCTGCTTGAGTTTGTGACCTGCTCTCTGCCCTAAGGATTTTGGACTTGCCAGCCCCATAGTCGAGTGGTCCAATTCCTTACACTAAATCCCTGTCTCCATCTCCCTCTGTGTCTGTCTGCTCCTAAATCTGTGCATCTACATCTACCTACCTATTCTCTATACCCATCTGTCTGTCTGTGCCTGTCTGTCTCCTCCTATTCCTCTAAAGAGAAATAGCTGAGGACCAACTGGGGGAACTTCTGATCTTGGAGTGCTTCACCAGGCCTGGGGAGACAGGCAGGGATGGATTCCTTAGGCTGATGAGAGTCATGAAGCCTGGAGAGAGTTAAGGAGAGGTCTCGCCATGGAGGGACACTCCAATGCCCTCCCAAAGATCCTGTCCAGCTCTTGCAGGGTGCTGTCATGAAATCCAGTGGACATTAGTGGGGTCTGGGCTCCAATGGCCTCTCACATTGTAGTCATGGTGTTTCAAAGCCTGGGCATACAGGTGATTGGCATCTGTGTTAGTGAGGTTTTTCCAGAAAAAAGAGCCAATAGGAGATGTGTACATACACACATATAGGGAGAGACAGAGACCAGGGGAAAGATTCTAAGGAACTGGCTCATGGGATCTCGTGGCTGGGAAGTCTAAACTGCACAGGCCAGGTCCACAGGCTGCAGATTCTGGGGAGAGAAGGTCGCCATCCAAATTCCAAATGGCAGCAGAGGGAGCACAGGAGGGCTCTATACACCTCCGTCTGCAGGCAGAGTTCCCACCTCCTCAGGACACCTCGGTCCCTGCTCCGGCCTTCTGCTCATCAGATGGGGCTCCTCCACATTATGGAGGGTCATCTGCTTCACTGGAAGTCCTGATTGTGGATGTGAACCATGTCTAACCTTAACTAAACAGCAGCACAGCCCCGCCAAGTCAGCACAGGGAACCAACTCAACACCACACGGACTGGGCTCCGGGCTGAACGGACGTGTGCATCCTCCTTCTGTAATTTGGGCGAAGGGCCACCTCTTTCATCCTCAGTGACCTCACCTCTAAAATGGGAGAGAGGAGAATTACCTAGATCAGTTGCCAGAGGGATCGACTGCACAGCAATAAGAGGAAGATCTTGTTTCTACCCTCCAGCCACGCAGGGGGATGGCGAGGTGAAGCTGGAGGAGGGAAAATCCCCAGGTCCTGTGGGTACGGACCCCTCTGGAAGATGAGCTCCCACTGAAATGCACCCCCGGGCCTGACCTATTCTGTCACATTTCCACAAAGGCCTGAGCAAGTTCTGATTACCATTTGCACTTGCACACCCCTGCCTGTTCCAAGGGCAGGTCCTGACAGGTCAACAGAGGACACCAGGTTCCTCCCTGTGGGCTCCCCACTCGCTGTCACTCTGAAACTGTTCTCCTGGGACAGTGGCTCTGCTGAGCAGGTCATTAGCTAAGCCCAGGCAGCAAGTATGAAACCAGCAGAATCCACAAAGCAAATAAAAAGTGAATTCCAGCTGGTTTAGCTCCCTCCATGGTATCGAAGCCCAGGTACAGAGAATTCCATAGATGACACACGTCTAGCACAGCTGTGTCCTTAAAGGTATGGCCAAGTCATAGCAGATGGTTGGCCAGGGCTGCATTTGGAATAGCAGAGGTCGGGTGGATTTCTTTGCTGTTATGTAATTGCTGACTTAAAAGATCACTGAATTCAGGTGAGGAGAGCCAGCTACCATCTCCTCACAGCCTTTTGCCAGGACTCAAGCCTCAGACACGCACCTCTGGGTTTCATGTGTGCCCCTTAGCCACGCCATGACAGAAATGGAAACGGCACTTCTTCAGGCATCCTGCACCCTAATGGTACCAGCAGTCGACCACATCAGAAGGACACAGTGAGCCTCATGCCATGGTCCACTCATGTCCTGGCTCAGTCCTTCCTCTTCTAGTTAGTTGAAAATAATTCTTTGAAAAAGCATTTCAAAAAGGCACTCTTTCCCAGAGATTTCAAACACGATGTTGTTACTGCCCCTTCTATTCCATGAGAAAACTGTATTAAAACCACCTTTCTCTGGCCCTTCCAACTCAGAGCATGTGGGAAACTTGGCAGACAGAAAAATGTGTCTGTAATGATGACCAGAGGTGCACTTGCATGTGACTGGGAGCAGGCGGCGGCTTCTAGCCTGGGATCCTCCTTCTGTGCACTATTCTCTTTGCTTCATGGAAAAATAAGCCTTTAATCAAGCTGAGATTTATCACCAAACACTGGGAACTCATAAAATAAAATCAGGACTTGACTCCCTGAGCCAGGTCACTGCCCGTTTCCGGTCTGGGTAATTCAGGGTCCAAGTTCGCTTTATCAAGTCCTGCATCTGCCTGGCTGCTGCTCAGCAAGGACTGACCGTGTGCCTGCCTGGGTGCAGCTGCACAGCACTGCACAGGAGGGAGGCTGTGTGTCCTGCTCTGAGATGCACACAGTTACTTACTTCTGTTCAGCGTGTGACACTTCCGCTGTGCACCTAGCCCACCCACTGTTCACCAGCAGTCCCCCACTGTGCCAGGCGGGGATCAGTGCTTTGATGGTGCTGAGAGACATGCAGACCCAAGAACTAAGGAGAACACAGAAGTAGAGAGAGCGTTCCTCCTACCCGCAGTTCCAGGGTCCTCTGACCTGGCCTGGCCTGGACTGACCGGGTGAGCCCATGCCCTGTCATGCATGGTCAGCGGCAAATGGTCTGAATGGCTCTGCCAACCCCATGCTTGCTCACATGTCCAGGGCTGGCTGGGTGGTGGTGCACCTAGGATGGACTCAGCTGGGACAGCAGTGGCTTGGTTCTGCTCTAGATCTTTCCTGCCCCCGAAGGCCAGCACAGAGCAGCCAGGATGGGGCAGCCCCAACCACACAAATGTCCATCTGACCTTGGCACCCGCGGGGCTGCGGACAGGTTGCGGGCTGAGGCAGTGGAGGAAGCCTCTGGTCAGCCAGAGTCGGTTAACTTGCAAGCAAATTAACCCAGGCTCGGTGGAGAGCGGAGGCCACTCTGACAGGTGACCACACTGAGTGCCACCTGAGGGCCTGGAAGCTCTCCTGGTGGGGGTCCCAACCTCAGACACATACAGGTGTCCTCCCTGGGAGCTGCTTGCACTTCGAGGCACTGGCTGCAGGAGTCCTTGAGTCACATCCTCACCCAGCTGCCCACTGTGGACTGTGTGCACTGTCCCCTTGTTCAGTGACCTTGGGCCCAAGATGGGGACTTTGTCACCCCTCCCTACTCTCTGTCTCCCTCTTCTCTGTGCAAAAATGACCAAAAAGACAAGCTCGTCTTCCTCTTTTACATCAGCTAACTATAAAATAACAGTTTCTCGGGGAAGAAGAAATTTCAGAGGCTGTGAACGTCTGTCCTCTGCCATGGAAATTCCTGAATGTCTCTGAAGAAATGAGTTCCTCCTGGGGTGGCACCACACCTGATTGGCACTCCGCGGGTGTCTTGGCGTGGGTCATGAGAGAGCCTGTTAAACCAGACCTAGTTCCTGTTCTCCATAAATTTAAACAGAGAGTGAGTCAGATTTGCACAACCATATGCAGAATTCCAATGGCTCCGTCAATGTCGGCTGCACAGAAGACTTAGGCTGTGTCAGCCTTGGGTTGTGAGCCCCTGTGCAAAGGGGAAAGCGCAGGGGAAGACTGACATGGCCCTACGGGGAGGCCAGGGAGCGCCTCGGAGTGTCACTCCCTTGAACCATCCCCCAGGCTGGATGTGACTCTAACTAACAGGGCATGGAAAGAGACGGATGCCACTCCCAGGTCCTGCTGTTACCTGGGCTGTGCCAGGACCAGGGATTGTCCCCGCAGGCTGCTGACGTAGGAGTCTGTGCTGAGAGAGGCTGTCAAGGCAAGGGAGTGTGCAGGGAGTCAGTCGTGAGGCCAATGTCACAGGAGATGACTTTGCCAGCACTCAGTGCACGGGGGGACCCCGGGCCTCGGGCAGGACAGGTCCTAGCTGACATCTTCATTCCAATCCTGCCAGGTTCTGGGCAGAGGACCCAGTGAGGCACACCCAGAGTCCAGACTTGTAGAAACTGAGACGATGAGCAGTGTTGCTTGAAGCCACCATGCTGGGGCAATCTGTTACTCGGCTGTAGGTAACAATGCAGACAGTGGCTTCTGAAGATCCAGGTATCACAAGAAGGTAAAGACAGTTTCCTCTTCAGCTTCATTTTTCTTACAAAATATTCCAAAAGGGATCCTAATTATATTATAATTATGATTCTAAGATGTTATTTTAGGAGAGGAGAAATTCAAGGGAATTTAGACACTAAAAAGGTAGATAATTCCTGTCCTTTTTCATTAAAGATTGAAGGCTGCTTCAGAATGCATTCAATGCAAAACTGATCACACTTTGATGAAGTGCAGGGCGCACTCCTGTGGACCCAGCGATTGGAGAGGCTGTGGCAGGAGGAGCTTTGAGCCCAGAGTTCAAGGCCAACCTGGGGAGCAGAGTGAGGTGCCATCTCAGAAGAAAAGACAGGAGGAGGGAGGGAACGAGGAAAGGAGGAAGAAGGAAATGCTGGGGGCACGGACACGGGTCTCCCCAAGTCCTCGGTGAGGGCCTGGCTCCACACCCTCCATCATGAAGCAATGCAGGCGGGCTGGTGGAAGCCCCCCACCCACAGGCACAGCACATGTCCTTTCTCTGGGGAGACAGGACACCCTGGTTGAGACAGAGGTGCTGCCTCCTCTACCCAATGCCATGGAAGCCACATGGCTGCTGCCTGGCTTTCTGTTTCCAGGGCTGGTGACCTGAAACCTGAAGGCCTGGGGCGCCATGTCCCATTAGGGTTTAGGCACAGTGACAGCTTCCAGTTCAGAAGCCCCACCCAGCACTGACTCTCACCTGGGAGAGGAGGGATGGGGGTGGGGAGGGGGCACAAGCACAGGGGCAAGCGGTGACCGAGTGCTGGGACAGAGGAGGACGCAGGCCCTCCTCTCCTACATGTGAAGCCAGAGGGTTCCCAGAGGGTCCCTCGAAGAAACTAGGGGCCCCACAGAGGGAGCCTGGCACACCCAGAACCTGTGACTTTGCACACCCGTCCTCTCAGCAGCCCACAATCCCACCTGCCCACCCTCTGGAACATCCGTGGTTCTAAGGCTGTGGCCGGAAGTGCCCCTCCTATCCTCCGGACTCCTGCCAAGGATTGCACGTGTCCCCAGGCCTCCAGGGTGCTGTGCAGGGGGCAGGCAAGGAGCCACCTGCTGTAGCAGAGGCCCTGGAGGACAGCGAGCAGGGCTCTGGGGTCTTAGTCCTTCCAGAATGCTAAAACAAAGTGCCAGAGGCTGGGTGGTTGTAAGAATCAGAAATGCTTTCCTCCTGCCTCCAGGGCTGGGAGCCCCGGATGGAGGCAGTGGCAGACTCCCTCCGTGTCCTGGGAGGACCCGCTTCCTGGGCTCATGGAGGGAGCGCACCTCCTGTGTATCCTCACGTGGTGGGAGGGGCCTTCTCTTCTCTCCTGGGCTTCTTCCACACTCCCTAGCCCTCCCTGCAGGTCCACCCTAGGACCTAACCACCTCCTAAATCCCCACCTCTAATGCTGTCTTGTAGGGGGGTTGGCATTCAGAGGTAGAGAGAGACAGAGAGAGGTACAGAGAGATGATAGATGGAGCCCTGGAGGGAGGCGTCGAGGGGAGTAATGTGGCTGTCGTGAGTACTCTCCTGGTCGACAGGAATTTTACATTTCTTCAGTGTCTTGGGAGCAGGTTTCTATGGCTGATAAAGTTTTTAGGTGATAAAATTCTGGAAGGAGATGTTAATATTTTGAGTCAATAACCCAGAAAAGCTAAACTTGATAATGAAATAGAAGATAAAATTTAAGCAAGACACATATAAAAGGTATATATAAAGTTCAAGAAACCCATTGCAAAAAAAGTGATAGGAGCACTTTGGATTAACAGAAGTTCAAGTAAAGAATAAAAACACTGATTTTATTTTATTCAGTCTTAAATGACCCGATGCTGTTTACGGAGAATCTCTGTGTGGACTGCACAGCGGGGAACGCCCAGGCTATTCCAGAAGAAAAACAATGCCTGAGAAGGTAAAAGAGCCATGTCAGAGTGGAAGGGCACAGAGAGGTGACTGCAGGGTCTGCCCTGGGCAGGGGTCAAGGTCAGCAGAGTGCTGCTGTCCCCAGTGAGTCAGAGCCCTGGACACAATGCCAAAATGACAACAGAAACCCACATCTGGAGTGGACTAGACGATTCTGGATTTCATGTTGAATAGTAATAAACAGGAGCTGCGGGAGCGCCACCTCCTGGGAACGTGTCCAGGAGTCCAGGTGCGAAGCCCCACCACAGGTCAGGAAGGCCCACAGGGTGGAGGATGGGTTGTCAGGTCAGCGGGAGGGAAGAGAAATCCAGAGACAAACCCCAGTGAGGGTGGCCGTGCGGTCGAGGGTGTGAGCCGCATCGCCAGCCAGCATCACAGAAAAGGCGCATGGTGGGAATCTGCCTGGGGACTCAGCCCGGCCGGTGCCCAAACTGCCGAACCAAGGCGAGCACAAGACCAATTCCAAACTGACAAGAGATTATAAGTTAAACAGGAACCATAAAGCCGCTAGAATAAAGCGATGGAAGAATTTTTTTCCCATAAACTTGGAGTGGAAAATTCTACCTGTGACTCAAACAATAAGGAAACCACGGATGTGCAGAGCTTTCTACAGGTATTTAAGTTTGGGTGGAAAAGGTGTACGAAGCCACGTCACAAATCCACGCCTCGAAGCCACATCAGCAGCACAAAGGCAAATGATGCTTTTGGAATAAATGTCTGCTATTTGTATCACAAAAGGCTAATTTCATCCCTGTGAAAGAAGCTCTCCCGAACAATGAGGAGAAAGATCAGAACACAAGGCGAGCTCGCAGGAAGCGACCCGCTCAGTCCATCACAGTAGCTCAACTCCACCATTAAAAAGGAAAATGGAAGCCATTGTCATAGTGAGAAGCCGTATTTTGTGGACCCAGGAGATGAGCAAAGCACAATGTGGTTGTCGCACTGTGTGGAGAGAAGCCACTCAGCTCATGCCTGGTGGCCACAGGTGAGGACAGCCCCCCAGAAACATGCCAGGTGCTGCAGTCACAGAGGCACTGCCCTCGGACGCTGCAAGCTCACGGGCCAAGGGCAGCAGGCCAGGGCCTTCCCATGCGCCTTGAACACCA
>JAJEJO010004454.1:0-68329 GCA_020662805.1 Glaucomys volans
CCAGGGTGTGGGCCTGGGCACTAGACCTAGCTGGGGTGGGGGCGCAGAACTGTGCTCAGTGATGGAGACACTGGGCTTGATAGTCCAGGCAGGCCTGAACTCCCTGCTGCGGGCTCAGGCAGCTGCAGGTGTGGTCGCTCTCTGCCAGGGAAGCTGTAGGATGGCACTGATGGGCCTAAGATCCTCACTGGAGCTGGGGATTCCAGCCGCCCCGGGCCGGAGCTCTCCAGCAGCCACAGCAAAATGACGCCGCTCGAAGTGTACTTTATGGTGTTCACACAATAATAAAATCACTCCATGGTGCATTTCTCAGAACTTATTGCTATTGTTAAATGACACATCACTATATTAATTATTGGGACATCAGGTAGAACCTATAATGGTTAATTTTATGTGTCAACTTCACTGGGCCACAGGATGACCAGATAACTGATTAAATATTATTTCTGGATGTTTCTAGAAGGGCATTTCTAAAGAGATTAGAATTTGAATCAGCAGACTAAAAGTAGATGGTCCTCCCTAATGTGAGTGGACTTTATCTGATCTATTGAGGGACTGAATAGAATAAAAAGTCAGGGGAATGTTGAACTCACCTTCTTCCTGCCTGCTTGCTTGAGCTGGACATGGAACTCCTGACCTTAGTGATTCTGGTCTCAGAATCAGACTATAATGTACACCATTAGCTCACCTGCTCTCAGGCTTTTAAATTTTGGTGCTGGTTCTCTGAGGTGTCCAGTTTTTAGATGGCAGATTTCTCAGAATCTACAATAATGTGAACCAATACCTTATAATAATCATATGCACACACACACACACACACACACACACCACACCCACCCTATTGATTCTTCTTCTGGAGAAACCTAAAACAGAACCTCATACTTATCAGGCTAGTCCTGATAGCAGCAACTGCCATGGATGAGAGATAACACATAAAGTGAAATCTCTTTGCTGTCTTTGGCCTAAAATAAGCCTCATTTTATGAATGAGAAAACTGGGCTCAGAGAGGTTGAGATAATTGAAATGCTATTCTATATCCAAGTGATATTTCCACATTTCATTTCCTTCCCCCCAAAAAAAATCAGATCAACAGTCCCTAGACATCCAAATTATGATTTTTTTTCACTTTACAAACACCTACATATTAACCTGATTTTATTTATATTTTTTAATATCTCCCTAAGCTGCACAAACACATGGAGCCTGTCATCCTACCAGTGTGACTTATAACATACTGTATAGCCATTTTGCTCTGTAGCTTTCAGGTCCCATCTGTTAGCTCATATAAAACAAAATTTATATTAAATAGGATTTTAGAAACATCATCATGGCCTAAATGGAACATCATTTGATGGGAAACAAAACATATGTTGGCAATTTTGCTTTTGATTCTTGGCTCAAGGCTATTAGACTTCTAGGGGAAAGGGGAGTCCCTCTCCAGGTCTCATTACGCTCTGCCAGAATGTTACTCCTGATCCCTCCAGCTTTTGAGAGTAGCTCCCATTAGAGGCTGAGTAACTGAAATGCTGACTTTAGAAATTTGGATTTGCCCTGTTTGGACCTATTGTTTAAAAAGAACAGCTCTGAAACAACATATTCAATTCAGCTTCTCCACTATCAGTTGTACGGATTGCTGTGATTTGGGGAATGATTAACAGCATTAGCTTGGGCAAGGGTTGAAAGAACAGGAGTGAACATTTCAAGTTTGGAAAGACGTGAGGAAATAAGGTGAGAATCAACCTTTAGCTTGGTCTGTTTGCTCTTAAGGAGCATGTCCGTAAGATACAAGGGACATCGATGGGGGTTGATGCAGAGGGATTACAATTTACAGTTAAGGAGGAGCCACATGTAATATTCCATTGAAGCCTCACAATGACCCTTGAGATAGCCATTGTTGCTTCTGTTTTACAGAGCAGAAAACCAAGAGTGAGAACATACACTTGTCCAAGGTCAGCTCCTAAAGGGCAGGTGAGGTATTCAGTTTCCAGTGTTGCCTTCTAATTAAGTAAGGTATCCCAGTGGGAATCTATGATAACTGCTAGTGTTTTTTTCTTCTTGAATAAGACATTTCCCTAGTAGGTTTTCACTAGGGAAAGAACCACATATCAAATAAAGGAGCAAAAGAAGATCATCATGAAACACAAGATATAGAAGAAAAATTGACAGACATAGTTGGAAAATTGTGTAATAGACTGTGTTCCCTTCACACCTCTTCCTGCTAATTGGAATTTTGCAAATTTTACAGGCATTAGATACATTTTTACTACAGTTGGAGTAATGAGTAGTTACCATACTAGGTGTTTGGCCACATCTAAGATCCAACATCCCATGCTTAATCCTCAGGGTAGAATGGGATAGGTATTGTCATTTCCATTTTTCAGGTTAGGACACAGATGCAGAAGGCTACATAATTTGGCTCCAGTCTGGGGACAGAAGTGCGATTTAGCTCCAAGGCTGTATCTTTCCAGTGTGCTGTGAGTGACATCTTCTGATTTGAAACTCCTGTGTCTTCATTTTTTGTTTGTTTCCCTTTTATCAGGGAGGATTCTGTCACCAATGGGTCCCTTTGTTTCCTGCTGACTTTTTCCTCTGAGTATCCACAGTCCTAACTTATTCCATTTTGGTTTGGATTTCAACCAATTGAAACCTAATCCCTGATACTGTTAGCTGAGAGACAGTATCAAATATTTAATCCTCCAGGGAGAATGTTTTGTAAAGGAGACTGTAGAAGGGCAAGAGGCCTTTCAGACCCAGATGATTCTCTCTCTAATACTGAAAATTGAAGCAGGCTGATGGGGGAGATCATTTGAGAGGAGGGATCATCTCAGAGCTTCAGGAAAGGTAGAGGAAAAAGTGTGGTTCATGGACTAGCAGCTTCGGTGTCACTGGGGAGCTTTTTGAAAATGCAGAACCTGAGGCCTCCCTCAGACGTATACCTTGCATGGTAACAAGATCCACAGGTTATTTGGGGGCACCTCAGAGTTTCAGAGGCACTGGTTTAATCTATACTCTGACTTTTTCTTTCTGAACTCAGGCAGTGGGATGAGCTCAGTGCTGGAACTGAAAGGTAAACTCTGAAGCTCTTTTGTCAAGTGATCAGGTGAGAGGTATCTTGAGGTAAGAGCAGCAGAAAAATCAGATCTGGGCATATGAGAATTGGTAGTTTGTTGGGAAATACAATTGATTTGATTCAAAACTGAATAAATGAACTCACCTCAACATGGGGTGCTGAGTTAGCAAAAACTCTACCAGGTCAAATCAAATCCAAAGTGTTTTAGGTCTAAATAAGCAATATCTAGACCCTTCCCCATGAGGGCAAATGTAAAATAGCCTAAGACTTATATAGCGGTGGGAGAATTGGCTGGATCATTTTCCTCTGGGATCCAGTGCAATCATTTTTCTCACAGCTCAGTTCATGAATTAACTACTTTCCTGGAACTGAAATTGGAAGAGTTTCCCTGAGCAAAAGCAATTTTGTTCCCCTCTGATTTCTTTTCTAAGTGCAGGTTAGCTTGAAGCTCAGCGCTGCCCTGCTCTGCAGATGCTCAGAGCTGACCTCTTCTCTCGACAATGTCATCTTGCAGATGAATCGAAGCTTCAGAATCAGGGGGAAAAAGCAGCCCCAGAACTTGGCGTTTTCTCAGCTTATCACACTGAGTTTTTGGCAAGTCTTTCAAACTTTAAGTGTTTCAAATTTTCCCCTAATATAATTTACCTTGCCATCTCCTGCAGGAATGGTGAGTGAAGGTTAATGAGATGATGCAGTGGCTTTGGTCTCCTGGGGAGAAAAAGAAGCATATGAATATATCAAACACGATGACTAGATATAGGCAAAATTTTAAAAAGCAAACTAATAAATCATTAACACAATGATCTATGCACATTAACCATGCTGTTACCAGGCTGCTTCTATCTGTGGGTTTGGCCCTCAGAGTCATTCTGATAATTGAGGTGTGAAAAGGGTGATTGCTTTGCCATCCTCCTGGTGCAGACTTTGTAATGCCTCCCCACTGCCTTCAGAATTGCCTCTCAAAATTTCAATTTCTGTGTTTTCATGCTGGCCTCTGCTAGTTCTTCCATGCTATAAAGTCTTTTTATGCTCTCCACCACACCAGACTCTCTGTCCTTTCAGGGTGCTTTCTTGGCATTTATTTGCTCTTCTTTTTGGTCCAGAACTTTCTTCTCCCATCTTTCTGAAGCCAGAATTGTGGATAGGCAGTTAGTGTGGAAATCAGGAAATCTGGTCAAATTGAGGAATGGAGGCCATCAGAGTCTGGGAAGTTGGAGACCTACCCTGGAGATTGGAATGTCAGTGTCCCCAGAGCCCTTTTGATCACCAAGGTTATCTGCTTAACTGCCCCTCCCCAAAAGCTGCAGGCAGGGAGTTGCTAATTAGTGCCCCCTGGACCCCTACCTGAATCTCCATGTGGCCCCTCCCCCTGCCATTTGCATCTCACCTTTTGGCTGTGTCACCAGGGCCTAGTCACATAGCAGGAAGGAGAGATAGATAAGGGTCCGAGGAAAGAACAGAACAAAGAAGACCCTAACCTATAAAAGATGTACGGTGTGCTCACTTTGGGGGATTCTAGAACATCAGCCATGGCCCCCCTTCTCCCTCCCAGGAGAAGTCTGTGTTACTATTTTTAAATAAAACCTGCTTAATATGCTTGCCTTGACTTGCGTCTATGGTGTTATATTTCAACACCTGAGAAAGCAGAACTCCTCACTGGTAAATGGCGGTATCATTTCCAACATCATCTTCTCAACATCATCAGACCCATTGGGTCTGTGCTGAGATGTGCCTCCTCTGGAAAGCCTCTTGTGAATCCCTCACGTCGCTCTATTTCATCCTGTGCTTAAACTTCTCCTAGTAATTCTCTGCTCATTCTTCCTCTACTCCCCTTGCACCAGTGGCTCTCAACATTGGCTACACGTTAGAATCATACAGGGGTAGGATCCAGGGACCAGTATTTTTTAAAGTACTCCAGGAGATTCTAGAGGACAAGTCTGTTTGAAAACTACTGTCCTAGGTTGTAAACTGGAGAGTGGGAACAGTCATGACTATTACAAAAATGCTTGGGACACCACTGACATGCAATAGAGCTTCTAGAATGAAAGGAGTCCTTAGCTTTGCAGATCCTTAGATCCTGAACTTTGATTGCCAACTTACCATTGGAGGATCAGGTCATTGTGTATCTGGGGCCCTAAGATGTCTCTTCAGTACATAGGAATTCTTTTCAAAAAATGGAACCAAGTTGACCAGGTTCTTTACTCCCCTTTTCCCTCCCTAGTTCCCAGTCATTAGCTCATTCTTTTCCCAAAAAGGAAGCTTATTTAAAAACCCAAATTAGCATTAGATAAAAGAATGCTGAAAGCTTTATAGGATGTTTTTTACCTGACAGTGATGCATAATAAATGACTTCTGTTATAAATATCTCCTAACTGAGCATCCTTGTTATTTTATAGAGGATATCTGAAAGGGCTTTGAAATCACAAAGTACCATTATTGTTATTGTTACTACATGCCATGTGTTTTAATCAGTTTTTTCATTGCTATAACCAAAAGACCTGACAGAAACAACATAGAGGAAGGAAAGAGTATTTAGGGCTCAAGGTCTCAGAGTTTTCAGTCCATAGACTCCATAACTCTGGGTCACAAGTAAGGCAGAACATCATGGTGGAAGGATGTGAACGAGGAAAGAAGCTCAGGACGTGACAACAAAGAATCAGAGAGAGCTTTGCTCACCAGCAACAAAATATAAATCCTAAAGGCATGCCCCTACTGACCTACCTTCTCTAGCTACACTCTACCTGCCTAGTCACCACCCAGTTAATCAATATCAGTGGAGTAATGAATCACAGATTAGGCTGAAGCACTCATAACCCAATCATTTCACTTCTAAACTTCCTTGCATTGTCTCACACATGAGCTTTTGGGGCATAATTCACATCTAAATCTTACCACCACTTAATCCCATAATAAGTCTTTCCAGGGTCTTTATGATTGCATCAGATGGTAGAAATACAAGGGACACAGGGCAGTTGTTACCCCCAGGGGACAGATCATGATGGCACGTTATCTGCATGAGTCTTTGGCACACAGGGTGGGAACTCCAGGAACCTGGAACTCAGAGAAAGGATAGCCACTCATCGGCCTCCCCCCCCCCCCCCCCCCATTCTGAATGCCTTAAGGGTGGAGGCCATCCTATTTATTTCAGTTTCCTCAAGGCCTGATGCAATTCCTGGTGCCTAGTAATTATATCAGTGATCAAGATAAATAAATTATGGGCCATTTGTTAGTTAGGCTTCTTGGAGTGCAAAGTGATTGAAAGTCAGCTTGAGTCCATCCAAGCATTTATTGGGGCAATTAGGGTAGTTCAGAAAGTCACAACCAACATCAGATAAGGGAAACACCACCTAAGAACAGAGCCTTGGGAGGCTGAGGGTTTCTGAAACTGAGACTTCAGTTTCAGTTGTGGATGTCACTTACCTGCGGTTCTCTTGTTTGTGTTGGGTTCATTATTTCTGCAGGTGAGCTAGGGACATGCAGTGAAGATACTGGTGGCTGGTGATACTGGACCTATAGTGTTTGAATCTTGCTTCTAGAGGGAGAAAGTTCTCTCTCTCCTGAGTTATTATAGCAGTCCAAGGAAAGAACTCTGACTGGCCCAAGATGAAGAGATTGCAGCCTGGTACCAGCCACTGAGGAGACTATAGGGGTGTGCCCATAAGAGCATGGGGCAGGAGGAAGTTTCCTTAAACAGTGATACCTTTGCTCTTAGAATAATGCCACTTTCTGGCACATCATTATAGGAGACCTCCTGGCTCCATTGAGTAGATGCGATTAACAGACCATGGTTTAGCTGCAGATGTTTTGAAAAGATACAAGGTCGTCTAAATTCCCCCTGCAGATAGACTGAATTACAACAACAAAGGAGAACATGTCACTTTGGCAAATCCTAGAATAAAAATGTTTGCTTAGAAATCATGCTCATCACCAAAATTAGGATCAAATTTGTCCCAGAGTGTCCCAAATCTGGTAAAATAAATTTATGATAGTAACTTTTGGCCCAAATAAAATAATCAGGGGGTGGAGACATCTGTCTTGCCCTGGTAAGAGCCGCACGGGCTACTCATAGCTTTGGTGGTTCTGCCCACTGCGGTGCTCCGTGCCGCTCTGGAGCTGGATGGCTCTGTGGTGGAGAAGCCTGCCTTTATTCAAGGGTGTTTCTGCAGGTGTTACCTGGTGGCCAGGCATGGAGGTACACAATTGCAATTCCAGTTACTTGGGAAGTTGAGGTAGGAGGATCCAAGTTGGAGATCAGGGCAGTTTGGTAACATAAGTGAGACCCTGTCACAAAAATAGAAAGGGCTGGGGATGCAGCTCAGTGGCAGAGTGCCTTGGGTTCGATCCCCAGTATTGCAAAAAATTTGAAAATCAATAAATAAAATGTTGTCTGGTACTTCATTTATTAGGGCACCGGAGAGTGAGACCCTTGAATAAATTTCTTATTCTCCTGAAGTTTCTATTTCTTTGCAACAAAAGACCCCAAGATAATCTTGGCCAGAATAAGACTTTCACTGGTCTTAAGTCATTAATATTTTAGTGGTTCTTTCTGGTGGTCTAAATTTCCAGAAGTGAGGAAGAGAGGGCACTGGCTTCCTCCCAAAATTGGAGAATTGAAATGAGACTCTCTGGCAAGAAACATCTGCGAGAGTTGCAATGGTAGAGGAAGAAATGACTGGAACAGGAGCCTAATCCTGAATGTTGGCTGTGAAGGTTTAGGATGCCAAAAACCACATGAGGAACAGAGGCCACTGAGTCCTGTTCACGAGACTGAACCTTGGAGGTGATGCTCAGAAAGCAGAGATTCCCAGGAGAGGGTGGACCCAGAATAGGTCCTGCATCCTGAAAGAACCAAGTGAGGCCCCAAAGTGGGGGTGAGATCCAGGTCCAAAGAAACTGAATAGCCGGAGACTGAATGGTGCTGTCAGCAGGAGGGCTGAGTCAAGAATACAGATGATAGTTGGGCAGATAACCGGGTTGGAAAAATGGGCTGGAGGTGGACTCCTTTACATTTTCTCAATTGTCCTCTCTCAGGTCAGTGACCCAGGAAAATGCAATGGCAGTAGCATTCTTATAGCTCATTTTAAATAGGACTGCTTTCCTGTGGCAGGCTTCCCAGACCAAGTTCCCATACAAATTGGTACTGAGTGCCACATTTTAAATAGGGTTCTTTGGTGAAGTTACAGTTTCCAGTAGCAAGAGTTTAAAAAATTGCTATTTAAAACAAACACCGCAACGAGGCTTCTGCCCTCTGCTAGCATAATTGCTCTCAGGGGGCACATGAATTTTCCCTTAACCAAATGAATTAATAGATATGTAGCTCTGTAGGGGGCAGCTCCCCTCCTAACTTACACGCAGACACATGATTTAGAAGCAGAGGGCAGAATATAGAGAGAACCGAGTGGCTCTGCATAAGAAATTGAGTTGAATTCAGAGTTTGTGTGGACAGAGGGAGGTGGGGGTGGAGGAGGAAAGAGAACCTGCTGAATGGCATGGTAGCCGCAGGGTCTTGAGAAGAGATGACCAGAAAAAACACAGCTGAACCTTCTGGGGCAGGAGTGGCAGGGGGACTGCCTGCAGTGGCTGCCCTTCAGTTTTCCCAGTTTTTAAGAAATATTAACCTAAGAATAGGATGTTAAAGTATATTATTCATTTTTAAACTATAATGGCAAACTGAGTTTTTATAAGTTTTGATTTCAAACTACATTCAGGTCCATATCTATAGATTCAACCAATGGTGGATTGAAAAGATTTGAAAAACATATCTGTACTGAACATGTACAGATTCCCACCCCCCGCCGTCATTATCCCCTAAACAGTCCAGTTTAACAACTGTTTACATAGTGTGTGTATTAACTACAGTAAGTAATCTGGAATGATTTAAAGTATACAGGGGAATGTGCATAGGCTATGTGAATATATTACACCATTTTCATAAAAGGGACATTAGCATTCTGAATTTTGGTATCCACTGGGATCCTGAAACCAATCTCCTACAGGAACTATGGAATGACTGGGTCACTTTTCATTTGTCCTTTAGAGTTCTGCAATGAAGAAACTGCCCTCTAGTCATTGCCTAGGAATTGTTAGTAAAAGTGATGCTGCCAGTGCCGTGGGTGGGGGCTTTGTGTGCATTGAGGAAGAAGAGGTTGTATTCCACGTTGGGTCAACATGGGCGGAGAGAAGGCAACAACAGCATATGTGAAATGAAAGTGAGGCAGCGGATTTGGCAGCCTGGTGGAAGGGTCAAGAAGAACTCCAAACAAACAGCGTGAACAACAGCTGAAGAGAAATAGGAGAGAGTGCTGGATTCCCACCCCCTGGGTTCCCACCCTTCCTGGGAAAACAGGATGTACCCATTTTTTTCCTCCTTTTTATTTTTTTCAAATGTCAACTTAAAAAATTCTTTTAAATTTTTATTATCTATTTAAAAATAGATACACAATGAAATTCTACTCTTCCACTAAAAAGAATGAAAGAATGGCATTTTTCTGGTAAATGGATGGAAATGGGGAATATCATGCTAAGTGAAATAAGCCAAACTCAGAAACCCAAAGGTGGAATGTTTTATCTCATATGTAGAAACTAGAGTGAAATAAAGGAAACGGGGAGGGAAGGATAAGATTATATTAGGAACCTATGAAATACAAATTGATAGATGGATGAAGGGAAGTCTAACAGAGGAAGGAGAAGGGAAAAAGAATGGGAGGGAAAAGTGGGGAGGATGGTAAACTGAAATCGATCTCCATGCATGTATGAGTCTGCCGGGATGAACCCAACTGCTATGTATAACCATAAAGCTCTAATAAAAAAAAGTCAACTGTAAAAATTTCATTTAGCATTTTTAGTTGACATAATATTTTTACATATTTATGTGGTACAGTATAAGATTTCAAAACATATATACAATGTATATATGTTTATACGATGTATATATGATCAAATCTGGGTAGTTGTCATATCCATCACCTCAAACATTTGTCATTTCTTTGTGTTGGTAACATTCAAAATCCTCTTTATTAGCTATTTAAAATTTAAAATGGATTATTTTCAAACATAGTTATCCCACATGCTATAGCATTAGAAGTTATTCTGCTTATTCAACTGCACCCCTGTATCTGTTAACCATTTTCTTTCCTCCTCCTCCTCTTCCCAGTCTCTGGTTAAATGCTATTATACTCTCTACTTTTATGAGATCAACTTTTTAAACTTACATATGGAAGTGAGAACATGCCCTTTTGGTCTTCCTGTTCCTGTCTCATTTCACTTAACATAATTTTAAGGCTCACTCCTTAACACGCTCATTCCTGTTGTTTTGAATGACAAGATTTCATTCTTTTTCATGACTGAGAAATATTCCACCTGTGTATTTACATTGTATTTTCTTTATCCATTCATCTGTTGATGGACACTCAGATTAATTCCATATCTTGACTACTGTAAATAGTTGCAGATACCTCTTTGATATACAGATTTCCTTTCCTTTGGATATATGCCCAATAGTGGAATTGCTGGATCGTGTGGTAGTTCTATTCCAACTTTTTATCAATGAAAAGCTAATCCTAAAATATTAAAAGAATAGTACTCTGACTTTTGATACGCCTACCACATAATCATGCATTATTAATATTTTTGGCATATTTGCTTTATTTCTTTTTCACTACATGTTTTAAGAATTCTATTACTTATTATTTATTTTATTATGGAATCATTTGCATATAAGTTGCAGATTATTGTGACTTAAGCATCTATTTGCTGACTATAAGGCACCATCACTTGAATATTAAAAGGAAGGATCAGCTGTAAACCTGGGGGAGCTCAGAGGTCTCCACATGGCTGGCATCAGAGTTACAGAGAAACTCTGCTTGCCTCCAGAGAAGTCTGGCCCCCATGCAAGTGTCGCCCCCTCTCATCCCGCTTACTCTGGGATGTGAAAATGGCTTCCCTGAGATAGCCATCCTGATCACAGCAGCACCCCATCTTTTTCCTAGGACCTTTCCCTTCTGGTGCTCTCTTTTCTGGAGTCTATTCCTTCCTCTGTCACTTTGAGAAGCATCTCTTTGCTGCTCCCACTCCAGGCTGGGACTCACTTGGGTACCATGTCTTGGAGGGCTGATAAATTTTGAGAGAGGGAAGAGGGCAGGGAGTGTGGCAGGACAGCAGAGGGGGAGTGAATGAAAAGGTCTTAGATGCCATTTCACCCAGAGCAGCCCTGGGGCTGCGAGGGAAGTAGTTTTGGACCAACCTGGGTAGTCCTGCAGCTTGCTCTGCTGTACATCCTTTGTGTATACTTCTGTACATCGTTCTGACTCCACTTATGCCTCTGACTCCATTTCTTTCTCTCCCTGTTGCTATCTTTTTTTTTTTTGCCATCTTTCTTTCTGATTTTCTTTGTCTTCCTGTCTTTCTACCTATCTCTCTAGCCTACCTTCTTGCTTCAAAAACTTTCTCTCTCAAGTTCAAGTGATATTGAACTTGAAGAAGCCTGTTAAAGCAAGGACAGGATATACCACTCGGAAGTATCCACTCTTTTGTTAGGGATGTTTGTGTCCGGATACCATCTGTGAAGTTCGTTGAGGCTTTTTAAAGGAAGACAGTATTCAGCCCTGAAGAATAATGTTGACTATAGCAAATAAGGGAAAGGACATAAACCACTTTCTAATTTTATGTTTGTTTCCTTTTGGGTGTAAGTGCTTACTGAGTAAATGGATATCATTTCAATTGGTGGGGCACTTTATTTATCTTACTACTCTCTATTTCCATCAGCACTTCCCAAGAAGATGGAATCTTCTCTGGGCCAGTGAAAGCATAAGAAAGAGGCAGGTGCTGTATTTTTAAGTCTTGCTGAGCATGTTTGCTACCCATAAAGCTGAGGGAGGGGCTGGAGATACAGCTCAGTTGGTAGAGTGCCTGCCTCACAAGCACAAGGCCCTGGGTTCAATCCCCAGCACCACAACAAACAAACAAACAAACAAACAAACAAAAAACCTGAGGGACCTGGACTCGGCTGGAGTTGTGCTTTCTTCCAGGATAAAGAGGATCTTGAGCCGGGCGCGGTGGCACACGCCTGTAATCCAAGCGACTCAGGAGGCTGAGGCAGGAGGATCGTGAGTTCAAAGCCAGCCTCAGCAACTTAGCGAGGCCCTTAGCAACTCAGTGAGACCCTGTCTCTAAATAAAATACAAAATAGGGCTGGGGATGTGGCTCAGTGGCCGAGTGTCCCTGAATTCAATCCCCGGTTCCAAAAAAAAAAAAAAAGAGGATCTTGGCCAAAAGGCTGGAATCCCATAGACATCTCCCCATGCACATCTGAACCTCTGTCATGTGCCCACCCGAGCTCACGACTCACCTCAAACACTCAGTGGTCTGGTTATTTTTACACAGGAGCTGGCTGGCACATGGCCACCCCGATAGCACTTTACCCTTTGGTGTATCATTTCATCCTTTTAGTTGAGTCTAGTAGAAACACATTTCTGGTTGGGTAGGCCATTTCTGAGTCAGGCACCAGCTTTTACAGGAGCCACTTATAAACCAGCCATGCTGGGATTGCAGTATCTAAATTCAGTATTAGGTCATTGCAATATGATTTTCTCTGTCTTCCAGAACCTTCTGGAGGGAACATTTTGTTGAGCCAAATTATTTAGGTTTGCTGCATATAAACTAACAGGCACATCATCTTTAAATTCAAAGAGACCAACATTTTTTGGGAACCCATTATGTCTCTACACTCTGCTAGATCTATAAGGGTCAGGCCACAGTTGAGTTAAGGTGACTGAGACATGGAGGCAGGCAATAGATGTGCAGAGAGCTAGGAGAACTGGAAGTGAGTTGGGAGCCCCTTCCAGAAGGGGTGGGATGATGCATGCAGAGACTTGAAGAGGGTGAAGGACACTGGTCACCGGAAAGTGAGGCAAAGGGAAGTTGAGGAGACAACCCACACAAAGCAGACTAGACTGTTTCAGGAAGCAGAAAGTAATGTTAGGGCAATAGTCTCCAGTTGTTTGGTGGGAGGCTGGGAAAGTTTCCCTGGGAGTTCAGGTGTTTTCACTGTGTCATGGGGAGCCAATGATGTTTTCTCTGTGATGAGGTTTAGATATTTAATGTCCCCCACAGGTCCATATGTTGAAGGTTCAGTCCCCAGGGTAGTGCTAATGGAGATGGTGTTGGTGTGGATCTTTAGGAGGTGGGACTTATGGGAGGTCCTTGTTCACTGGGGGTGTGTCCTCAAAAAGGATTGTCCTCTTCTTTATTGCTTCCTGCATGACATGCTGCCTTATCAGATGCCTAAAGCAATGAGATTAAAAGAACATGAACTGGAATCTCTAGAACTGTGAGCTAAAATAAACCTTATCTCTTTATGAGTTGATTATATCAGTCATTTCATTGTAGTGATGGAAATCTGATAGAAAGCTGATTAATACACTCTGTTTTCTGAAATCAGCACAGACTGAGTTTTTGCAGTGGACTGACTTTTAGAAAATGAGGATTATATTGCATGCATACAATGTAGTAGAGAATACAAAACTTTGAGTTTGGATATACTTAGGCCTCATTTATGAAACTGCACATACAAAGAGAAATGAAACAAACCCACGGGCTGCACTGCTCACTTCCTTCCTCCCTCCCTTCCTTCTCTCTTTTTTCCCCTTCATTTTCTCTTTTTCTTTCTTTGCCTCCTTCTCACCATTCCAGAACATTAGAATCTTGACTCTAAGCATGATGAAGGATACTACCCCCACTGAAGGGCCCCCTTCTGTCAATAATGCCATCTCCCCGAGCTTCTGCCTCTGCAAGAACATTGTACATTGCCAGCACCAACCCAGACACCAGCTCAGCACTTGATGATCCTTGATAAGAATTAATTAATGGAAAAGCACTGGGGGTCAATGCACACTTTACTCAAGAGTCTTAGAGGGCAGAGTAGGGTGTTTATATCAAAGAATTTTACACCAGAAAATAACTTTAAAAACTTCCATTAAGTATTTCTGTTCTTCCTGGTAGTGTGATCCTTGGACACTGGTCCCCCACAGTGTACTGTGAACTCCCCTCTCCTCTATTTCCTTTACTTCCATTAAAATAATTTCCTTCCAAACTTGCCCCAATCACCAGCTGTAGCTTATATACTCAGTCACCATGGTGAATAAATCAAGGACCTCTTCTTGGTAGCCATTTAGTAGCATCTCTTGCTATTTGAGTATTCAATGAGAGGCATGAAACACTACTTGCATGGGGTATTTTAATTTAGGACCTTATGAAGATGATAATCAGATTTGAGGACAGAAAGAATCAGCCTTCATCTGTGTTAAAAACCAGGTACAAATTGATGGAAAAACTATGGTTATATTTAATCAGTGCTAAAGGAAATGCAAAATGTCCAGATATTAATATGCAGACCCTGCTTGCTGTGTGATTGATACCTCATGGTCTGTCTCTGGTGGAGTCTGATTCCATTTCTTTCTGCACCTGGTTGGTCTTGTCCCGCATACTCTTGAGGAATATTCTTTTCTGCCTCATCGTTTACACCATCCTTAGCTTCTGCTTGTTAGCTCAGGAGTGGCTTGAGGTGCTACAGTTCGCTCATTACCTCCCCATTTTCTGCTGTTTCTGGTTGCTCTGCCAGCTGTGTTCTGCAGGATCTAAGTTCTGGATGATCTGGTGACAGAAGTGAGAAGATTAACATAAAACAGATCCCCTAATTGAATCATTATGTGGCAGTTCTGAGGAGCATCATTCAATTCCCCCCTCCTCTGATGGTAGCAGACTTAGATATTAAACTACAATAACTTCATGCCAAATACTCTATGGGTTACCTGAATTATATGACATTGGTTTTGAGTGTCTGTTTATCCAGGTGTATAATAATACAGACTTCCAGTATTGGAAATGTTGTAATGAGGATTAAATGCTCTCTCCATGCTTATGCAAATATCTTGGAAGTTAGTATTTACATTTATTTCTTTTCTACACAAATACTAAATTGACATGACATTATAATTGATCAAATATTTGGCCAGGAAAAAGAAAAATCAAGATAGTAAACTAATATTTGTTAAACATATAATGTGTGCTATTATGGAAATGAGGATTAAAACTAATTAAAGAGATGGGAGGACTAATAAGCCAACTACAGGGTTCTCTTTGAGGAAATACGCGAGGTCATCACTCATCCATCAAGATTCTAAATCAGAGATGATACCTGGAGAATTAGTTACATTAAAATATCATACAGCTCATTACTTCACTTTGGGAATAATTGGTTCTGTCTAAAGAAGTGTGGCTTACCAGCTTCTCACTATGCTGGGGGTCCTCTGTGACCAGAACTCAGGACCTTTCATCCCTACCCAGGACCTCCTCCATGAGCTTTTCCTGCCATCATTAAAGAACTCTGGATTTTTCATCATGCATTTAATTTCAACGTTTTATACCCAAGGGGTGATATAAAAAGAACTCTTGATGAATGAGTTTGAATTTAGACTGTCATTCAGAAGACAGGTGACCTTGGACAAGTTTAGGACTGTGTTTTGCAATAATTGCAATAATTCTGCAAGATGATACTTCACCTGTTTAAAGTCTTTCAGAACCTAACATGACCTCACTAAACCTTGGATCCAGTCCATTCCCAAGTGTAGTGTCTGCCTTGACCGTGTCTATTTACCAAAGTATCATTTTTTTTTTCCTTTTACTAATTCAGTTCTTTCCTTGGCTTGAACTTTTCCTAGATGGACACAGGCATCTTGCTTTACCACTCTTTCCCTAATATTTCTAATAAGTATATGCATTTTATAGGAAAGGTGTTTGTATGAAGGTGCAAAGGGAGTTCATTTATGAGTAATAAAGAAACAGGACAGAGTTTTCCAGGAGCACCAGCTCATTGCTGCTAAAAGCCCCTGGACACTCCCTGCCATTGTTGTGCACCCTCTCTCATCTGTGGATATTTAAACCCTTTGGACCACACATCCTAAATGAAGCATTGATGGGTGGGCAGCCACTCCCAACATGAAACTTTGTTATTTTAAATCCGCAAATATAATGTTTTTCAGTGTCAACAACAGAAGCAAAAGACTCAGTAACTGGACAAAGCACTGCAATTTAAAATTCAGGTCAGATCAGGTCTGTAAGGATTTTACCTTAAGCATTTAAGAGGGAGAATGTCTGGGTATGGTTACAAACAGGATAGGAATCCCACGACTTGCCAGGTATTGCATCTAAGGGCTTAGAGGAGTGTAGGGAGTAACCTCCAGGTGAAGTGCAGAGGGCAAGATGTGTTAACTCTGTTTCATCCTTAGTTCCCAGCTCAGAGAACATCCTGTGCTGTGTTCTCTGTCCTTGGGGAACTCATCATGGATTATAATTATACATGCATTAGTGTGATTTCATCTTCTTCCTCCTAGACCATGAGATTAGGGGCCATGTCTAACACAGTGCCTGGCACATGGGGACTTTCCATTGTAGAAATAAAGAAAAGGGATAGGCACTTGCAAGTTTGTATTTATAAGTTAGTGCCAACTGAATGCTAAGTAGAAAACAAATCATTATCAAATGTAGTCAGGGAAGAACATTACTAATAATTGTATAATTTGGATTCATAAATTTTATATTAACTCTAATTAACTTTTCTTATCTAATTGGTATTCTAAATAAAATCCCTTCATTTGGATTGTGAGTTTGTTTGTCTTAGTACTCTGGTAACAACCTGGCAGGCAATTGGAATTTGCATATACAATATGAGAATGGGGCTGTGGATTTTAATATTTTTAAGATATTAAGTATAGGCTTCACTTTTAAAAACAAAATATTTAATTGTTCTGGAACATAACCATTTTCTCAACCCCAGCATAATTAAAGGATATTATTTTTTATAGAAGGAGATGAAATAAATGAAATATGGAGGCTAGCATAAATTAATCAGAATCACGTGGAAATTGAAGCAAACTAAAGGTAGGGAACAAAAGGTATGATTGGGGAAAGAAAAAAATATCTTGAATCCATTGATTCTAAGCTGAATGAGAAATCGAATAGTGATATGAATAAAACCTCATTGACGAAACACAAGGGCTACTGCAATAGACGGAAAAGGCATGGTATGAAATCAAATACAATTCACTTGTGCTGAAAAACAACCTTTAGAGGCAATGCTTCTTAGCACAGTTAATATAAAATAAATCATTATTTGAAAAGAGAGAAAGAAAGCTCTCCTTATTATAGCACATCAATAATGCATTTTCTAGGAGCTCATCATGGCTTATTCTATAAAGGCCAAGTAACATGCAGAAATCATCTTTTATGTCTGCTTCTGCCTTGTTGCCTGGGAGGATCCAGTTCATTATTCTGTTTTGGTCCAACCTATACAAAATCTCAAGGGTTTTCAACGCAGTTGAATCCAATCACTCTATGAAGTCTTCTGAAATAATTCAGGACACAAAGGAAAAGGTAACATAAATAACATTTCCTATTTCCACTCCCAATCCCATCCTCCTAGTAAGGTGCCTTTTGTTTAAATGATCTAGACACTTCTTTCAGTTCTTCACCTAGTTGTCTATTTAGAGGAATGGCCATGGACTATGGGGACACTTCTATTCCATAATTTCTTGCAGTGATTATATGTTCGAGGTTGTTGGGGTGATCCAAATTCCTCAACTCTTTGTAGGAGTGCCTGAGGATACAGAGCTCAGGCGCTTTCTCTTCCCTTAATTGGTCTGATCATGAGCCAATCATGAGCCTAGCACGAGCATGCTCCGGAGCGTGGCACGGGGGTGTTAACAGCTGTTGGTAATTGTAATTAGTGAATGTCTGCTATAAAGCTTGCTTGTTCCGCATTAAACCGAGCCTGGTCTTCAGAACTCAGCTCCCAGCGTGGTGTTAGCACCATCGCACTCATCCTCCTTACCCCCACAGGCCGCTCCTGTTCCACTTTACAACAACCCTTTGGACTTTGACATTCTTCTCTGGAAAGGGAGGGTTGTATTCTTGGTTAGGATTCATGGAGATAAAGTAAACAAGACGTACAAGGCACATGGGTGACGGGTTCCATCCCTTATCTTATCATTCATTACCTCCATTAGCAATAGTAAAAATTAAGTGCTCACTAGGTGCTATCCTGTAGGAACTGAGACAGACAAGCAAACAGAAACTAGGATAGGCTGCAGTTATTACAATGATGCAGCCATGCTCAGGGGGTCTGACTGTAAGCTGTGTGGAGGAGCATGAGGAGGGCCCTTTCATCCAGCAGAAGAGTGGAGAGAAGTCAGGAAGGTGCATGTAGGCCACAGCAAAAACCCAGAGGGCAGCGTTGGCTATGCTGTTTTCAGGGAATAGAATGGCTCTGTCCAACCTTGGACTACAGTAGAGGAGGCAGTAGGAGAGTTGGTTTGCTGTGAGCAAGGGCCAGACAGGAAGGAGCTTACTTATCTTCTATTAAACATTGGACTATATAATGAGAGCAACAGAGAGTGTCTCAGTGTTGTTTTTAAAATAGCATTCTTTATTCAGATTACAAAATTTTTACCTTCTTATTATAGAGAGATACTGAAAAGCCTATGAAAGTAAATGAAAATCCCCACAACCCTTTCATCCAGAGGTAACCCCAATTATTTTGGTATAATTGCATTCATGATTGGGATCACACATTTTATTGGTTTTTGTTGTTATTAAAAAAATCACCTATTCATTGTATAAAAAAAGGAAATACAGATACTTAAAAACACAAAATAAAACACAAAAATCGTACACATTCTTAATCTTGAAGTGTGCAAACTATGCTTTTACCTAAAGAAAGGGAAGATAGAAATATATACATATATGTCTGCATTTGCTTACATTTAAAAATCACTGGAGGGGCTGGGAGAGTGTGATAGTGCACGCCTGTAATCCTTGCAGCTCAGGATGCTGAGGCAGGAGGACAGAGAATTCAGAGCCAGCCTCAGCATCTTAGAGAGGCCCTGAGAAACTCAGCAAGACACTGTCTCTAAATAAAATACAAAAAGGGCTGGGGATGTGGCTCAGTGGTTAAGCACCCCTGGGTTCAATCTCTGGTACTGAAAACAAACAAACAAAAAACAATGGAGGGATAAACCTAGTACTTTAATGACTTTCTCTAGGTGGGTAGGAGAAAATAGAGTGGAAGGGATGGAAGGGATAAAGATGGAAGATTGAATTCTTAGCACATATTTTATTCAGTAGATTTGACTTTGGAATCATATGTACTGTTTATATAATTATAAATAAGATTTAATCTAAATAACAAAAGGCAAAATGATATGATTGAACTTAACTCAAGGTTGAGTTGGTGATTTTACCAGAGAGAAAAATTATTTCAAGTGATTTTAAAGCATAATGATTTGATAGTGTACCTGCGGAATATAACCTAAGGACAACAAGAACAATAACATAAACTTTTTTTTTAGTAATCATGGTGTTAATAATATTATTGAGATTGATATTCTTTTAAATCAAATATGTGTGTATATATAGGTGTGTGTATGCTCATTACACATGTCTTAGAGTATAGGAAATTATGCTAATAATTAGGCTAATTATAGGAAATTATGTTAATGCTGGTAGGATTCAAGGTAAGAGGAAAAAAAGGCAAATTAAGAAATACAAGAGGAAAGAGATACAAATATTAAAGTCAAAGAAATTGCACAAAAGTCAGCATTCTCAAATTTTAATTGTATTGGTGTGAACTCTATAATAAACACCTGATGAATTTTCTCTTTCAAAAGTTACATATTTTCAAAGCTTGTCCCCTGCAAAGGGCTAGCAAAATTACCGGCTCAGAGCAAATGATCATTCCAAGCATCCAGACTATTCCCTAAATCCCAATTCTCATAAAGAGAATCAGGGATCCTTGGTGAAATTGCTGATTCTAGGTCTGTAGTAGCAATACACAAAATAAGCCTGAAACTTCAATCTTGAAAGTAAAAAAATCATTGGAAGCCACTGGGGTCAGATCTAAAGGACCCGGACTTGAACTGGCTCCCACTCATGGGTAATTGAACCATTGACAAGGATGATAACTGTACAATATGCTCAAATATGCTCAAATGTGTTTAAATTCATAAGAAAAAAACAATGAAACTCTATGAACACCACTGGAAGATGCTTAGGGAACCAATCATTCTGGCAATGGGCAGCCAAAAGGAAAACCATTTAATGTGAAATTTGTATACAATCTATAAGTAAAAGTAACCAACACACACACAGATGCATTTTCATATTCAGTTGGCAAAAAATGGTGCTTCATGAAATACTCCAGGTGATGAGCTTCAATGACCTATAGTCATTGGCAGAAAGCTAATGAAAAACTTTATAATGGATAGCAAATGCTCACAAAGATCTAATCAGGTTGAATCTCCTGACCATATTTAACATAACAAAAAAGACAATCAGGTATCATGTGCCATCTGATGGGATGTGAGAGGAAGCACACAATACCAGCTATGAAGCATTCTTCAGATATCAAACCTGAATCCTGTCCAGCCTCTGACTCTAACTACAACTGCACAGGAAACCCAGGAGCAGGGATTGATAGGTCCCCCAGTGACCTATCAATGCAATCCAGTATGTATAAGACTTTACAGAACAAATGACCCAAAAGACAAATCACAAAAGCATAACAACATGGCAGCAGGGGTTGAACTGTAGATTAAAGGAGCCATAGGAGATGTGGACCTTGTTTGGAGAGGACTCGAAGAAGCAAACTGTAAAAATAAACAAAATAAAAACCAACCAACCAACAACCATAAAAACATTTACGTACCATTTTGGGAAATCTGAATACTGATTGGGTATTTGAAGATTTTGAGGAATTACTATCATTTTTAAGGTGCGATAAAGGTATTGTGGTTATGTTAAAATAATCCTTATTTTTAGGAATGACACATTTACGGTTGAAGT
The DNA here is from genome assembly GCA_020662805.1 of Glaucomys volans. Taxonomy (NCBI): domain Eukaryota; kingdom Metazoa; phylum Chordata; class Mammalia; order Rodentia; family Sciuridae; genus Glaucomys; species Glaucomys volans. The sequence goes on from JAJEJO010004454.1 coordinate 20,963, forward strand.
GCTATAATATCTTTGATTTTCTTCAAAATAATCTAATTTTAGGAGAAAAAATGATGGAGGTATAAGTGAAACAGGAAATGTCTGATTTAAAATTGTTGAAGCTTAAGTGATAGGTACGTGGCATTCATTGTACCATTCTTTATATTTTTGTACTTGCTTGGAATTTTCCTTCGTAAACAATGATAAAAAATCAAGGCAACATTCCTACTGTGAAGCCTGAGGGATTCTCTAAGGGATGTTTCCAGAAGTCCCACATTACCGATGTCCCTTACCCTGATCCACTGAAATAGGGTAATCTTTCCTTTGCACAGTTAGCTAAGAATTTAGGATTACCACACATTCCCAATTGCCGTTTATTTCAACATTTTGTGGTGTAGTATAAAGGAACATTTGTTTATCAATTGTTAGAGTTTTATCCCAGTAACTGTTCTCTTTTCTAAATCACATAAATAGGAAATGCATTCTCATAAGCCACCATTGGTTTTGCTATAGCTGCCATATGGAATAGGCTTCCTCTTTTCAAACATGCGATAATTTGACAAACATCCCTATGTGTCCTGGACTGACAGATGCTTTAGGGGATGTGGAATAAGTAGAAATGTCAGTTCTTTCCTTGAAAGAAGTGGCATAGGTAAAGCTTTGCACATCACAGAAGAGCTTCAGAGATTGACATGTTTCCCTTTCTGTGTGTCTGTTGTTGTTTAGAAAAGTAAGTTACTTAGTCACAAAACAAAGAGAACAACTTGTGTTTTCCTGGGTGTTCTATGCATGCTAGCACCATTCATAATGTGTTAAATAGGTTAAAAAAGAAAAGGTTGCCCATTATGGAATCTTGCAAACTTGATTTTCCCAAGACCTGGATATTTTACTCACTGTTCTGGTTAAGACTTCTATGGGGACATACTCAACATCGGCCTAGGAGGAGCGAGGCTAAGGAATACTTTTTGATGGGTCATTACTGAACCTTTATTCAACAAATGTGTGTGTGCCTACTCTGCCCGGTACTGAAACGACAGTGAAACATTAGAGAAGAAAACGTAGAGTTCTGACCAGTCTGCAGCTCATGGCTGTGGAAAAGGTATTTATCAAATACCTTTTCACACAGACATATACACAATTGCAACCTATAACAAGTGCTTAGAGAAAAAAGTATAGGGTTTTGTTGGTGTTGTTTGCTTTCTTTTCTTTTTTTTTATAAGGTAACAAGGAGACCCAACTTTCCTAAGCAATTGGCCGACACCTGAAGGCTGATCAGGACTTCACTGAGGGTGGGATTGTGTGACTGGGGCCCTCTGGGCAAGTGGCAGTGCTGTGGATGGGTATTCAAGAGCACTGGAGACCGGAGGACACTGAAGCACAGAACAAGGGGAGAGTGCCCACTGAGGCCATTTCAGGCCGCGTGAAAGGCAAGTCATAGACAAACGAACCTTCTGGAAAACGTAATCTGACCTTAACATTAAGGTAACAACAACTCAGCGAGGCTATTCAATATTCATAGATGAGGTGATGCGGTAGGCTGATGGGCAAATGCAGTTGTTGGAGGGAAAGTCTGAGTTTTCAGAAAGCAGCATGCAGTCAGAAGGCTGTCGCTCATCTCTTGTTTTTTCTTTGTGTGTGTGACTCACAAGGTGAGGTAACGAACCTCTGCCACCCTCTGATGCCAGCTGTTTACTGTCTGGAGATGCAGGGTACAGAGGTGACAGAAACATCTAAGTCATCATTCCTCTAATAGCAGACAGGAGATGATGATATCTGTAAACCATCAAAATGCACTTGTAATCCAAATGAAAATAGAAAAAGGAATTGCAGACTGATCTCAAGCATTTGGACAAAAATGAGGTTAAGGAAGGAAAGAATTGAGCAAAAACCTAGGAAATAAGCACTTATTGTGTGTTTGAATGAATGAATGCATAAATACTGTGCTAAGTGCCTCATATAGAGAGAATATATATATTATATATGTATACATAAAATGCATGTTTTGTATGTATAATATATGTTCTGTATGTATTAGTCAACTTTCTGCCACTGTGACAGAATACCTGAGATAAACAAGTTATTTCAGGAAGGATTTATTGTGGCTCAGAGTTTCTGAGGTCTCAGTCCATGGTTGCTTGGTCCTGTTGCTTTGGGCCTGTGGTGACACAGTACCTCATGGCAGGAGCATGTGGCAGAGGAGGCCTATTCACAGTACCTCATGTGTCCGGGAATCAGAGAGAAAGAGAATGGGCCAGGGTCCCAGTATCCATATCAAGGGACATGCCCCCAATGACCTAACTTCCTTTCACTAAACCCCACCTCTTAAAGGCTCCACCACCTCCCAATAGCACCACAGAGTGGAATCCTCAGCTTTAACCCATGTACCCATTTGGGGAACATTCAAGATTCAAACTATAGCAAAAAATTATGTATAGGTATATACGTATTTGTATGTATGTATTTAGTATACAAGTCTAAATTTATGTACTATATATAACAAATTTATGTGTTTTCCATATAAATTTTTACAACATATACTATATAGAGAGTATAAATTTAGCATATATAGTATAGTGATAAAGTATAATATGCTAGATTTGTGTGATATTATACACTCACATGTATATCTTCTTTTAATTTTTCAGAGAGATCTGTCAGGTCATAGTTACCATTGTTACTACGTTTTATCATCATTTTACTGATCAGGAAAGGTGAGTAGTTCAGATTTGCATGTTCAGTGTGTTGCTATTTTTACTAAAGCACATAGGGGCAAGGTTTATGTATGTCCTCAGTTGTTCTGTGTACCTTGTCCACTTGGTGTTGCAGCTCAGCACAGGGACTGGTTCTGCTTTGCTCTTCTGTAATAGCACAGGATACCTACATCATGATAAGGGGAGCCATCTGCTCCCCTGTGGAGGCTAGTCAAGAGCTGGTCTTTGTGTTCTCATTGTATACACAGGTGTTCTCCAAACCCTGCTCTGCAAATCACTCCTGTTTTCTTCCTGGGAGCTCACATGTATGTACTGATTAAACTCCACTTCTTTTTTTTAACTTAATAACTTTTTATTTTATTTATTTATTTTTATGTGGTGCTGAAGTTCAAACCCAGAGCCTCACACATGCTAGGCAAGCACTTTAGCACTGAGCCACAACCTCAGCCCCCCAACTCTGCTTCTGAGTCCTTTATCATGGACATTTTAGTCAGGTTTCTATATCTTTGGAGATTCCTTTATTTACAGGTTGAAAAATTATCTCCCCAAAGAGTCTTTTATTAAAATGTTGTTTTTAACAAGCCCATACACTCACTCACACATGTGCTTGCATGTGCACACATACCCACACACAAACGAAAGATAGGGAAAACCCCACAGTGCTGGCAGACCCATCATGGTTTTATCACATTAGAAGACAGGCACTATTTCTACCAAGCAGTAGTCTCTGGGTCTCCCTGGAGATCACCAGGGGAGAAAAGCCTGGGTAAAAGTCCTGAAGGCTCCATGAGCCCTGGAATTAACAAAGGATGATTGCAGCCTCTTCAGGTGAGGAGCATTCCAGAGAAATAGTAAGACTGAGACCCAAGAGCTATAATTTTGGCTTTTACACTGACTGCCTAAGGAGACTGTCTAAGTCACCGAATTCTTTGTGTTTCACTTGCATCTGAAAGCGGGGGAGGATATTGTTCTTACTTTCCTATGCACTGATCTTGGATTCTTAAAAGTAAAGACATCATTTTGCAAATAATTGGATTTGTAAGGTCCCCAAGGACCCCAAAGATTTGATAATCATGAAACAAATGTTTGACCTTTTTGAGCCTCCTCTATAAAATACTACTTAGCTCAAGTGAGATCATTTATTTAAAACACATAACATGTAATCAAAGTGCAAACACATTGTGACCCAGTAAACATTTTCTTTATAATTGTTAATTTTATAAGTCAGAGCATGATGTAATGATTTTCAAGATGCACAAGATTTAGAGACAGACAATCCTGGGTTGAATTTTTAGTTTGTCCCCATTTGATCTTGGTATAATAATAATCCTCACTCTTAAAACATTTTTAAAATGAGGGAAATAGTTCTTTTATGAGGAGTAAATCATGCAAAACACCAGGTACAATGTCTGATGACAATGAAGTATATACTTAAAAAATCGTGGCTTTAATCTATTTAAATATTCATCTACCCATCCATCACATATTTATATCTTAAAGTGTAGTTTATCATGCTTTCTAATACTTCCTTCTCTGAGATTCAATCACTGGAAATATTGACCCACTGAATTCATGGCACTGCTTTTGGAATATAGCACTTTTCCAAAGAGGGATATATGATGAGAATATGCAACAAAAATACCTCATCTCCTGCTTGAAAGGTGAACAGAGTAGAAAATTAAGAGCTCTGTGCAGTGTGCTATGAGTGCTTGTTATTAGTAATATATTTGTGGGTGCTTGTTATTAGTAATATATTTGTGGGTAATTATAAACATTTTTCATTTCCATGTCTTTGCACTACTCTCTTAGCTCTTTGCTGTATATCTGGATGTCTTATTTTCTCATTTGTGGTAATGACTTGGCCTGGCACCTTTGGAGTTAACTCTGTTGCTATTACTGTTACTGACACTACTACTGAGATGGCAAAAAACAAAATAAAACGAAAAAAACCAAAAACCAAAAATCACTTTAGAGTTTTTGGTGTCCTAAATATCTGAAAACAATTTATGAAAGTGGACCAAGCCTTATCATAAGCACAGAGTAATCTTAATGTTCTTTCCACTCAATTTAGTTGTCATGGAAAGAAATGTAGAGTGATTTAATCAAAAGCATTATTATCTAAATAGGTGGAGTCTCCTTCCAATTGCTATAACACTCTGATTGTATCTGGAGACTACTTAAATGGATATATATTGCAATAAGTGTAATGTACTGGATTTTAAAATTTTTCCACAGAGTTTCATGTGAGGTCCTACTATTTCTTCAACTTTATTCAATCCTTTCCCTGATTTTTACTTACCTAGAATTTAATTTACTCTGCTATATTGTATTTGTGTAAGCTATATTAAATTCTTTTTGGAACAAAAAGCTATCTATCCTGAAGATATCTGATTTTCAGATCCTGAAATTCCTATAAACACTTTGCAGAGCTTATCACATTAAAAAAATTCTTACGTTCAAATGCTGCTACAGTATAAATTTTAAATATAAAGGTGCATTAGTTTTTATATTAGTATTGAATTCAACACCAATTTAGCAGAACTATGGAGAATAAAACAGAACAAAATAAAGCGATATCTAGTAATAATGAAATAACTAGAACATGGGCTTTGACTTCATGAGTATAAAATCCAGGGATAATCACAGTCAACTAAAATTTTTAATAACCCATATCAATTGCATTTTCCAGAATAGGATTAAAAAAACATTTTTATTGTTAACTCAGCAAAGCATTTTCCCTTTAGGCTATCTAATTCTGAAAACATTAAAACCAGATGTTAAAATGATATTTGGAAAAATGAGTTTCAAATGACACAATCTCAGGTATAGAAATAGGGTTTAGTATATTGTGTAAAGAAATCAATAATTAAAAGGAAAACCATGAATAAGAAAGATGAATTTTGCTGATGGAACTAAAGCAGACCCTGAAGTATAAGATATGAGCCTAAAAGTAAAATCTACCTTTAATTTCTTATGTGGTAAAATGCACCTCAGCAGATGTGACTTGTGACCTGAGAATGAACTCATATTTACAGAAAAACAATGACTTATCCTTTCATTTCTTTCTTGCTATCTATTGTAGTACATGGAAGATGAGAGATTAAAAAAATGTTTAAAATTCAGATTTGCATTATTAAATCCCGGAAGTTAATAATGTAATAGCCTTAAACCTTTATTCTGAAACAAATGACTTTCTACTTGCTATTAAGAGCCCTGAGCTCCTGTGTTGAGCTTATTCCCCCTCTATGTCCCTCACAGGGAATCTACTTGGGGGAAGGAAGTTTTAGAAGAAATGGCAAAACTTTCTGTCCACAATAAAACAATTAAGTGAGAAGTTCTGAGCAGTTGCCAAGAGCAATCAAGAAAGATGTAATTTTTATGCAGAACACTCACCAAATAGCTTTACATCTTAGTCAAAAGAGCAGATTCTCATTATTTATTTAGATTTATCTGACAGTTATTCTCTGAAGAGCTCATTAGAGTAAATTATTCCAATGCCATGTTCATTTACAGACTCATGCTATTTATCCCCATGTTTATTTCCCTGTTTTTGCAGATTTTTTCCACTACATGTCTCTTGAATCCAGTCACATCTGTTCACCTGCACCTTGCATACCTTGGCCAGGAACTCAGTGCCTTTCCCTTAGATAAATGGAAATGCCTGTGCACAGGGTTTCCTACCTCCTCTCTTGCCTCTTTACTCCATAGTGCTCTTTGTTTTAACAGCTTTATTGAGATATAATTCCTATACCAAATAATTCAATAGTGTTTATTCTATTTGCAGCATTATGCAGTCATCCATCACCATTATTTAACTTTAGAACATTTTTATTGTCCCTCAAAGACATTTTGATAAACTTCAATTTACCTTTTCTGTGTGTGTGTGTGTGTGTGTGTGTGTGATTTGTGTTTTGTTGTTGTGTCTAAAAACCTTTCCCTAAACAGCTGGGTGTGGTGGTGAAGGCCTGTAATCCCAGCGGCTGGGGAGGCTGAGGCAGGAGGATCGAGAGGGCAAGGCACTAAGCAACTCAGTGAGACCCCGTCTCTAAATAAAATACAAAATAGGGCTGGGGATGTGGCTCAGTGGCGGAGTGCCCCTGAGTTCTATCTCCAGTCCCCCCCCCCAAAAAAAACCTTTCCCTAACCTAAGGTTTTGAAGAATACTTTAAAAATTAAAAATTCGCATAACATAATATTCACCATTTTAAACTTTTGTGATGTTTGTTTTAAAGCATATTCACAACATTATGCAGCTGTCATTGCTATCTGTCTCCAGAACGGAATGTTCTAGAGCTTTTTACTTTCACAAAATCCAATTTAACATTTTTGCTGTTTCTTATGCTTTGGTCCTATACTTAAGAAACCATTGCCTAATTAAAGGACTCAAAGATTTGTAATATGTTTCATCCTATAAGTTCTGTTGTATTAATTAATCCTGTTTGAATTAGTTATTTGTATATGGTGTGATGGTGGGGCATCCAACTTCCTTCCGTTTTACTTGGATTATCCAATTGTCTTATCAGTGTATCTTTCCCCATTGAAGGATCTTGGCACCTTTTAAAAAATCAACTGACTGTAAATATAAGAGTTTAATTCCAGATTTTTAATTCCATTTTACTTATTTATATCTCTGTTCTCATGTCAGTACCATACTGTCTTGATGAGTTTTGAAATTGAGAAATGATTACTTCAATTTTTTGTGTTCAAGATTATTTTGACTATGCTATATACATATAAATCTTACAATGAGATTGTTAGTTTCCGCAGAAAAGCCAGGTTGAATATTTTTTTTCTTTTTTTTTGCGGTGCTGGGGATTGAACCCAGGGCCTTGTGCTTATGAGGCAAGCACTCTACCAACTGAGCTATATCCCCAGCCCCAGGTTGAATTTTAAAAAGGATTGTACTGAATTGGTAGATCAATTTTGGGAGTATTGGCATCTTAACATTAAGTCTCTGAACCATGAACATTAGATATTTTCCCATTGATTAAGGTCTTTTCTAATTTCTTTCAAAGATGTTTTACAGATCTATAGTTTTGTTGTTTTCAATGATATTTTGTACTGCAAAAAATCTTGCAGTAGAAGCTGTGCGTTTCTTTTCTTAAATTTACTCCTAAGTGTTTTTTCTTTTTGATGCCATTGTAAGCAGAGTTATTGTCTTAATTCATTTTCTGGTTGTTCATTGCTGTTCTATAGAAAAAACCACCTCTGAGTTTTGTAGGTTGAACTTGCTTTATTCATTTATTAGTGCTTCCTTAAAATTTACAACATAAAAGATCATGTGATTTGAAACTAGAGATGCTTTTACCTTTTTTTTGTAATCTGTATGTCTCATTTTTTTTTATTATCTGACTGACTGGCTAGAACCTCCAGCACAATGTTTAAAAGAAGAACCAATGCCAGGTGTGGTGGTGTATGCCTGTAATCCCAAGGACTCAGGAGGCTGAGGCAGGAGAATCACAGATTTGAGGCCAGCCTCTGCAACTTAGTGAGGCCCTACACAACTTAGTAATATCCTGACTCAAAATAAAAAATAAATAAGGGCTGAGGGAGTAAATTAGTGGGTAGGCACCCCTGGATTCAGTCCCCTGGTAACGAGAAACAAAGAAAACAAAAAAAAACCCCCAAAACAAAAACAAAATAAAACAAAACAAACAAGAGTAGTCATTCTTGTCTTCTTCCTAACTATAGAGGGAAAGCTTTCAGCTTTTTACCTTTAAGTGTAATTTCAGCTGTGCGATTTATTTTGTAGATGTCTTTTATCAAATAGAGGAAATTCCTTGCTACTTCTAGTTTGTTGTTTATTATTTGTAAAAGGATTTGACTATTGTCAGCTGCTTTTTGCTGGTGTCTATTGAGATGGTCATGCATGGTCTATTGATTTATCTATTTCATGAGGCAATGTCACCATGTCTTCCTGTACTTCTTTAACAGGTTTTCAGCCAGCACAGTGGTGCATGCCTGTAATCCAAGCGGCTTGGGAGGCTGAGGCAGTAGGATCTTGAGTTCAAAGCCAGCCTCAACAAAAGAGAGGTACTAAGCAATTCAGTGAGACCTTGTATCTAAATAAAATACAAAATAGGGCTGGGGATGTCGCTTGGTGGTTGAATGCCCATGAGTTCAATCCCCGGTAACCCACCCCTCCATAAAACAAAACAAAACACAAAAACCCAAGTTTCCTTTAGTTCTTTGATATTTATAGTGGCTACATTGAAATCCTTTTCTGTTATGTCCAACATCTGGGCTTCAGAGAGACTTTCTGTTGGGTGTTCTTCATGTACACATGTATTCCTGCACATACAGGAAGAAAGACATTTTCCTACTTATTTTAATGTTGCAACTTTTTTTTCTTTTGCTAAAACTGGTCATTTTGATAACATATGCATTGTATTCTGAAAATTATGTTGTAGCAACTATGAATACTGATTGGCTTCCTCTCCCCCATCCCCTTGAGGATTCTTGTTTGCTTGTTTGCTTGTTTATTTATTTAGTGACAGTTGGGCAAATTCAGTAAAGTCTATTTTCCCCTGTAGTATGCGGGCTCTGATACTGATCCTTAGTTATTGCAGCCCTGGACATGTGCAGTTTCCATGACCTCCCTTCCAAGTCATGATGTGTGGTTTCAACCAGCTGTCTATCTCCGTTTTCCCCAACACTCAGTTAATCTTCAGAATAACATAACACCTAGCTGTTAGGCTCCACAATTGCTAGTTTATTGTTATTTTTAAATTATCAATTGCTCTAAGTCCTATGCAATTAAAGTGGGACCCCCTTGCTGGGCTAGTTTTTGTGGTTTGCTCTCCCCTGAAGGTCTCATTCCCTGGTTATTTCTCTGTTCAACTTCTAGCTGCTCTCTGAGTTTTCTTACTGTTATCAAGGAGTTTTCTCTTAATTGTTTAATGATAAGAATTCTGCTTTCATCAGTGTCCCTGGGCTTGAAATCTCCCAAGCTCTATTGCAAGTAGAAGTGTTTTCCCTGATTCTTCTATTTAAACTAGCATCACTTGCCATTCTCTTCATTTGCCCTGCTTTATTTTTCTTTATTGCACTAACATTGATCCTACAATGAACACTACTACCTATCAAAAAGAAAAGATGAGGGCTGGGGATATAGCTCTATAGCTCAGTTGGTAGAGTGTTTGCCTCACATGCACAAGGCCCTGGGTTCAATCTCTAGTCCAAAGGGGAAAAAAAAAAAAGATTCACAGAGTCTAGTCTTGGTATTAACATGACTATTTCAGAAACTTTTCTAAGTCTATGATTAAATAACAGCAACAATAAAAATGAAAAGTAGAGTGGGATGAGAGGATATAATACCCCAACTGAAAGTGAACTCAATAATTATGAGGATCATTCTAAACACAAGAACATAGCTGATAGTAACTTAATGCTTGCACTGGATTGAGACATGTGCTGTGTTTGGATCCATTATTTCATAAAGTAATGCTTTGAAGTAGGTACAGTTGTACCATGCCCATGTGGAATTGTTTTCTTCTTTCTTTCTTGTACTGGGTATTGAACCCAGGATTTTGTACATGCCAGGTAAATCACTCTACCATTGATCTACATCTTCAGTCCTTTTTATTTTTTATTTAGAAACAGGATCTTTCTAAGTGCCCCAGGCTGTCCTTGATCTTTCAGTACTCCCTAGCCTTAATCTCTTGGTAGATGGAGTTACAGGTTTGCACCACCACAACCAGCTCAAAGGGGATTGTTTCCAGGGCCCTGGTGGAGACCAAAATCTGTGGATGTTGGGACAGTATTTGTGTATAACCTAGATACTTACTCCTGTACACTTTAAATTATCACTAGATTATTTAATACATACAATGTATATGTTATGTAAGTAGTTGTCATACTACATTGTATAAAGTCTAGGTGGGGTAAATCATTTAAAAATAGATAAAAAAATCTGCACATTTAAAAAAGAGTTTTGATCTGTGTTTGGTTGAATTTGCAGATGTACAGCCCATAGCTGTGGGGGTCCATCTGTACCATTTTGTGGCTACTAGAGTGAGTACAGAAAGGTTAAGCAAGTAGACTCAGGGAAGGAACAAAACTAGCTAACAGCAAAATTGGGCATCTCGACTGGGAAGTTAACCTACACTATCAAGAAAGTTATGATATTATGCCCCAAAAAACTTGGTATTAGGAGTGAAAGAAATGATTAAAAATAAAGAAATTCAAATAAGCATCCTCATAGATACCCAACAACCTGGGGTAAAATTGATATCATGTCAATATATTAATGCTCAAATTATTTTGTCTATACCCTTATCTCTTGGAATATGCCCTGAACCCCCTATAAAGTCCACTTTCTGAAGCCTCCTTCCTTCTGAGGGAAGCTCATGAGGGATCTTATCTGTGCTCACAATAACTATAAGGGTGGACTAAATGCTGCTCCTTTTCTTTCTTTTATTTATTTTTCTTCTGTGTCTTTCTGTGCAAAGATCCACTGTGCCCCTACCTCCTCTTGCTGGGCATCAAGGTTTTGTGTGGTCCCTGTCATTGATACATTACTATATGTGGCCAGAGTCACAATGGTTACTGAGTCCTGAGAACAAATGGGGATCATGCCCACGACACTCACTCTAATACACTTTAGATACCACCTGGGAAGCTCCTACCCAAGTCTGAGAATGTCTTGAAAAATGATTTTTCACCCTCCATAGGATTTAGGACTGGGCCCATGGCCTCAACTTTGAGAACATACTTGGAGATACATTCCATCAGACCATCTTAGGTCTTTATGTCCACAGGTATTCCTGCACATACAGTCTCCTTTCTCCTCCCAACCAAGCAGAAGTCCTATCCAAGTTGATTTATATAAGCTGATTCCTTTTAATAAAAGCACTGTGTACTAATCATGCTCAGACACTGTTGAATTCCAATATTAGTGCAACCTCAGCTTAAACCAGTTGCTACTATTTGTCTCCAAATATGATGTTTCTGATGCTACATTCTATTTTTTTTATTTGCTTATTGATTCATTGAACACAAATGGAGTACAGCTATTGTTTCTCTGGTTGTACACAAAGTAGAGTCACACCATCTGTGCATTCATACATGTACACAGGGCAATGATGTCTGTCACACATTCTGTTATTATTCTTACCCCCCCACGCTACATTCTATTTTTAAATCTAGTTAATGCAGAGAACTTGTGTATTAAGTTTGATGAACACTAGAGATCTGATTAGAAAAAGCAAAGAGAAAAACTGGAACATATTGCTTGCCATCTCCAGGGCTCTAGGTTCTAGAACTCATTGCTGGAGACAATTGTCCACAACAATTATGGAATGTACACATTATCACTTGGAGGATATCTCAGTCTGGAGGAAGAGGATAATATGAGAATGCAATTTCTTTTTCTTTTTTTTTGCATTGTGTTGGAAGAGAATGGAATCTTATCTCTAAAGAATAGACGCATTTGTTTGATCTGATGGTGGAGTGTGGTGAAAAGAGTGTAAGTTCTGAAGTCAGATATACTTGGTTTAGAATCCTGGGTCTTTCACTTCATCTGGATCCAGCAAACATGCATTGTCTACTGTGGAAGCAAGTCACTGTTAGGCAGCAGTGTCAGAGATGAACAGATCGTTATCCTATAAAATAGAACTCAAGTCTCAGTGGGGTAAATCTTTTAAAAAACAGATGAATATAGCTAATAGGCAGTAGATAAGGTATAGAATGGAGTTTCAAATCTAATTATTTGAAATTAGATTAAGTTAATTAAAAGTACTTATGCCTCAATTGAAATTATTTATCAAATTAATGACAATAATGTTTTAAAAGATAATTTCCAGATTGGAAAATATGAAAACACATGCATATGTGTCTAGATGCATAATGTATATGTGTATATATATATATATACACACATATATATTCTGTATAGAGAAAGAGAATGAGAGAGACATACAAAGGGAGGACACAAAAGATAAGGCAAATCCATATGTTTTTACCAAGAGCTTTTTTCCTGTTAACAAGATTAAGTAATCTCTTGACATTTCTACCTTCAGTTGGAGGATGCAGCACTTTTATCTATCTCTTCTGTCCAAAATTTCTTGACAGATCTGAAAAATGTATTTTAAAAGAAATCAATCCTAACAGTGATGAGAAAATAAGAAATGCTGCAATCATTGGAGCAGAAATCCTGAGGCATTGCAATTCTGAAGGAATCAGAGCTAAAATAATATAACACAAAATACAGGTTGGGGGAAACATCTCACACGGGAAACTTTTTTCCTTAAAGAGCTCCAGAGAAGTTTGAAATTCAGTCAACAAATTCAGACAAACAACCATCAGGGTAATTAGTTGGAGACCTTCTTTGAAAACAGTTGGGCTAGGTGGTCCTTCTGCTTGCTCACTCTCCTCTGTGCAACAGGGGGAGCTCTGGGGAGTGTGTGACTGCACTGAGAAGTAGGGCGGAGGTGGAGACTTGAGTGACAGATGGAAATTAAATGGAAGAGGAGCAATAGACACCAGCCTGCCTCTGTCCCCCGATGAGAGCCAGAGCATGAGTTTCTCCAGAGCAAGTTCTGAAACAGAGACTCCCACAGAGGCATTTGGTAGTCAGGAAGAATGGAGAACCCTTCTGTACACATGTGGCCACCTGAACTCTTTGCCCAGCCTCATATCTAAACCCTCTTCTCAATAGACACCATCTGTCCATTGTCAAGACTTCAGATCACAGGCAGGAGAAATGGAATTCTCTTTTGGATTACAAAAATAGATTATTGACCAATAGCATTTCAACTCTAAAACCATCAATTTAAAATCAGAAAGTAGATTTCTAAATCTTCACAATTTTTAAGTGTGAAACAGGGACACCAATATTACAAACACACAAGAACCATGTGAGGAAGCATGTTAATAGGGGAACAACAGAAAATAATAGCAAGAGGACTCGTGACTTGTAAAAAATGAGATAGCAATTTTAGAAATTTATAAGAAAATACTAAATAAATCATGAAGTTGACTAAAGATGAATTTGTAGTTCTAAGCAATAGAAGAGTATCTCAGAATTCACTGTAGAAGAAAAAGTAGGCTGAAGTTGTTTGTAGAGGTTGGTCCCTGAATTTGTCAGCTTTCTATTTTTGTTATAAAATATCTGACATAAACAGTGTGTTAGTCAGCTTTTTATCACTGTGACTAAAATACCCGTATAGAACACCTTAGAGGAGGAAAAGTTTATTTAGGCTCACAGTTTCAGAGGTTCAGTCAGTGCTCTGGGTCTGAGGTGAGGCAGAGCATCATGGCAGAAGGGCATGACAGAGGAAAACTATTCAGACCATGACAGCTAGGAAGCAGAGAGAATGAGAGAGAGAGAGACAGAGAGAGAGAGAGAGAGAGAGAGAGAGAGAAAAGGGAGAGTGAGAGTAAACAAGAGAGAGGGACATATCAAAACATCAGGGAGAAAATATAAACCCTAAAGTCCCCAGGGACCTACTTCCTCAAGCCATGCCCCACCAGCGTACAGTTAGCCACAGTTAGTCCACTAAAGTTAGTAATCCATCAAATGGGTTAATCCAAATTAGTTTATAACTCTCATAATCTAATCTTTTCACGTCCTGCATTAACACAGGAGCTTTTGGGGAGACTCCTCACATCCAAACCATAAGATTCTGCTTTTGAATCCCCAAATTTCTTATCCATATCACAATGCAAAATGCCTTCAATTAATCTCCAAGATGTCCCATAGTCTTAGTAGTTCCAGCATTGCCGAAATTCTAAGTGCAAATTCTCCTCTGAGACTCAAAGCAAACTCTTGGTTTTGACCCCTATAAAAATCAAAAGCAAGTTACATACAATATATAATAGCACAGAATAAACATTTCCATTCCAAGGGTGAGAAACAGGGACAGAGAAAGAAGGGATGGAACCAAAGCAAGACCAACACCAGTTGATCAGACATTTCTTGTAGTTCCATGTTCAACTCTGGGCATATGGTATTGAGACGTGATCCCCAAAAAGCTTGGGTAGCTCTGCCCCTATGGCATTGCTGGTTACAACCCACATGGCCTTTCTCTTAGGTTGGCTCTGTTCACAGCCACCAGCTTTCCTTGGCAGATATTCCATGTGCCTGGCATCCCTTCATCTCAGGAGTCTCCAGTGTAGCTTCAGCTTCCTTCTCATAGATTTATACATTCACCTCTCAGAAGCTGCTTTCAAGGATTTCGACTCTCCTACACTCTGCTAGGCTTCCTAGGCCATCTTTTGAAATCTCAGTGGATGACTCCATGACCCCATAACTCCATTAGGAATGCATTCTGCATATTATGTTGCCTTGAAATGTCCTCTGCCAGATTAATTAGTCCATCACCTTTAAATTCAGCATTAAAGAAGGTCTCAGTATGTGGCCAAAATGTAGACAACTTCTCTGCCACAATGTAATGCAATTGGCCTCTGGTTCAATTTCCAATAGATTCCCTATTTCCCTTTGAAGCTTCGTAAGCCTAGTTTTTATTCTCCAGAAGTATACCAACATTCTATCTTCTAAATTTACACCAGAATCACCTATTAAGCTCTGCTTACAAAATTCTAAGGCTTTTCCAGCCTGCGTCTCCAAAAACTTTCCAAACTTCTCCCACAAACCTATTCCAAATGCTTCTGAACCACATAGTCAAGTTACTCATAGCAATGGCTCCACTTCTGGTACCAATTTCTGTGTTAACTTTTCATTGCTGTGACTGAAGTACCTGACAAGAACACTGTAGAAGAAGAAAAGTTTATTTTGGCTAGTGATTTCAGAAGTTCAGTCCTTGGTTCATTAACTCCATTGTTCTGGGCCTGAGGTGAGGCAGAACATAGTAGCAGAAGGGTGTGGTGAAGGAAAGTTGCTCAGATCATGGCAGCTGGGAATCAGAGAGAGAGATCAAGGCACCAAGGACAAAACATAAACCCTGAATTTATACCCCCAGTGACCTCCTTCCTCCAACCTGCTCACAGTTACCACTGAGTCAATTAAAATGAATAATCCATCAAATGGATTAATCCACGATTAAGTTACAGTGCTCTTAATCTGATCATTTACCTCCTTCATTAAAACAGGAGGTTTTGGGGGGCACGTCATATCTAAACTATAATAATCTGATTATAAGAAGGAGAGATTTATTTTGGCTCATAGTTTGAGAAACTTCAGGCCATTGTTACTTGGCTCCACTATGTGTGGGATGGTAGTGAGTCAGAACATCATGGTAGGACTGTGTGAGAGAGGAATTGGCTCATCTTGTGGTAGCCAGGAAACAGAAAGAGGGAGGAAGATGAAGATCAGGATCCCAAAATTCCCTTCAAGGGCATGCCCCTAGTGACCCAATTTCCTTTCTTGAAGCTAAAGATATTATTACTTCCCAACAGAGCCTTGGGCTGGAGACCAAACCTTTACTGTAGGACCTTTTAGGGAACTTAAACCAGAGTAACCCCTATACTTCAGCAAAAAAAAAAAAAAAAAAAAAAATTTGTCTGGGGCATTGATACCATCTGCAAAACTAGTGTGTGCTACGTATTTAGGAAACTGGCCCCAAGAAACAAGGGGAAACTCCAGCCAAGATGGGTTTTAGATATTGATATAGATGGCATAATTTTGAGTTTCATAGGAATTCATTTTATTTCATGTTATTCCTTCTTAAGGTTTTATGGCTGACCAAGGAAATGAGGATATAGATGTATTTGCCACTGTGAATGGGCCATCAGCCTCCACTATCTGTGGCTCACCATTCTTTTCTAAGATCAGCTAGGCAATTTATGAGCTGGATGTGAAAGGCCTCCTGTGGTGCGTCATTTCTAAATGTCTTCTGGTAGATGGTCTAAAATTCATATAATCTGGGACTCAGAATAGCTTTCCTGTACTCAGTACCAATTGAGGAGGAGACAGTACTCTCAAAATACTTGCTCTGCTGGGGGTAATGTTGGACGTAAAATGCAGATGTTGTGTGTTATCAGGGAAGCTGTTAATTTTATGATAGGAACTCTGGACTGTTTATAGGATGAAAAATTCATAGAGGGGTTTACATCGGTTTTATACTCCAGCTTGATGCTTTGGCAGATGTTATGGGATTGTTCTGTAAGATCATTAAAACAAGGCTGGGTAGGAGTATGTGTCCCCAGGGAGCCACCTGCCAAAAGCACCTGTGTTAGTGGCTTGTTTAGACTTGTCCCCAAGATGGGTCTTGTGCAAAAAAACTTCTCTGATGTGACTAATTTGTGCTTTTCCCTAGACCTTGATAATGTGAATAAAGGAGATTATTCTTATGAAAAGTACACTAAAGTGACTGTGACACAGATATTCTTGAAAGAGATATACTGTTTTAGGGCAAGTCAATGGCACTTGTACATTGAAATTCAAAAACACTAAGTTGGATTTGAATTTTCTAAAGATAGAACTCACATTGTCATGATTGGAAAATGTTCGAGTTTTGTTTTCAGAAATGATAAAGATGATCTGAAGATGAATGTTGTTCTGGTTTTCCACTCATAGAAAACTGCAGCAATTAGACATGAAAAAGGAAATTGTGTGGCTCTGGTGCGCACTCATGCCACTGCCATCAATTGGACCCGCCAGATTGTGAGGACCTCCCCTGAACCTTCACTTAAATCAGTTGGAGAGAGCACTCACCATCATACACTTTGCAGTGAGTAAATTTTTCTATAATGGCTCTCAGTTTGTTAGTGACTCCTTGTTTGGCTCTGGGACTTTTGGCTCTCAGGACATTCGTAATGGAAATCATGTACAGTTTTGAAAGTGATTTCACATTATATGTGCCATCTCTGTGACCATGTGAACAAGCCAAGCCTAGCCTCCCCAACTATGACCAACCAGAAGAATAAACATTCCAGTCACCCTCACAATCCCAGTTATTCCAGCAGAGTCCCTGGAACAACCAGCATGCCAACCATGGTGCATGTTAATGAGGCCATTCATGACCATCCCATCCCAGCTAAGCCACCAGCTCACCATAGTAACAAGCCAAGCTAGCACAAACCAGCTGACTCATCCAAAGGACCAAACTAAACATGATAAATAATGTTTGTTGTTTAGAGCCACTGAGTTTTATGAAGTTCTTTATGCTGTAAAAGGGTAACTGACACAAAAGAAGAAGAAATTCAGATTCTAAGAAACATTTACATTTGGTTGCTAGAAGGAGATAGACATCACCCTTTGGGTCTTCTGCACCAACTGTATTATATTTTCAAGAAAAAAATCATGCTAAATATTGCAGATGTCATCAGCAAAATCCATAGACTGTCCCTCCTTTCCACTTCTCTGTTTATTAAGTGGACCTGGGTCTTGCTGAACTTCTGGACCCAGCCAGTGCTATGTACTTAGTGGATAGTGAAGACATGAAGGTGTTTAGCTTACTCAGGGAATGAGAATGTACACAGGAAAATCTGTTTCGAGGCAGTTGCAAATAGAACTTGTGTGGAGTTCTGTGGATAATGATGCCATTAGTAGGAATTATTATAAAAATCTTAACTGTACACATTATGATATTGACTTCAGGCCTCTGAATGTAGATGGGAAACCCTGGAACTGAATCAAGGGATGACCCCCATGCAGGTTGCAGGACTATACCAGAAGGAGCAGGTGGTCTCTGGACATTATAAAGGATGAAGTCAAGACGACATTTTTTTTTTTGCCTTTGGAATGTCTGCTGAGCTGCCCTGTCTCCTATCTTCAGAACATGACTTTCTGCTTTAAATGGGCAACTGAAAGCAGAAATCTGGTTTGCCAGAGCTTTTGATGACAGTGTCAAAATGTTCATCTACAGAGTTTTGGACACTGTCATAAAAGTCACCCACAAAGGAAACATGTTATTTCATGGATAACATTTCACTGCCACATACTTGAAACTCCTCAAACATTGGGCAACATTTTAACCATTTTCTCCAAGCACTGTTGACTGAGGGATGGACCAGTAAAGTGATTGATCATCTATAAAAATGCACACTAAAAAAATTGTTACAATTGGTACCAGTAGAATTACCAATTATAGTTTTTTAACCCTGTTATTGATTTTATCATCTCTTCTCCAAGTACATATTGATGGTGCTATATCTTAATTTTGTGAATAAAATTCTATAAGATCACAGCGACACTCATATGTTTATGCATTGCCTATGACTACTTTGATCCGTCTATGGCAGGGTGGAGTAGTTGCAGTAGAAACTGTCTGGCCATGCAAAGCCTAAAATATTTATTATTCAGTTCCTAACAGAAACAGCTTACGACCCCTTCTCTATACTCACCATGAACACAACCCACACCATTTGCCATTATCACCCTGCATTATTAGTTCAATTTTTGTTTCTATAACAAAATGCCTAAGACAGGCTGCCTTACTAAAAAATAGACTAATTCAGCTCATAGTTTTGGAGGCTGGAAGTCCAAACACCAAGGCACAGGCTCTGGCAATGGTCCCTTTTAGCTGCATCACATTTGAACAAAACTTCGTTTTATAAAGTAAACATACTTTTTTCTTCAAGATACTTAGTCTGCAACAGAATGATCTTTCACTTTCCCAGTGCTACTGTTCTGGGCATTTTGATTCAGAAGAATGTTGCCTGGCGATTTAAGTTCTATCTGCTTCAGTCGATATCACTAGGTATGTTTCCTTAAGATACAAGATGGGAAGTTGAGTTCTGATAAGATTCTCATAACTATTTCCCATCCTTAAGGTTGTTGCTTAGCTGTGTTCACTCTTTGGCAAATGCGGACCAAGTCTCTGTTGTCAGTGGTGGAAGCTTGGTGTCCCATATTCTAATGGACCCTCTTCTAACTGTAACTTCTGTACTTGCTCCATTTTGTTCAGAATCAGTTCTGTACTTTTTTATATGGCTGATTCAAGCTGGGTGAAGCTGATTTCCCTCTAAGTTCCTTCCTCTCATCCTCTTCCTTCCTCCTTCCTTTTCCCTGCTTCTCTCTCTCTTTTTCTTCTTACTCTAATAGAAAATTTGTTAAGGCACAATGTCATAACATTAACATTATGTGTTTCCAAAATAATTTTTATAAACATTCCAGTATTTGCCATTCCTATTGTGCTCATATTCATGTGATAGAGTGGTACTCCATTTTCTTCAGCAGGTATATTCAGTTTTTCCTTAAATGTAGCTTTCTGCCCCCTTCCTCACTGACGGCTCAGGGACTAGGAGAGAAATTGATTTTGGCAGAACTCAATAGGGATTTGAGAAATGTCCTTTGTGCCTAGTGGGCACTTTGTGGTTTTAAAAGGACCCTATTACCACCCCATCTTTGGTTTTTCTTGCCTTGGTTTCAGAATCTGAATCCATCCTGAAACTTGGGAGATGTTTCCCTTTGGAGTATTAGGGGCAGTCTCAAGGCCTGTAAGAACTAGATGAATCGATGGATCTGTCAGTATGCTTTTTCTCTGTCTTCAGATGTTTGCAGAAGTAACTTCAAAGGTTCAGGTTTCTCATTAGGTAGGAAGACAAGCAGCTGTCTCATGGGTCCAAGAGGGGATGGGACAGATTCCCTGGAGAAGACATTCAGGCCCACAAGGGAGGTGCAAACAAGTCTACTTGCAGTTTCTGGCAGTCTGTGTACGTGGAACTGGGTTTAGTCTACTCTAGGGGTTCAAATGGTGTCCACCAGAGAATGTATACCCAGAGCCTCAGACTATGACCTTATTTGAAGGTGTACTTAAGGTAAGATGGAGATGAGATCATCCTGGATTAGGTAGCTCTTAGCTCTGAAGAAGAAGACGCATAGAGAAGGTCAGATAAAGACAGAGGTGCAGATTTGCATGAAGCCCCCACAAGCCAGGGTATTCTTGGATCCCCCAATGCTGAAAGAGACAAGGAAGGATTCACCCCCAGAGCATTCAGAGGGAGATGGCTCTGCTGACACCACGATCTTAGACTTCTGGCCTCTAGAAATGTAAGAGGATGTGTTTCTGCTCTTGCAAGCCATCCAGGTAGTGGTCATTTGCAATGACAGCTTCAGAAACAAATACAACTATGGACAGGTACTCTTGGAGGTTTCGGTGACATCATATAAGGGTTACAGAAGGAATAGTACCTGGGACAGGGACATCCATGGGTGAGTGTTATCTCCAATTAGTCTTAAAGGTTTTCCTTCTCATTAATGGAGCAGTTTCCTTTGCCCTGGGAAAATACCTTTTGAACAGTGTTAAAAAGGCTGAAATTCGGGGAGGACATTGTTGATGTGCTTTGTTTTTAACTTTATTGTTGGCATAAGCTCTGCTGCTTTGAACATCCCCAAACACAGTGTGGTGCTTACGGGAGTTTATCTTCAAGTGCTCCTGGAAGCCCATACAGTACGCATGTAGGAAGCTGGGTCACAGCTTCTTGTCCCTAGATGTGCTGGTCAACAAGTTGATCATTTTATCAGATGCCACCAACTGATTTCCTTTGAAACTCCCAATAATATCTCATTTCTATTTTTTTCCCTTAAGTTTTTACAAAATAGCTTTGCCTACCTCCTGAACTAGAGAACCTGTCATTTTACGTAAAGTCCAGTCGTCACTGACTATCTAAAACTCAGTAGTATGAGGAAGTGTTTTAAAACCATCCAGCCATGTGTTAGAGTCCATTGTTGATGTTTTTGTCACATGATTTGTCTCAATTTGTCATAACTTTTTGTCACAGTGTCTTGCTCTTTTTAAAATGTCTTTAGACTTATACATCCATTTGAGGAAGTAGGCAATTTTAAGTCATTAACATTGATTTTGGTGCTGCTCTCAGCTTTGAGTAATGCATCTGAGTCTGGGCAAGAGCTATCCTAGATGGATTTTTACCTCTGATGGCTCAGAACTCCTGAATCAGTCTCTGCAATGTTCTCCTGTGCACCAAACCATTAGACAGCTCTCCCCACTAATGAGATCCAGGATGATCCCAGTCTTTCTTCTTTACTGCTAAAAATAATGGAATTATTATTTATATGCTTTATTATTTATATGCTTTATATTATTTATATGCTTAATCATATACCAATGATTAAGCATGTTAATTTAAGAAATCAAGCAGATTATGCTTCTTTGTAGGTGAATGTTAAAGTAAGCAATGCTGACATAGACATTCTTCTGTATTAGGAACATACTTCAAATAAAAATTATCCTTCCAACAAATGATAGCAGTGTAGTCATTTATGAATTGGCATCAGGATACACAGAAAGAAAAAGAAAACAGGAACGGGTCAGGCTCTGTAGTCATCCTCACTAAAGGGATGTTGGAAAGATTTAACTGTTGGGCATATTTACAACTCAGTGAAATGAGAAATAGCTTGGCAATCTGCCTCTTGTGGGTTCTTATGCATCTGCTGGGGATTCAAAACAAATCCCCTATAGGGCGATAATCCTCAAGACATTTGTGTTTTCTGGCTTAGAGTCTCATACATCTGGGCAAACTGGAAGCCTCTTGTTTATGGCTTAGGTGTGGTCATGAGGATTACTGAAGAGTTCTGTGGAAGTTCCTTTTAAATGCCTAACTTCTTCAATCTCACCACCACATTCAGTTCCACTCTGTATCAGGTTTCTGTCCAGCAGTTCTCCTTGTTCGTGCAGTTACACTTGCTCTGCTGGGGACCTCAACATAGGTAAAGCAAAGTGGAAACAAACACGTTTTCCTCCTACCCCTGATATGCAGAATGGGAAAAAGAATAGTTCAGGTGCAATTCCACTTTTAACAGCCCCAAATGGGATTTCTGAAGAGCTTCAAAATGGATAGAATTTGTTTGTTCCTGCCTTACAAATATTTCCTGGACTTACGTACAAAAAGAGATAAGTTCATAAGACATAAGTGTAACTTCTCCTCAGATCTTTAAAACACGATGCAGATAGATGTTGTTTGTTTGACTCCCAAAAAGACCCCCAAAGTGGTCTCTAGTAGCAAGAGTGGGTCTTCCAGATAGAACCCACCTTAAACCTCAAGCTCTGAGAATGGTGTCATTAAAGTGTGTGGCACAAAACCCTAACTATTATATCCTTAAAATTTAAAAATCACCATCATCATTATCACAATAGTCTGAGAGATTACCCATACCCCAAATCTGTGGCATGTCAGTATCCCATTGCTTCACATGCCTGGGCTTAGTGTCATTTTTGGCACCGATAGTAACTTTCAGGAGGTAACAGTGCCAGAGTGTCTGGTTCCCTGCCTGCATGTAGCTGTGCTGAGTGGCTGCCAGCTTCACATACCAAAAACTGTCCCTGTGCACCATGGAAGACGTGGCATTGTCCTTATGTTCCTATTGAAGCCACAGAGATGCCATGGGAATAATCTCTTTAAGACCCTCTTCCAAGTCTAACCGTCCACTATAGAGTAATGCGACAATTCTTTATAGATTAAGGGCTTGTTGTTTTCCTTTTTTGGTACCATTTTCATCATGAGAAGCACATAATGAATTGGCACCAGGACACAACAGAAAAGAATCATGATCTGGGAGTCATATTCTATTAGGACCAACAATAGAAATCACATAATTTTGATTCTGAACCACGTTTAGAAGGGGGGGAAGTTTTTTCTCACTTCTTAGAAATTGCACCGCTTATGAAAATTTACTTAGCTTCAAAAGTAAAAAAATAGAATAGTTGCATAAAACATAAAAGAGTGCTATTTAACTCCTTGACCTCTCTGAATGCAAACTTTTCATCTGGATCATGAAATTTGGAGCATCTTTTAAAATTATTCAGCATCTGTCACTAAATAATGGATGATAAATGAATGCAGCAGAAACTCAGCCGTCACATACAATCACCAAGCATAACCTATAGCCTCAAATTCCCACTTGTTCTTTGTCTTAAACAGGTGTTCAGTGTACATGTAGTTTGGGTATTTATTCCAATATCTTGCATACAGACAAGAATTACAGACACTGGAATCCTTGGGGAGTTTAGGGTTTCCAAGCTTAGAGGCCCCAGAAAATGGATGTTTATCAATTTTGAAAGCATGCTCTTTAGAGACACCAATAAAAGGCTTCTTTTTTATTTTTTTTGTGGGGGAGAAAGGAAAAACCTAAAACTCAACAGAAAATATACTTTATTTCTGCACCAGCAGCCTCCTTCACTTTCTGCCATTTAAAGCAGGGCTCAGAGCAGCAGATGGTCTCAGACTGAGGGCAGCCAGTTATAGGTTTTGTATCCTTCTCACCCAGCCACCAACTGAGCACGGTCTTTGGGTCTGAGTCCATGATCTCTGTGACACTGGTCACAGATGGAATCATCACCTGAAGACGTTATATGCTCATATGAAATCATCCTGCATAACAGCACAAAAACCATTTGCCTCATTGCTAGCTGGGACCTCCATGTAGCACCATGGTCAGTCTGGCACGCCTGGTACAGGAAATGATCACAGCAAAGTCTCAGTGGCCCTTAAACACAGGTAACTTTCAACTGGATGATTTTTTAATGGAAAACCCTACAGACTCTTGAAAATGACTTTGTTTGGGGCATCAATTTTGACTGCATTCTTTCCTATGCTATGAAACTACTAAATTTTGGACAATTAATACTGGATATTAATTATCCAGATAAATGATTAAATGCTAAATTCTAGGCATTCTGGTTGTCAAAGTGACACTGATTCTTCAGATGGAGCTTTCTTCCCTCACTCCCTGTAAAACTCTTAGCTGTTGTCAGTGTTAACATGAACAACTCAGCACAAATAAACTCCATGTTGTTCTGCACTGGATTAACAACTCTGGTTAGAAATCCTACAGCACTTAGTGCAGGAGTGTTGGCCTATAGAAAAGGGGGTTTTCTAGAACCTTCTCAGTGACATAGTTGTCCCAAATCTTCCCCATAAAACTCATAAATGAATCTCCAGTTAATCACTCCCATGACTTCCAGAAATGATGATATCCTTGGAAGTTTATAAAGCCAAACTTCAGTATTTATTATACTATTCAAAATTTAGGAGCTGTCTAGCACAACTTGGTACTCTTTCAAGGCCTGCCTCCTATCATTGTTTAAGTCACCTTTTTTCTTTCCTCAGTGTTTTAAATCCCCTTTCTTGGCTTTTGGAAAATTCCAAGGGTCGATTTTTTGGGGAGGTTCCATGGTGAGGGATCCTTAGAAAGATCTGTTCCAGCTGCACTGTGGCTCTGTGGTTTACCTATAGCTACAGACTGTCCCCACCCTGACGTAGGGTTTAAGGGGTTGGAGGTGGTGAGCAGATTTCTTCCAACCGAATGGTTGCTGAACATTAGGTATTGTATGCATCTGACCACATCCTGTGGAGGACTTGATCTATCTCCTTCTGAATCTATCCTAACACTCTGTCATTATTATAGACTGTACCTTGAATAATATCATTTTCTCACTTCCAATTTTGAGTCTGTAAGTCAAGAGCTATATTCATTTAAAATTAGATAGATAGATCTACAGTGTCATCATGCTATGTTTTGTTGTTGTTGTTGTTTGGTTTGGTTTATTTTTTACATCATACATAAATTTACAACTTAAATTACAAAATAAAGTATCGATTTCTAAATGTTGCATTTAGCAAATGTAAACACCAAGTGCGCACAGGTCTATGACATTATCACTTTTTTTTAGACTTTTTTGCAGTGGGGGTCAGTTCTGGTGCTGCTTTTCCACCCTAGTTTTTCCCATGTTCACATAATAGACAGTTGTAGCCATAACACTGTGGAAGTGGCCATTTGAATAAAAAGGAACAATGAAGTTGCTCCTAGTTTTTTTTTCTTTTAACAATAAATCGCATCACAGAGATTTCATATAAGATCACATATACATATTTCCCATTGTCTAAACCACCCTTGAAAAAGGAAGTAATGATAATAAATACGAAATATAATATATAATACAACATAGCCATCACACTTGCCAGTGAGAATGTTTTCTTATGCCTATGCAATAATTTACTTATGGACTTAGCAGAGCATTCAGGGAAGTCAGAATATATTTTTGAGCTAGCTGCTGGGTTTGAGGGTATTCTTTTATTAATTTTTATATAATTAATTCTATACATAGTATTGATATTTGTTTATACTTACCAGGACAATATTTATTTACATTAGGTTATAACAGTACATGAAAACCTGAAAATTCTTTTTTATCTCTCAAATCTTCTCTTTGAACCTCCAATATTGTGGTCTCTCTGACTCCAGATGGTTTTCTGCAGATACACGTACAATTTTACATAAACACTCAGAATTTCTAACATTTGGCATAGGCAAGATCAAAGTACAAGTATCAATCTGTGATTTATTATTTTTTCATTCAATAACGTATCTTTGTTATTTTTATTCAGCCACCTATCATTCTTTAAAAATAGAGTTCTATAATTTGGATGTTCATAATCTATTTAACCCTTTTCTTGCTAGTGGCCTACATATTTCTGATAGCTGTTAAGCTGTCTTCTGTATATGGTTGGGTGAGTGTGAACCCAAGCCACAAACCTAAACAAATGAACTTGGGCAAAGCAGTTTACCTCCCTGGGCTTCAGTTTTCTCTTTCTCTACCCTTACCCATCTTCAGTCAGCAGAACAGCTGGAGTGATTCTGTTATCACAGTCTCCAGAGGTCAAATGATGCTCTTCTTCTCAAAACCTCCATGGCTTCCCATCTTACGTAGAGTAAAGTTTGACATTCTTATAACTCTTGAGGTCCTTCATGATCTTCTCAGGCTGCAACAATAAAATACCATTAACTGGATGGTTAAATAATGGCATTTAATTCTCATTGTTCTGGATGATGGCAAATTGCCATCAGATTTCATGCCTAGTAAAGAACCTCTTCCTGGTCCCTTCCCATGTCCTCTCATGGAAGAAAGACAGCTCTGGATTCATGTCCTTTTTTTAATAAGGACACTTATCCCATTGTGGTATTTCTACCTTCAAATACAGTCACTTTGGGGGTTTAGGTTTTAAAGTATTCATTTTGGGGGGGTACTAGGGATAGAATTCAGGGGCACTCAATCACTGAGCCACATCCCCAGCCCTATTTTGTATTTTAGTTAGAGACAGGGTCTCACTGAGTTGCTTAGCATTTCGCTTTTGCTGAGGCTGCTTTGAACTCACTATCCTCCTTCCTCAGCCTCCCAAGTCGCTGGGATTACAGGTGTGCGCTACCGTGCCTGGCTTAATGTATTAATTTTTGGCAGACAAAAGTTTCAGTTCATAACACTGATGGGACACCACCCTTTTATTGTTACCTCTTTGACATCATCCCTATACTTTTTCTCTCCCTCACTACAACTCAGCTTTTCCTCACTGTCCTTAAACATAATAGGAATGATTCTATTTGGGCCTTTGAACCAGTTGTTTTTTCTTTCCTTCTCTTATATTTTTTAAAAATTTTTTGATTAGACTGGCTCCTCCCTACTCATAAGAAATCCACATGGGCCACTTCTTCTCTCCTTTCCTCCTTTTTCTTCTCACATCTTCTCAGTAAGGACCTCTCTACTTATCCTATTTAGACTTTGAGGCCCCCTTCCATCTCTACCCTACCAAAGACTTTATGTCTGACCCCTGTTTTATTTATTTTCCTTTTAGTATTTCCAACTCTCTGATATATTGGGTTTTGCATTTTGATTTTGTTTCTATTTGCATCACCCAGTAGAATGCAATTCATTGGGTCACACACTCCTTTAGGTGAAGGAATATAGCAAAGAACAAGAGAAAAACACTTGCCTAGAACAGTGCCTGAACCATATTAAGACCTCAACACATTTATATTAAATAAATGAATTTTGATTTTTCTTTAGAGGTCACTTTGATTGACATGGGAGAACAAGTTGTAGATGGCAAGAGTAGAGGTAGGAGAAAAATCAACAAACTACTACAGAGCTCAGATGCCAGGTAATAGTGGCTCAGACTAGGCTAATAGCAACAGGGGAGTTGGATCAGGGTTTCATTTAGAGGTTGGGGTCAGCCCGACTTGCTTAAAGGTCCTTGTTGAGAGGAAAGTGGGAATCAAAGATGACACCCAGATACTGATTTTGAATATTTTGAATAGTTGGATAGATAGTATTGCCATTTCTTAAAGGGAAAAAGGTGGAGTCAGGAACTGGTTTTCTGAAGAACTGTTTTTATTTTTCGTCAAAGTTCTATTTTGCCTTTTGAGTTGGTTATTAGACATTCATTGAGGCAACTTGGAAAAATACAATTGAAGATGTAAATATGGGACTCATTGGTGTCTAGATGGAAAAGATGGATAGATAGAAGGTAGACATGACTAGAGGATTATCTTTAATATATAGTGAATTGCCATATATACTTAAAGTCAATTCAAATTCAGCGATCTACTTGTTTATGCATCAATATTATGTACAGTGGTTTCTTTAACTCCCTAGAATGTTTGATACTTGACTGGGCAAACTCCTGTGTGTTTTAAAATTGTCTTGAGTATTTTTGCCCTTTTCTTCCTGATGGAATTTCTTCTCCATTCATCAATTTCCAAATGAAAAATTGTTGGTAGTTTGATGTAAATTGCTTTGAATTTATAGAGTTATTTGGTAAGAACATTTAATCTTTTCATACAAGATCATGTTAATTCAAGTTTTACTTTAACTGAAGAGTTCATATTTGGTAACTTTGTACATTTTTTCCAAGTCTTTTTATTTCTGGGTATGTTTGTTTCTGGGTAAATTGAGGAAAAATTTTATTTCCATTTTGAATGGGGACTTATACAATTCTACTTTCAATTTGGGCTGCTGCTTACTAACAAAGAAGCCTCAATAAGCTATAGCTTACTTATTAGAACTCTTGATTTTAATATTTTTCCAGATGGTTTTCTTGACACCCTGCAAGTCATGTGAAAAGTTTAAAAGCTCCTTTTCGATTTCTATACCAGTTATTTCTTTTCATTTTATTGCCTGGTAGCAACAACAATAATAGGTGTCCTTGTATTTCCTGACTTTGATGAGAATGCTTTCGCTATTTCATCATTGTGACTCTCTCTAAAAGCTAATTCTTTTTTAAGTTAAGGACTTTTCCTGTTTTCTTTTTTTTGGTAGTTTACTAGGAATTTATACCAGTAATGTATTGATCTTTTTCAGGCTCTATCAAGACAATTGTATTTTTCTTAATTTGGTAATTTATGAAAATAGTAACTATGTAAAAGGAATTCCAAATCTTAAATCATACTCATATTCCTTATATAAAACCTTATGGATCATAATGTATTAGTATCTTAATAAACTATGATATTCAATCTAAAATATTGCATTTAAACTTATTAATGAGATTTCCCTGTAGGCATGTATGCTGGACAGGGATGGTGGGATAACTGCTCTCCTTGTCTGATTTTGGTGCTGGATTCTATTATGAGGTGTTAACTTTCTGTTTTCTCCCGTGTTCTGGAATAGGCTAGGTCATAAGACATATGTGTTCCTGAAGGTTTATAAAACATACTGTAAGCATGCTTTAGCCTATTGCCATTTTGGGGTCTGTGTGATGCTTTTTATTTTTATCTTTTAAAGTTCCTCTAGGATTATTGGTATATTCTTGTTTTCTCCTTAATCTTGGTTAATTTTGTTAAAAAACAGTCATTAGTTTCAAATAGATGCTGCACTTTTATTGGCATAAGTTACACATACAACATACATAGCATTTAAAAATTTTTGTTCTGTCTGACTTTTTATGATGCAACTTTATGTATTATTTAAATTTGATCATTACTCCTGCATTTAACAAGCAAAAAGTTAAAACACTTTAAATTTTATGCAAATGCTTGGCATAGTCACAAAGCAGATTAGCTTACTCTTAGAATAATTATTAAAGTGACATAAGACTAACAAAGTTAAACATGTATCAAAGAGCCACATATTTAATCTGAATGGTCTATTCAGAGTTCCAGTTGTGTAATCAGTTAACGAACAGTGCTTACAAATGGTGTGTGCATTTTATGTTACAAGTTCAGAAATAACATTAAGTTTAGAAGTTCATTATGGAGAGGTTATATCTCATTTGTCTTTGTAAAGCTAACATGTGACTCAAGTAAAGCGCTCTAGGTAATGTAGCTTAATGACAGTTTAAATAAAAAGTTTATTCCATGGACATTTATGACTTTTTTCTTTGAAAGAAAACAGAAGCAAGGAAATACTTTTGTGTTTATTATAAAATGTTAGGGTTAAACCTAACTATATTTCTTGTATAATCCACAAAAAACATACACCATTTAAAATTTCCACTCTCAAATCCACGTTAATAAAGTACAAACATCCATTCACTGTACTTTTCAAGGATGTAAGACCAGCTAGGACATTTGGAAGCAGTGATAATGAGATTTTAACTGATATGATATCAGCAAATATTCTAATAGACAAATAGGTAGATCCACAACTTAGATGTTCAACTTGTAAGATATTTGAAAAAAATTGCTGAAAGTATCTGATTATTGTTAACTTTTTTTCTGAACAAATAGCAATTTTAAATGTATTTGGAAAACTTCATTGACTTTAATATTTTTTGCAAGTCATGTTTTTCAACAAGTAATTTTCCAAAGTAGCAAGTAGATGGCATTATATCACTATTCTCAGTACAATGGTAATGTTCTAGAAGCAAATTTTGCCAAACATTTCTTCCATTGAATTAGCTAGAAAGATTAATAGATTTATTCTCACTAAATCAAACTTAAGATTATTACATTTCAAGAACATGATATGGCCAAAGATTTCCTCAAAATAATTACAGTAATGGATAAAAATAAAATATTTGACAAGAAATAGAAAATAACATGGAAACAAAATATCCTGAATTATTTCATATTTAACAATACACTAAAAATTAAGTGGTTCAAAGGTCTTGAGAAGAGAGAATACATAGTTAATTGTGATATTCCTTCAAAGAGTACAATGTCAAAATAGCAGTGACAGCACAGCTAGTCATAATTGCTCCTTAAATTTGTATGCTACTTCTAGAATGTTCAGCCTTATTAGCACTGTGTTATATAATTGTAAAGATGTGTTTAATCATGTTAAAAGCACTGAAATCTTTAGAAAAATAATGTGATCCTAAAAGCCTTGGGGGATAAAGGCTTTCAATAAAATATTTTCCTATGTAGTTTCTCTAGTTCATTTTTTAATAAGGACATTTAATCTGAAAGAAAAAAGTGTATATATAATGTATATGTGTGTGTGTGTGTGTGTGTGTGTGTATAGTCTGAATATAACTTCATGTAAATTTATTTAGGTGAACCTAAACAGACCTTCATTGCAGAGATCATGAATAGACATGGGATTGACTTATTTCTATTTGTGAGATGGCCCTAGGTGCCCAAAAATAATTATATATATATATTAAATTTACACACACACATTCTTTTTTTTTTTTTTTTGCAAAATTAACCTTTTTATTTTGGAAGTATTGTAGATTGGCATGTAGCTATAAGAAATAATAGAGATTCTAAGAAAACTTTAAAACATTTCTCCTAGTAGTAACAATTTGAAAAACTAAGTGGAATATCGCACCAGGATACTGACACTGATAGACAGTCAGGATGCAGAGCAAGTCCCTCAACCCCAGGATCCCCCATGTCATCCTCTGACAGTCATATCCACTTCCTGCCTGCCCCACCCCCTCCTAACCCCTACTACAAGTAATCGGCTTCTAATTTCTATGCTTTTTCATTTCAAAAATTTTATATAAACAAAACAATACAGTATACAATATTTTGGGATTGACTTTTTTCACTCAGTATAGTTCTCTGGAGTTCATCCACATATGTGGATTCATTCAACGTGTATGTTCAGAGTTTATCTGTTTACGAGTGAATAATATTCTCCTGTATAGAATACCAGTTTAACCATTCAACTTTTGAAGGAGATTAGGTTATTTCTAATTTTTGTTTATTATGAATGAGGCAGCATAAACATCTATATACAAATTTTATGAGTACAAATTGTCATTTCTCTGAGATAATAGCCAAGAGTGCACTGCCAATTGGTGAGTAGCATCTTTGTGGTTTTTTTTCCTTTCTTTCAAAATGGTTATTGTATCTTATATTTCTCAGTGTTTAGGCTTTTTCTTTTAATGAAACTGCCAAAATGTATTTCAGAAAAGCTGTTTCATTTTACATTTCCATCAGGAATGTCTGAGTGATCTAGTTTCTTTGCATCTTTACCAAAGCCACTTCATGACTTTACTTTGCGTTTTCCTAACAGCCAATGACCCTGAACAACTTTTCATGGACTAATTTGCTATCCATATGTCCTTTTCAGTTAAATGTCTCTTGAACCTTTGTAAAAATTGTTGCTGTCCTACAAATACCACCTGAT
The DNA here is from genome assembly GCA_020662805.1 of Glaucomys volans. Classification (NCBI taxonomy): domain Eukaryota; kingdom Metazoa; phylum Chordata; class Mammalia; order Rodentia; family Sciuridae; genus Glaucomys; species Glaucomys volans. The sequence goes on from JAJEJO010004454.1 coordinate 52,866, forward strand.
CTCAACTGCTGTAGCTATGCTTTATGACTTGAAATCAGGTAGACTGATTCCTCTCATTTTAAAAGTTTATTAATTTATTCATTTTTATTACCTGGAGATTCTTTAATACTACAAATTCTTCTTCTCCAACCCCAGAAATACAAAATCAGAATCTCTGGGGCAGGATCAGTGATTTTTATAATCAACAGGATTTAACAACTACTGCTTTATAGAATTGTGTAAAATATATTAGATCAAGATAGGTTAGTTAAGGCTCAGGGACAACACACAAAAATGGGTAATGAATTGAGAAACAGCGTTTTAAGAAACCGGATTCCTTTCATTTTTATTCTTTAATTTTAGAATTACTTTTTATCTATTCTGATTCATTTGCTTTCCCATGTAAAATTTAAAACATATTGTACATGTCTACAAAAACTCTTGCTGGGATTTTGATCCAAATTGCTTTACACCTGCGTATGAATGCAGGAAGAACTGGCATGTCTACTATGTTGTCTTCTAATCAGAAACATAGTAGGTCTCTTCATTTCTTTAGATATCTTTGATTTCTTTCATGGATATTTTAGTTTTCAGCAAAGACTTGTACATATTTTGTTAGATTTAGACCTAGGTAATTTATTTTGTTGTTGGAAAATTAGAAATGTCATAGAGTTTTTAATTTCGGTATTCAAATGTTCACTTATATAAAAACATGTCTCCGTGTGTGTGTGTGTGTGTGTGTGTGTGTGTGTTGCCTCATTAATTCAGGTTGGAAGTCCAGGATCACCATGTGGCTGCATGATTATAATCCTATACTCTTACTCTCTTCTCTGGTACTGCATCAGCAGTGGGTGGGCAGCAATGGTACCTGACTACAGACTGGCAGCAGTGGAAGTCTTGGCTCCCCACAGAACCTTCACTGGTGTGACTGAGGATGGAGGTGTTTTTATTCTTGTGTGTTTGGCTGTCATAGAGCAATAATATACTAAAAGTTTTCTGACTTGCTAGAGTGCCCCTTTCCTGGTCTACTTGCTAGAGTATGTTTTTCCTGAAGATTTTTTTTCTGTCTGTAAATATTGGCATTTATGTGTTACCACCTCTCCCAGCACCCAGTCTAGGATATATGAGGCAAAAATAAAATCCAAGGAACTCACTGCTATACTCTTGTTTGGGTCCTGAGGTCCAAAGCCAGTCTGCCTTGTTTCCATCTTTCAGTGCCTACTAATGTCTTTTTTAGTATAGAATAACAAGGGTTTTAATCTATACTGAGTGGGAAGAATGGAGAAAAATATGTTTATCTTCCCAGAAGCAAAAGCTCCCTGCCTTTTCCTGCACTTAGTTTTGTATTAGTCATTAAGTAGTTTTTAGATTTTCAAATATGGTAGCTCATATCAGAAATAAACCTGATCCTAACACAGACCCACAAAAAAGGGACAAATGGCTAAAAATCAAGCCTTCTATCAAAAGGACCATAGAATTGAAAAGCAAAGAATACATACGAAATACAAAAATGCAAAGAATTTTATACATGCATGCCTGTATTCATCTACCCATCTATCTCAAATTCTATGTATATCAACATGAAAAATATGGAAATATGGAAAATATGGAAATCAGGAAGACTGAAAAATAGTCAATGAAAATGCATAGACAATTCACAATATTAATTATTGCTAATCATGGTCAATAAACATTAAATATTATTAATCTTATTAATAAAAGAATACAAATTGAAACTAAAGTTATCTTTTGCCTCTCAGTTTTTTAACAACTAAAATGGTTCAACAACCTCATTTTTGGTGTGGATAAAGATATTCTGTCATGTAGTGTTGGCAGGTACACATGGCACATAGCTTCTGAAAGACCATTTGGTAATGTGTCAACATTAATATATCCTCTGATTTAGTATTTCAAACTTAAGGTTTATTCTCAAGAAATAGCTAAATATATAAAGATGTAGCTGGGCTTGGTTGTGCATACCTGTCATCCCAGCAGCTCAGGAGGCAGAGACAGGAGCATCACAGGTTCAAAGCCAGCCTCAGCAATGTAGCAAGACCCTGTCTCTAAATGAAATATAAAAAAGGGTTAGGATGTGACTCAGTGGTTAGGCACCCCTGGGTTCAATCTCTGGTACCAAACAACAACAGTAACAACAAAAAACCCCAGAAATCTAACCCCTCCAAAAGAACTCAAAGATGTATGTATCATGTTATGAGTGTACATTTCAGCTTTATTTATAATTACAGAAATTGTGAATTGCATTTTTTAATTTAAAAAATTAAAAGTGATTGAGAAATTGTGCCATGTCGCTCTACTACTGCAACACTGTGTATGTTGTAATCGTGTGCAAGTGTTTTAAAAGAGCTAAATGAACACATCTCAGAAAGATGCTCCGCCACATTATTAAATACAAAATTTAGCCGTAGAATGGTACATTTACAATGATTTGATTTGGTGCATGGTCAGTGCACTGAAGTCTTCTGGGGGTAGTTGCAGCCAAGGACTCAGTTCCTCCTCCCTCACCCAGCCACGCTGACCATCTTGTTCCTTTCAGAGGCTCTGAGCAGATGGCCTTGACCAAATCACTTTTCCTCATGCAGACTGAGAACTTTTCTACATCTAGCCTTCTCTCTTCTTCCTTCAGGCCCACAGGGCTCCTCAACAGTGAGGTAATCCCCCATCCTTGCACAGCATCCACCACGCCTCTCCGAGTGGCATTCTGCAAGGGACACCCCGAACACTGAGGGTCAGGAGCTCCTTTCAGCCTCTGGCTTGCACTGTGTCAGCCAGTGACTTAAGGGCTGGATCATTACTGTCAGTTTGTCCTGTTGACAAAATTAGACACTTAACACTCAACACTTAACAACTCGACAGAATCAATACTTAAAATTTTCTTAGATTTTTTTTTAAGTTAAAGAAGCAAACTTAAAATATCTTAGATGGATCTAAAGAGAAGAAATGAATTTTTTTTTAAAAGGACAGAGACTTTCAGAGCAAAGAAAAGTAAGAAATTTTAAAAAATATTAGATGTAGTTCAAGTTATATTTTGTACTTTTCCTAGTTCTGTTCTCTTTCCTATCCCTCTAGGATTAACCATTACAAATTAGGAAGTATCACACACAAACAAATAGTATACATAAATTTTAAACAATATTTTAATCAGAAAATTGTACATATTTTCATTAATATGCTATTAAGTAATTTTAAAATTTTCTTCAGATAAAGATATTATAATTTATAACCCAAAGGTTGCCTTACTCAAGGATATGCAAAATGTGCAAGATATAAGTTTGATCCATTAGTCACAGTATGTCAGCATGGGTGAGTCCACAGAGAGATTACACCATTGATGTGCTGTGATGATAAGAGAGAACTCCTTAGATGGTGTGGAGGGCCTTGTGATCCCTTGTGACCTCACATTGGCCAGCTATTCCTGCACAATGTTCTTTTAACCGGGCCCTCCACCAATACTGAATTTCTTTTTGACCTAATATTCTGCTATTGTTCATTGTTCTCCCTCTGTATGTGTTCCGCTCCTTTTTCAGGAATGCTTTCCTCTAGACACTTTCACTGGGAAGCTATTTTTCACTTCAATTTTTAGCTCAAGTATTTTGTTAAGTGTTTAACATCTTAAATAAAGATTTTGAGATATGAAATATCTAATGTGATTCTTTATATAAATTAAGTTCACTGGAGAACTAGAAAACACGAATGTCATTTTACATTTGCAGCACAATTTTGAAATTAAGCCTAAGCAAGAAAGACTGAGAAGCAATATAATCGCCTCTTATTCTTCACAGAGTAGGTATTCAGGAGGATAGAGAATCTGAGCAAGGAAGCCTGCATTGATGTTTTAGTACATTTTCAGTAACCCCATGGAGCAGAGCTGATACCTCATTTAACACATGAGGAAAATGAAACTTAACACTGTTCAACACAGACTTCAGAGTGACAGAGCAGAACTAAGCCAGCCTTTAACCACTTCTTTTAGAAAACCAACAAAAAGCAAAATGGAGATAAAAAATAACAGGAATGTAAATCAAACAACAATGGCAAAACAGGAGACAGCCGAAATATCGAAACACACTCAAAACAGGGGGAGAGGAACTCAGAAAAGTAGAAAGGGCAGGAAGTGGGAAAAGTAGAGCCCACCAGGAGCCACAGGGGTAGACAGAGATTCTAAAGCCTGAAGTGAGGGACAAATGGCTCTCAGGCAGGAGGCGGGAGCTCTGAAGTAGACACTATGCAGAGGGCCACAGATCCTAGAAGGTATCCTCCATGAGGTGGGGACATGGAGACACTGCCTTGGGGAATACTGCACGGCTGCCTGGTTCCATTTTGGGAGGAGAAGGAAATATGAAAATGTAATGCAAAAATCATGAGAAATGGTGTCGAAAATAAGGTCTGTCATTTCCTACTTTCCCTTTCTTCAGAAAGATGTCAAATCATAACAAAAAGATATAAAGGAGAAAACCCCAGAAATCAACATAGTGTCTATACAATAGCACTTCATGGGAAAAAAAAATGTAGGCAAAAGTGAATGGTAAATGAGAGTTACCTGAGAAGTTTGCCATGGAGAAAGTTTTAAATTATGACCTACTATGTAGCCAAGAATTTAAAACAAATATTTTAGAAGACTCTGCCTTTATACAACAAAAGCTAAAGGTAGTGATGGGAGATGTTGAGGCCAAAGGAGAGCATATGTTTTCTAGTAGAATTCAGAAATATGTAGAAGACTAAAATAAAAATATCACAGAAATAAAAGCAATAAAATTGGAAATAATTCTAAGAAAAAAATACATTGCTGAATGAAAAAGAGTATAGAATATAAAAGACAAGAACAAGAAAACTCAGAAAAATGAAATAGAAATGAAGAATTAAAAGAGATTAGAGAGAAAATTATTGATAGAGAGCAGAGACTGACAATGTTTTTCTGTAAAGGGCCTGAAATATTATATTTTCAGTATTTGAGGGTCACATGTCCTCCATCACAGTGACTCAATCCTGCCATTGTAGCATGAAAGTAGTCATAAACAATACCTTGTATTCCAATAAGCATTTATTCATAAAGAAAGGTGGTAGGAGGAATTTGTGCCCATAGGCCATGGTTTGCTGGCATCTGACATTTAATATTTAAAAAATCAGAAACTCAGAGGAAGAAATAGAAGTGTACCCATATTCTAAAATATGATTCCAGATAATATTTCAAAATATGAAAGGGAACTTGAATGTGTTCTTAATAAGGCATATCATAACCTAGGCAAAAATAGAGGTATGTCAAAGTGTAGAAATATTTTAGTGACATTAAAAGATTTAAAAAAAAGAATTTTAGGAGAGCAAAGCTAAAGGAATCTACTAATTTACAATTTAAAAAAAATCAGTCTGGCCTCAAATATTTACACCATGATATTCAAAATTAGGCAAAATGTTTAAGTTCTTATGGAAAGAAAGTATGAAAATATTTTTTTGAAGCCAAGTCAAGCTGTCCTGTCAGTGTAAACTTGAGAAAGACATGTGCTTGAACAAAGTGTTCTGGGAATCTTGCTTCTGTCTTTTTCTGTAGTGCTGAAGATGGAACCCTAGGCTATACATATGGGCAAGCTCTCTACCATTGAGTGACAGTACAGCTCTCAGTCCCTTTCCAAACTCTTCCTGCAAACACAACAGATAAACTATGAGCACATTAAGACATAGAACAGTATGGTGAAAGAAGAGAAATGTGTAAGTCTTAAACTGACCAATTTACATGATGAAGTGGTAGGTGGTCTAGGTTCTTTGACATTCTTACATTTTCATTACCAGGAGTCAAAAGGCATCATTTAAAATTAATAAATCAAGTAATAGAGGAATGTGTCTATTTAACAACAAAATTCATACAAGTAGAAGAAAAGACTGCCAACTGAAGTGTCATGACATAGGAGGGAAGTGAGGACAGAGAACAAGGATATCAATTAATGACTGATCAGAATAGAGAATCATCAGCTGCAAAATGTAAGATTCCTGATATTATTGTATTATTAGTAAATAGAAGGTTTATAATGTTACTGACATTATATAAACTCAGAAAGAAGCAATTAGAAGAAAAACAAAGACTTCTCAGTTATCACCAGAAGTATATACTCCCAAACTAAATCCAACAATAGTCCAAGATTGAAAAACAGAACTACATAGCAGAAAGCATTTCACAAAGGAGAACCAAATTGTAGAATAACTGTCAGGTCAATAATTGTAAATAAGCTAAACTTACCCTTTAAAAGAGAAAATTTTAGATAGGATTATTAAATAAAACTCAACTCAATATCATATATTTGAGCTATTTCAATACAAAGTGATTCATAGAGGTGAAAAAAATATGGAAAATGAGTTGGGCGTGGTGGCACACACCTGTAATCCCAGTGGTTTAGGAGACTGAGGCAGGAGGAACACGAGTTCAAAGCCAGCCTTAGCAAAAGTGAGGTGCTAAGCAACTCAGTGAGACCATCTCTAAATAAAATACAAATTAGTGCTGGGGATGTGGCTCAGTGTTTGAGTGCCCCTGAGTTCAATCCCTAGTACCCACCCCCACCAAATATGGAAAATGATATGATAGTGAAATGCAAACTAAAAGGAGCAGGGATCCTTATGTTAATGTCAACTCAAGAACAAACAAGTAACAACACAAGCAAACAAAGCAACCAACAGTTTCATACCAAATCTTTAAGATTAGGTGATTTCAATGCTTCAAATGTAGAAAAGGAAAAAGAAGGCAGGTTTCCAAATTCCTTTTAAGAACTGAAAATAATTGATACCTGTTCCTAAGAACAATTGCTTAAAATTGAACCCTCCTTGAGAATATTGATGCCAAAGTACCACACAAAGTATTTAGCAGACAAGTTTCATTAGTGTGTTATAGAGAAAAATAGTGACTATGTAGGTTTTTTTTCCAAGAGAGTATGGGTTGTTTAACTCTTAATTAGAAACTCTATACTACAATTTGTCCTAACAATGATGCTGTTTTAGTTAGTATAACAGATACTAACTGATAAAAATAATATAATGTTCTGGGTTTGTATTGTTATATTTGTTTTACACATTTCTGTGGATCTATAATTACTTCAAAGTAAAAAATTTGAAAAGTTGTTCTTTGCTTCAGTGCTGTAAAAATAACTGATAAAATTTTCACATTGCTTCCTGAAAAACATTATTTTATTTCTTGCAATTTTATATTAGTTCATCAAAGATGTACATAATATTGGGATTCATTTTGCCAAATTATACAAGCATGGAATATAATTTTCTCCAATTCAGTCCCAAGTGTCTTCCCTTTCCATCCCCTGCTTCCTTCTCCTGTTTCCAATTAGTGTTTCCACTAATTTTTCTTCTTTTTTTATAGTACTTTTTAAAAAAAATTAGTGCATTATGGATCTACATAAACGTGAAAGTCATTGTGGTAATTCACATATGTACATAGAAAGTTTGATCAGATTCATTCCACCATCCTTGCCTTTTCCTGTCCCTCCATGGCCTTCCTCTACTCCATTGATCTCTCTTCTGTTATCATGAGATTCCCTCCACTTTTCTTTTTTAAAATATTTTTTTAGTTGTTGACGGACCTTTATTTTTATTTGTTGATTTGTTTGTTTATATGTGGTGCTGAGAGTTGAACCCAGTGCCTCCCATGTGCTAGGCAAGTGCTCTACCAATGAGCCTCAACTCCAGCCCCTCCCCCCACTTTTTCACTTCCCTTTTTCCTAGCTTTTGCATATGGGAGAAAATATTCAACCCTTGAGTTGTTGGATCTGACTTATTTCACTTAGCATGATATTTTCCAGTTCCATTAGTTTACCAGCAAATGCCATAATTTCTTTCTTCTTTATGGCTGAGTAAAGCATACACACACACACACACACACACACACACACACACACATGCCACATTTTCTTTATCCATTCATCTATCGATGGGCACCTAAGCTGGTTCTGTTCTGTAGCTTTGCTATTGTGAACTGCACTGCTCAACGCACTGATGTAGTTGTATCCCTATAGTATGCTGATTTTAGATCTTTTGGATAAATATGGAGGAATGCGATAGCTGGATCATATGGTGGTTCCATTCCCAGTTTTTTCCAGGAACCATCATACTGCTTTCCAGAATGGTTGCACTAACTTTCAGTCCCACCAACAATGTATGAGTATACCTTTTCCCCCACATCCTCACCAACATTTACTATTATTTGTGTTCTTGATAATTGTCATTCCTACTAGAGTGAGATGAAATCTCAGTGAAGTTTTGATTTGCATTCCTCTGATTGCTGGAGATATCAAATGTCTTTTATATATTTTTTGGTCATTTTTATTTTATCTCATGAGAAATGTCTCTGGTTCTTTTGCCTATTTATTTATTGGATTATTTTTCTTTTTGGTGTTAAATTTTAAGTTTTTTGAATTTTTTATATATTCTGAATATTAATCCCCCATCTGAGGAGCAGGTGGCAAAGATCTGGTCCCATTCTGTAGGCTCTCTTTTTGCATTCTTGTTTCCTTTGCTGGGCAGAAGCTTCTAAATTTTTTTTTTCTTTTTTTTAACGTGGTGCTTGGGATTGAACCCAGGGCCTCGTGCTTTTGAGGCAAGCACTTTACCAACTGAGCTATATCCCCAGTCCAAGTTTTTAAATTTGATGCCATCTCACCTAATGATTCTTGATTTTTTTTCCTTGTGATTTAGTAGCCTTGTTAAGGAATTTTATGCTTCTGCTAATGTGCTAATGTGTTGGTGTGTTGAGCCTATATTTCTTTCTTTCTTTCTTTTTGTTTTTTTTTACAAATATGAGATATTTTATTGTTGTTTTGATACTATTCCAGGGAAAAGTCAAAATCTGTTTACATGGCATATAAATATCATTTTAACTATTGTTGTAAAATATTGTTTGATTAAGTATTTTATTTTTTTATTTTTATAGACTTCATTTTGATTCATTGTACACATATAGGGTACAAATTTTCATTTCTATGGTTGTGCATGATGTACACTCATACCATTCTTGTTAATCACACAAGTACATAGGGTAATGATGTCTGTCTCACTCCACCATTTTTCATACCATATTTCTGAAAAATGCTTTCAGTAAACCTTTTAGTAAGTCAGGAAGAGGTGAGTCTTTTCTCCCTCCCTGCTTTCCTTTCTTCCTTCGTTTCCCCTGCCTTCCTTTTTCTGATACCAGCAGTGTTGTTTGTTCACTTTTGTCTTACAAAACCTTGTTAATATCATATACGACTTGAGTTTAGAGAGTTAAAACCTTGAAACTACCAGTCCAATCTATGCCCTATGCTTGCATACCCATCCCCTCCAAACATTTCCTTCCGACCTCTTTATTATTATTATATTAATACATTAGTTGTGTGTATGACAAGAACATTTATGATCTACCCTTTTGTTGATATTAAGATATAGTACTATTGACAATAGTAGTCTCTATGCTAGATATCTAGGATTAATCTTTTGTATTAATCTTCTGTAACTGAGACTTTGTACCCTTTGACTACACTTCTCTGTTTCTCTCTTCCCCAGCCCCTAGGAACCATCAATCTACTCTCTGCATTTATGAGTTTGACAATATGAGATTCCTCGTGTAAGTGGTATCATAAAGTATTTCCCCTTCTGTGTCTGACTTATTCTTTTATTTTTTACAGGATAATATCTTTCAGGTTTATCCATGTGGTCACAAATGGCAGGATTTCCTTTCCCTTTAAAGGCTGAATAATATTCCTTGGTAAGTATATGTCATATCATGTTCATTCATTCATCTGTGGATGGAGATTTAAGTGGCTTCCATGTCTTGGCTACTGTGGATGATACTGTAATGAACCAGAGTGCAGACATCTCTTTGAGATCCTGATTTCAATTCAATTTGATATTACCCAGAAATTGGATTGTTGTATAAGGTAGATACTTTATTAATGTGATAAAATGTACTTATTTTAATTCCAAACCCTGAATCATGTTAAACAGGGAAACAATGGAATCCTTCCTTTAAAATTAGGAACAAGTAAATATTATCAACAGTTCCTTTTATTGATTTTGTGAAATAAGCACATTGCCAAAGAAATGAAATGAGATATGTATTAGGTGGTTATGGGTCTTTCCAGAATTTTTCTGTTGAACTCCTAACACCCAGTACCTCAGAATGTGATGATGTATGTGTAGTAGGTGCCATAAAGAAAAATAGACTTGTACCTTCATTAAAATACTTTTGTGAAGAGAAATGCAAATGCTCAACAGTGACATTGATAGAAGATGCAAACAGAGAAAAAAGATATACTGTGTACTTGGATAGAACTAGTTACTCTCAAAAAGATGTAAATTCTCCTTGGATTAATTTGTACATTAATTTTGATCAAAAGAAATGTTGAAAATACATATATTTTTAACTAGAGAAGATGATTCTGAAGTTCATGGAAAAAATAAGCTAGAGTAGAAATAAAAATCTATGGGTAGAAAATGTGTAATGAAGGGAAGTTATTCCTACCCAAAACTAAAATATATATTAAAGCTATATCAACTACATGACTAATTAAAACAGTTTGGCAATGTCAACATGAACAGGTGGATAAATAGAACAAAACAGAAGTCTAGATATAAGCCCACACAAATGTAAAAAATGCACACATGATAAAGTGGGTTGAAGAATCGGTAGAGAGTGCAAATTATTCATAAATACTGTGAAGACAAATGGATATTCTTCGGCAAAGAATGTTATTGGATTAACACCTCCATCTTAAACCAAACTGCATATATATCAAGTATTTCCAAGTGAACAAACCTGTGAGCTCTGGAGGAAGCTGTGAAAAGTGGAAATGCCCTGTTATATTAGGACACAAAGCCTAGAAGCCATAAAATAAACGATTTAAAAATTTAACACCTAAAAACCAAAGTTTCTAGGGCTAGAAGTATAGCTTCAGGTGAGAGTCTGCCTAGCATGTGTAAGGACCTGGGCTTGATCCTCAGCACTAAAAAAGAAAGAAAAAAGAAAAAAAAAAAGAAAAATCAAAATTTCTCCACAGCCAGAAGTATCATAACTCAAGTCAAAAGTCACACAGCAAATTGGAAAAATTATTTTCAACTCATTTAAAAAAAACCATGAAGGCAAATTTCCTTAATGTAGAAAGATATGATCAATCAATAAGAGAAAAGTCAACAATGTAACAGGAAAGAGGTTGAAGGACTGAGATAATAGTTAATGGGTAAGCAAATACAAATGGCTTTTACATGCATTGAGGATGTTGTACATCATTCATGGTAATGAAATATAAAGTAATACTTCATTGAAGTAGTTTTTCTCCTATGATACTGACAAAAACAGAGTTTGATAGTACAAGTTGTTGACAGAGGTCTGGAGAAACAGCACTCTTATATGGTTGAGGGGAGGTAAATAGAAATTAATCTCTAGAGTATTTGATGGCAATATTTATCAAAATAATCAGCACATATACTTGCTTACTTGTGGAAATTTATCTTACAGATTGCTATGGTTTGTGTATGAGGTGTCCCCTAAATGCTCTTGTGTTAATGCAGGAGGTGAAATGCTTAGATTATGAGAGCTATTACCTAATCAGCACATTAATCCAATTGATGGATTCATAATTTGTATAGACTAGCAAGGCAGCATCTCTAGGCAGGTGGGGCATGACTGGAGGAAGTAGGCCACTGGGGGTGTGCCCTGGAAGGTCTTCTCTGTGCCCTCTGCTACCCACCCTCCTGCCTCCACTTCTCTGCTTCAACTCCAATAGGTGAGCAGCTTTCCTCAATTACACTTTTATGCCATGATTTTCTGCCATTCCTCAGGCCCAGAACAATGAAATTGACTGACAGGGACTGAAACCTCTGAAACTCTGACCCCAAATAAACTTCTCCTCTTCTAAGCTGTATTTGTTGGGTATTTTAGTCACAGCAATGAAAAGTGGACTAATACACAGCTATACCTGCATCGGTGCCAAATGATGCCAGAGCAAAGATATTTATTGAAGAATTTGAATAAGAATTTTCAAGAGCATAGAATTAGTAACAAGTGTCCATTAATAGTCTGCTTCAATAATTCATGGCACATCCATACAGTAGAAGACAATCAACTGTAGGGAAAAATTGCAGAACAACTTTATATTCTAATAATGAACAATTTTCAAGATAGATTATTATGTGTGAGAGAGAAAGTTCAAGACACCATAGGCAATATGTTCTTCTCTCCCCAGTGGGGAAAGGGAGGGCAAGAGAGAAAACAAGAGAGGAGAAAAGAGGGTGATAGAGAACTAATGTCAGTTAATAGACTGCTGTCATTGCTATCTTCTGAGGAAGAGGAGGGGGAAAGGGAGGGAGATTGTCAGCCTGTATCATTTTTATGTTTTAAATGTTTTTTGCAAAGATATTTTTTATTTGGTTGTAGAATTTTATCATAAATAGCATGGCTCAGTGTAAAATTCCATCTGTCCTACAAGTCCATTTTTTAAAAATTTTGTTCTAATTAGTGGTACATGAGCATCCACATATATCATCCATATGTATATGGATGAGCATCCACATATCAGAGAAAATTTTTGACCTTTGGGTTTTTGGGATTGTTTTATTTTGCTTAGCATGATATTCTCCAACTCCATCCAATTACCAGCAAATACCATAATTTTATTCTCCTTTAAGGCTGAGTGAAATTTCATTGTGCATATGTACTACATTTTCTTTATCCATTCATCTGTTGAAGGGCACCTAGGTTGGTTCCATAATTTAGCTATTGTGAATTGAGCTGCAATAAACATGGATGTGGCTGCATCACTGTAGTATGCTGATTTTAAGTCTTTTGGGTATAAGACTGAGGCGTGGGAGAGCTGGGTCAAATGGTGGTTCCATTCCAAGTTTTCTAAGGAATCTCCATACAGCTTTCCAGAGTGGTTGCACCAATTTGCAGTCCCACCAGCAATGTATGAGTGCACCTTTTCCCCACATCTTCTCCAATACTTATTGTTGCTTGTATTCTTGATCATTGCCATTCTGACTGAAGTGAGATGATATCTTAGAATAGCTTTGATTTGTATTTCTCTAATTACCTAATTACTAGAGATGTTGAGCATTTTTTCATATATTTGTTGATCAATTGTTTATCTTCTTCTGTGAAGTGACTGCTCGGTTTCTTAGCCCATTTCTCAATTAGATTGTTTTTTTTGGTGTTAAGGTTTTTGAGTTCATTATGTATCCTGGAGAATAGTGCTCTACCTGATGTGTATATGGTAAAGATTTTCTCCCACTCTGTAGGCTCTCTCTTCACATTATTGTTTCTTTTGCTGAGAAGAAGCTTTTTAGTTTGAATCTATCCCATTTATTGATTCTTGATTTTATTTCTTGCACTTTGGGAGTCTTGTTAAGGAAGTCTGGTCCTAGGCTGACATGATGATTTGGGCCTGCTTTTTCTTCTATGTGGTGCAGGGTCTCTGGTCTAATTCTTAGGTTCTTGATCCATTTTGAGTTGAGTTTTGTGCAGGGTGAGAGATAGGGATTCAATTTTGTTTTGCTGCATATGAATTTCCAGTTTTTGCAGCACCATTTGTTAAAGAGGCTGTCTTTTCCCCAATGTATGTTTTTGGCACCTTTGTCTAGCCTGAGATAACTGTATTTATGGGGGTTTGTCTGTGTGTCTTCTATTTTGTACCATTGGTCTACACATCTATTTTGGTGTCAATACCTTGCCATTTTTGTTACTGTAGTATAGTTTAAGTTATGTTATTGTGATGCCTCCTGCTTCCCTCTTCTTGCTAAGGATTGTTTTGGCTATTCTGGATCTCCTATTTTTCCAAATGAATTTCATGATTGTTTTTTCTATTTCTATGAGGAAAGTTGTTGGGATTTTAATTGGAATTGTATTTAATCTGTATAATCCTTTTGGTAGTGTGGCCGTTTTGACAATATTAATTCTTCCTATCCAAGAACATGCGAGATCTTCCCATCTTCTAAGGTGTTCTTTAATTTCTTTCTTTAGTGTTCTGTAGTTTCCATTGTACAGGTCTTTCACCTCTTTTGTTGGATTGATTCCAAGTTTTTTTGTTTGTTTGTTTTCTGAGGCTACTGTGAATGGGGTAGTTTTCCTAATTTCTCTTTCAGAGGATTCATCACTGATATATAGAAATGCATTAGATTTATGTGTGTTGATTTTATATCCTGTTACTTGGCTGAATTCATTTATTAGTTCTAGTAGTTTTCTGGTGGATTTTTTGGATCCTCTAAATATAGAATCATGTCATGGGCAAATAGTGATAGTTTGAGTTCTTCTTTTCCTATTTGTATCCCTTTAATTTCTTTCCTTAGACTAATTTCTCTTGCTATAGTTTCTAGGACTATGTTGAATTGAAGTGGTGAAAGAGGGCATCCCTGTCTTGTTCCAGTTTTTAGAGGGAATGCTTTCAATTCTTCTCCATTTAGAATGATTTTGACCTTGGGTTTAGCAAAGATAGCTTTTACAATGTTGAGGTATATTATATTATCCCTAGTATTTCTAGTGTTTTGAGCATGAATGGATTCTGAATTTTGTCATATGCTTTTTCTGCATCTATTCAGATAATCATATGATTCTTGTCCTATGTCTATTGATGTGATGAATTACATTTATTGATTTCAGTATGTTGAACCAGCCTTGCATCCCTGGAATGAACCCCACTTGATTGGTTTACTATCTTTTTAATATGTTTTTGTATGAAATGTACCAGACTATTAATAATAATTTTTGCATCTATGTTCATCAGGGATATTGATCCAAAGTTTTCTTTTCTTGATGCCTTTTTATCTGGTTTTGGTATCAGGGTGATACTGACTTCATAAAATGGATTTGGAAGCATTTCCTCTTATATTTTATGGAATACTTTGAGGAGTATTGGTATTAGTTCTTCTTTGAAGATCTTGTAAAACTCAGCTGAGAATCTATCTGTTCCTGGGCTTTTCTTTGTTGGTAGGCTTTTGATGGTGTCTTCAATTTCATTGCTTGAAATTCATGTGTTTAAATTGTGTATGTTTTCCTGATTCGGTTTGGGTAGTTCATATGTCTCTAGAAATTTATCAATGTCTTCAATATTTTCTATTTTGTTTTGAGTACAAATTTTCAAAATAGTTTCTAATTATCTTCTGTATTTCAATAGTGTCCATTGTGATATTTCATTTTTCATCATGAATTTTAGTAATTTGACACTTCTTTCTCCTTTTCTTCATTAGTGAGGCTAGGGGTTTATCAATTTTATTTATTTTTTCAAAGAACTCACTTTTTGTTTTTGTCAATTTCTTCAATTGTTTAAATTGCATTGATTTCAGCTCTGATTATAATTATTTCCTGTCTTCTACTACTTTTGGTATTGATTTGTTCTTTTTATAGGACTTTGAGATGTAATGTTAGGATATTTATTTGTTTACTTTTAATTCTTTTAATGAATGTGCTCAATGCAATGAACTTTCCTCTTAGTACTGCCTTCATAGTGTCCCAG
>JAJEJO010004454.1:68729-180404 GCA_020662805.1 Glaucomys volans
TGTTGGAGTAGCTTCTATTTTTATTTTACCATTGATTTCTAATTTCACTTGATTATCATCTGATAGAATGCAGAGTAGTATCTCTATTTTTTTTGTATTTTCTAGGAGTTGCCTTTTGGCATGAGATATGGTCTATTTTAGAGAAGGACTCATGTGCTGCTGAGAAAAACGTGTATTCACTCATTGATGGAATATTCTATATATGTCTGTTAAGTCTTAGTTATTGGTTGTATTGTTGAATTCTGTAGTTTCTTTGTCTAGTTTTTGTTTGGAAGATCTATCCAATGGTGAGAGAGGTATGTTAAAGTCACCCAGTATTATTGTGTTGTGGTCTATTTGATTCCTGAAATCAAGATGGGTTTGTTTATTGTACGTAGATGCTCCATTATTTGGGGCATAAATATTTATGATTGTTATGTCTTGTTGATATATGATTCCCTTAAGCAGTATGAAATGTCCTTCTTTATCCCTTTTAACTAACTTTGGCTTGAAGTCCATTTTGTTTGATATGAGGATGGAAACCCCTGATTTTACAAAGACAATGAGAGTGATTCCTTTTTTTTTTTTCCCCATCTTTTCACTTTCAGTCTGTGGATGTCTTTTCCTATGAGATGGATCTCTTGAAGGCAACGTATTGTTGGGTCTTTTTAAAAAATCCAATCTGCCAGTCTGTGTCTTTTGATTAATGAGTTCAGACTATTAACATTCAGGGATAGTATTGAGATATGATTTGTATTCCCAGTCATTTTGATTTATATTTGGTTTTTAATTTGACTTGGTATCTCCTTTGATTGATTTTTCCTTTAGTGTAGTTCCTGCCATTGCTGTCTTTCATTGTTGTTTTTCTTTTCCTCCTCTTGGAATATTTTGCTGAGAATGTTCTGTATTATAGGCTTTCTAGTTGTAAATTATTTTGTTTATCATGGAAAGTTTTTATTTCACTATCAGTTATGAAGCTTAATTTTGCTGGATCTAAGATTCTTTGTTGTCATCCATTATCTTTCAGAACTTGGTATATGCTGTTCCAGGACCTCCTAGCTTTGAAGGTCTGAGTTGAGAAATCTTTTGAGATCTAAATGGGTTTCCCCCTGTATGTAAGCTGATACTTTTCTCTTGTGGCCTTTAAAATTCTGTCCTTATTCTGTATGCTAGGCATTTTCCTTATAATGTGCCTTGGTGTGAATCTGTTATAATTTTGTACATTTGGTGTCCAATACGCCTCTTATATTTGATTTCTCCATTTCATTTTTCAGGTTTGGGAGATTTTCTGATATTATTTCATTGAAAAGATTGTACATTCCTTTCATTTGTGTCTCTGTATCCTTCCTCTCAAATTTAAGATAATTCTTAAATTTGGCCCTTTCATATTGTCCCATATCTTAAAAGTTCTGTTCATTGTTCCTTACCATCTTCACTGTGTGGTCAGCTTTATTTTCAAGATTAGAGAACTGGTGGGGGGTGAAGGTTGTAATGATTATGAGGTAGGAGGTGAGAATATCGTGATATAGATCATAGGAAGAGTGAGGGAGGAATCGGTAGAAATTGACTGTTAGCAGGAGAGAAGAGAGATAGGGATTCTCAGGTGTAACCAAGCCTGCAGGGACCTGCAAGTGGTCTTCCAGGTCCTGGCTGTTGTCCCTAGATGAAAGGGACCATGTCCCTAGTTGGCAGCAGTGGCAACATCAAACCTGTAGGTACCTTGGTGTTAGGCTTCCAGCCCCAGCTGTTGTCCCACGATAGAAGCTACCCCAACTAAAGGTGGCAGTGGTGGCAATAGAGATAACCCAAGATGGTGGCAGAGGTGACCTCGGAGAGAGGTGACTGCTTTCAGAGATGGAGCTGTGAGGGCAGGTCATGCCATGGCCTTGGGTGGCCTTTGGGAATATGCAGTGCTGTGACGGGCACTGTTGTGGTGGGCAGTTGCATCCAGGCCCTGTCTGCTTTCCTAAGGTGGAGGCTACCACATGGGGGGGGGACAGTTAGGGTGACAGCTGCAGCGTCCCAAATGGAGGCCAACCTGGGGAGCCATGGGGACCTGTAGCAGGTTCACTCTCCTCTGTGCAGGCATGGTGGGGCAAGGTCACTCTCCTCCATGCAGCTGCCAGGGAGCAGTGGCTCTCCTCCGCTTATATGTTTTGAATTTTGAATCATGAGTGCACATTATCTAATAAAGAACCTTTAGAATTATAAATATATAGCTTGTTATATAGATGTGTACACGTGCATTTATTTTTACCAAATAACCCAGATAAGAAAGTGACAACTTGAAGGTGAGAAATACAGGGGCTCCTAAAATAGGGCAGTCATATGATGTTTTAGCCTTTTAAAATGTCTTCTTTAATACTGCAAAAAAAAGTGTTAGATCTGTCAAAAATACAAGAACGTTGCAAAATCAAAAGAGTCTGTATAAACAAAGAATATTTTTCACACCATTTAAAAGAATCATTTCAATTTGACAGGCTGATAATCCATAGCAGGAGGAACCTCATCAGTGCCATATAGTAGATCAGTCTACTTGTTTTCAGAGTAGTGCATGACCTCTGTCCTTTTAAATGGCTTCCTTTGACATGCTTCTTTTGTAAGACCTCAGCATTAAAACTTCTTGCTGGGCTGAGGGGTTGAGTTCAATGTTGAAGCACTTGACTGGCATTCATGAGGTCCTGACTTTGATCCACAGAACCAAAACAAAAAACAAACAAAAAAACCAACAAAATGAAACAAAACAAAAATCTTCCTGTTGTATGTTTTTAACCTTTTAAATTCTGCCTCAGATGCATTTAATGTTTCTCTTTCATTGTTCAGAAACTAACATGCAGGTGGACATAACTAAGGGTATGGATTCATGCCAGTTGAAATAAAATCTTCTCAAATAGGTAGATCTACCCTACCTTGTTATGAACATGGAATTTGAATTTCTGAAAAAATAATGTATACGAAATCATATGTGTATGAATAATACGCAGAGAAAGCATATATTTTAAGCTACCAGATGTATTTATCATTTCAGCTTTCTCAATCTTTTTCTTATAATAAAAGCTAGCTCTGTGAATTCATTCATTCATTCTACATTTACTGAGTGAGTTTCTATTTTGTGTTAAGGTCACCTACTGAACTCAAGGTTAAGTTTCAGTAATACTTCCACATTTTCCTTTTTCATTTTATAATTAAGAAACTCTTCAATTTAGATTAAGGATGTTTTAGTAAAAAAATTCTATTGCTAAAAAAAATTTAACCAGTTAAGTAGTATCATAAATGAATTGTTTCTCACACAAATGAGATGAGAAATAAATTAAAATTTCTTTTAAAGCCAATTGTGTAATTTTTACAATGATACAATCTAAAATATTGACTATTTTCAAAATCTCAATTCTATATTACTATTTATTGGGAATTCTTTATAAGAGCATTTTCCTTTAACTACTTATTGTATTGCCAATACCTGAAATGGTGCCTGGTTTAGAGTAATGATTCAGTATTCTTTGAGTAATGACTGAAGGAATATTGCTTATTCCATTGTTTTTGAATCCAGGGATTCAAATATGAGGACTATCCTTTCCTCAAGGATATCATCAATATGTACAAATGAAGTTCATCATGGGAATTGCTGTAGGAAAAAACAATCTCACTTAGAAGGGAACTGAAGTCCCGAGAAGGAGACACTGAAATGTCTTGAGAAATGAGTAGGAGCCTCTGGTTGGTCAGGCAGGGGAATATACTTTTTAAAATTTGAGGAAAGTCATTAAGATGTAAAAAGTCATAGTTCATTTGAAAAACTGTAAGTAAATGTATGTGACTAGAAGATGGCGGTGGCCGGGACTATAGAGGAATTTGACATGAAATGGCAGATTTAGGAAGTACAAAATAGTCAGTGTCTTGTGTACCAACTGAGATGTACCAGACTTGATTCTGTAGACAAAAGATGGGAGAAGATAGGAAATTATGAATTACTGGTCCTGCCAGATCTTTTACTTAATGTGAAGGAAATCTTTCCTTGTTGGCAAATTTATTTGACTTTTGAAAATATACTTGCCTTAAAGTAGTCATATTGTCTTAATGTTTGGAATTGGTAATTGATAACAATAAGAATATATGGATTAAAAAAAGTCTAGACTGAGTGATGAATATTCCTGGTCTATTAGATGGGGTAGTCTTTTCTTTCTTCCTTTTTCTTCTCTCTCTTTTTTTTTTTTTGTACCAGGGATTGAAACCAGGGGTGCTTAATCATTGAACCACATCACCAGCCTGTTTTTATTTTGTATTTTGAGACAACTATGGTCTTGCTAAATTGCTTAGGCCTTACTTAATTGCTGAGCTTGGCTTTGAATTTGGGATTCTCATGCCTCAGCCTCTCAAATCACTGGAATTACAGGCACATACCACCACTCTCAACAAGAAGGAGTGACTTAAAATAAGTTATGTCACAGTATGATCGGGTCCTCAAACCAATTCTGCTTCTTCCTATTAGTGAAATGGGACCAGGGCATTTATTGTTAAAAGCTTCACCAGTGTATCATTACACCTGAGCCTCATCTTATGGCTCAGGCTAGACCTTACAAAGACTAATGTCTAAATCCTCTTTTACCTGTTTTGATTTTAGTGAGGATCTCTATAGTGTATTTCCAGTAAGTATAATGCTGGTTTTCAGTTAATCACGTTCCTTATTCATGATAAAGAAACAAAAATTAGGTAGTGAGAGTAAGACTAAAATGACAATGACATATCCATCATAAGTAAAGTGACTTACTTAAAACACAGATGACAAATGAAGATTTTAAAACAAAGGCAGCTAGAACTATGTCTAAAGTAAAATTCTGATATTAGGAAACCACAAAGAAAACCGAAGACAATATTAATTTCAAAAGCATTTAGATAAAAACATTTGAAAAAATAAAGAAGACAATTTTGTATTATTTTATGTTAGTGAAATTAACATTCTACAATAAAGATAACTTCATGAGACATTAAGCTCCAAATTAAGTATTGAAGTATATGATGCATAGCTAAATAGAAATATTGCTTGTAATATTTCTTATACCTGAGAGAAACTAAACTCTTAATTTCCAGTTCAGCTCTTCTGCTACATAAAACTCTTGGAAATCACTCAAATGTACATACCAACACCTTATCTGTTTATTACTGGGTAGCAGCATTTTGGGTCATTACTTTCTTCAATACAGCTTTAATAATTTTTCCCAAGAGTCTGAGGGCAATATGTATCATTTTTAGAAAAACAATTATTCTTTAAAAAGTCTGTATGTAATTTATTTCTCCAATAAAATAAATTAACAATTGTGGAAACTAACAATTGAAGTTACATAAAATCAGCAACAAAGCTTCTAGACAGATGGGCAGGCAAAGATAAGAGGAGGGTTTTTGTGGTTAGGACAGAAAGTAACTGGTTAACATTTTGTAATATCCTTTTCTTCTAGGTATTTTTCTTTCACCACATTGAAGCATGTACATTAAGAAGTTTGTCACAGGATGAGAAAGTAATTTTTTTGTTTATCATCATATATCCTTGGAGAGTTTATCTGTGTAAAGAGAAAGAGTGGCTTGAAGAGAATGCAGAGAAAGACTCCCTAGTCTTAGGTCTTTCTCTGGTTGGGGTCTAAGTAGAAGTAAGAAAGTTTATAGGTTATGAGAGAAGAGGGATCCTATGTTGTCTGATGGCGGCTCCACCACAGAGGAACAGGATGAAAAACGATGGCTGCATAGTACTCTGGTGCAGATGGGTCTGTGGGAGCATTGACCACCTCTGTGTTCCAAGTCAGGCTGGAGTGGCAGAAATACCCTACAAAAGCTACTTGGTAGGGCAACTGTAGACAAGCAATCTAGGACCTAATGACTGCTTCTTCTGGCCATACTGAGTCTGAGAAGCATTTAGTCTGTGAGAATGAGACATTGCTCAGAACAGAGAAGCATAAAGAACTGTGCTATTTTCTTATTAACCTGTGAGGTGGAATGGGGTCTTGAAGTCAGAATCTCATTTAAATAGAACTCAGACAAGACATTTCTTGTGTCCTAGTTTATGAACTGAATTAAGCCCATTATGACCCTGTCCTTCCTTGAGCCTTCTTGTTTAAAAATTGTATCTGAAAGAGCCTCAATTGTTGTTCAATGATTTGTTCAATAAACTGTATGAGGAAATACCTCTGTGTTATGTACAAAATAAGTGGTGTCATCTTAAGGCTTTCTGTTGACCAACATGGATTATGATTTTTGAAACTGAACTGTAGAGCCAGACAGGAAAAAAGAATACTTTGGAGATTCCAGTGAAAGGACCAGGAAACCCCCGACTTTCTGTTTGGACCTCCTTTGTGAGGTATCAACAATTCCCTGCCCCTCCTGTCTCCCTCCATCTCCTCTTTCTTGCAACTCTTCTCTCATCTCCTTTCTTTTACACTCCATTTAGAGTGTAATTTGCTTAGAGTAGGAAGCAACAACACGGACAGCAGAAACCTAGGAGGTTCTAAACCCAAGAATCCTAGGATGAGCTCCTTTTGACAATGATTTGTAGTAGGAAACACTGATTTTGGAAGCATCTACTGTGTATTCTCAAGAACAAACAAGAAAATATGGACACTGAAATTAGATGAAGGATGATATCATAAGGCTATGAGATATAGACAGAGAAAATAGAAACTGGTCAGTTTGCAAAATGCTGCAATTTAAGGGAAGGTTAACAGTTCTCATTTCTTTGCACGGGATCCCCATTACTGGATTTATGGGACAAAAGATCAAAGAATAGATTTTCAAAGTAGTTTCTGATTATCTTCTGTATTTCAGTGGTGTCCATGGTGATATTTCCTTTTTCATGTCAAATTTTAATGATTTCACATTTTTTTTTCTCCGTTAGCTCGGCTAAGGGTTTGCCAATTTATTTATGTTTTCAAAGAACAAAGTTTTTGTTTCATCAACTTTTTGAAAATTTTTTTTGGCTTCAATTTCATTAATTTCAGCTCTGATTTTATATATTTCCTGTCTTCTATTGATTTTGGTGTTGATTTGTGCTTCTTTTTCCAGGGCTTTGTGATGTAAAGTTAGGTTACTTAATTGGCGACTTTCTATTTTTTTAAAGATTGAGCTTAATGGAATGAGCTTTCCTCTTAGAACTGCCTTCATTGAGTCCCAAGGATTTTGATGAATTGTGTTGCTATTCTCATTTACCTCTAAGTATTTTTTTTATTTCATCCCCGTTTTCTTCAGCTATCCATTGGTCATTAAATAGTGTATTATTTAGTCTCCAGGTGTTAAAGCAGCTCCTGTTTTTTATTTTATTATTGGTTTCTAACTTTATTCCATTATGATCTGATAAAATGCAAGGTATTAACTCTATCTTTTTTGTATTTGCTAAGAGTTACTTTGTGGCCTAGGATAGGATCTATTTTAGAGACGGATGTGTGTGCCACTGAGAAGAAAGTATTCAGTTATTGATGGATGAAATATTCTATATATGTCTGTTAAGACTAAATTATTAATTGTATTATTTTAGTTCTGTAACTTCTTTATTCAATTTTTGTTTGGAATATCTATCAAGTGGTAAGAGAGGCATGTTAAAGTCACCTAGTATTATTGGGTTGTAGTCTATTTGATTCCTGAAATTGTGACAGTTTTGTTTGATGTATGTAGGTGTTCCATTATTTGGGGCATAAATATTCGAGATTGTTTTGTCTTGTTGATGTATTTTTCCCTTAAGCAGCATAAAATGGCCTTCTTGTTCTATTCTGCTTAACTTTGGCTTGAAGTTCACTTTATTTGATATGAGAAGAGACCCCTGCTTGCTTACAAGATCCACATGAATCATAAGTTTTTCCCCAACTTTTTACCTTCAGTCTGTGGATATCTTTGCCTGTGAGGTGATCTTCTTGGAGGTAGCATATATTTGGGTCTTGTTTTTTAATCCAATCTGCAAGTATGTTGACATAGAAAATTTAAACAGATTAATCTCAAGCAGTGAAATTGAAGACACCATCAAAAGCCTACCAACAAAGAAAAGCCCAGGACCAGATGGTTTCTCAGCTGAATTCTACCAGACCTTCAAAGAATAACTTACATCAGTACTCCTCAAATTATTCCATGAAATAGAAAAGGAGGGAACCCTTCCAAACCCGTTCTATGAAACTAGTATCCCCCAATACTAAAACCAAACAGACACATTAAGGGAAGAAAACAGACCGATATCCATGATGAACATAGATGCAAAATTCTTAATAAAATACTGGCAAATCATATAAAATCATATTAAAAAGATAGTGTATCACAATCAAGTGGGGTTCATTCCAGGGATGCAAGGCTCATTCAACATACTGAAATCAATAAATGTAATTCATTGCATTAATAAACTTAAGGACAAGAATTACATGATCATCTCAGTAGATGCAGAAAATGCATTTGACAAAATTCAGCATCCATTCATGCTCAAAACACTAGAAATACTAGGGATAGTAGAATATACCTCAACATTGTAAAAGCTATCTTTGCTAAACCCAAGGCTAAAATCATTCTAAATGTAGAAAAATTGAAACCATTCCCTCTAAAAACTAGAACAAGACAGGGATGCCCTCTTTTACCACTCCTATTCAACGAAGTCCTGGAAACCATAGCCAGAGCAATTACACAAAAGAAAGAAATTAAAGGAATATGAATAGGATGAGAAGAGTTCAAACTATGCCTATTTGCTGATGATATGATTGTATACTTAGAAGACTGAAAAAACTCCACCAGAAAACTTCTAGAACTCATAAATGAATTTATCAAAGTAGCAGGATATAAAATTAACACCCATAAATCAGTTGTATTCCTATATACCAATGATGAATCTTCTGAAAGAGAAATCAGGAAAACTATCCCATTCACAATAACCTCAAAAAAAAAAAAAAGTGGGAATCAATCTAACAAAAGAGGTGAAATACCTCTACAATGAAAACTACAGAACACCAAAGAAAGAAATTAAAGAAGACCTTAGAAGATGGAATAATCTTGCATGTTCTTGGATAGGGAGAATTAATATTGTCAAAATGGCCATACTACCAAAAGCGCTATACAGATTTAATACAATTCCCATTAAAATTCCAATGATGTTCTTCATAGAAATAGAGAAAGAAGTCATGAAATTCATTTGGAAAGCTAAGAGACCCAAATATCCAAAACAATACTCACCAAGAAAAATGATGCAGGAGTCATCATAATACCAGATCTTGAATTATACCAAATAGCTGTAGCAGCAAAAATGACATGGTGTTGGCACCAAAACAGACATGAAGACCAATGGAAAAGAATAGAAGGCACAGAGAAAAACTCACATAAATCCAGTTATCTCATACTAGACAATGGTGCCATAAACATTGGATAGCCTCTTCAACAGATTGTGCTGGGAAAACTGAAAATTCATATGTAGTAGAATGAAATTGAACCTCCATCTCTCACCCTGCAATAAAACTCAACTCAAATTGTATCAAGGATGTTGGCATTAAACCAGAGACTGTGTGCCTTCTAGAAGAAAAGCTAGGCCAACTCTCCACCATGTTATGTTAGGAACCAAATTCCTCAAGACTCCTAAAGTGCAAGAAATAAAATCAAGAATCAATGAATGGGAAGGGTTCAAACTAAAAAGCTTCTTCACACCAAAGGAAACAATCAATAATGTGAAGAGAAAGCCTGTAATATGAGAAAAATCTTTACCATCAGTGCCTCAGACAGAGCATTAATCTCCAGTATGTACAAAGAACTCAAAAAACTTAACACCAAGAAAACAAATAATCCAATCAATAAATGGACTAAGGAACTAAACAGGTACTCCACAGAAGAAGAAATACAAATGGTCATAAATAGATGAAAAATTGTTTAATATCTCTAGCAATTAGAGAAATGCAAATCAAAACTACACTGAGACCCTGTCTCACCCCAGTCAGAATAGCAGTTATCCAGAATATAAGCAACAATAAATGTTGGAGAGGATGTGGGGAAAGTCTTATACATTGCTGCTGGCATTGCAAATTGATGCAACCACTCTGGAAAGCAGTATGGAGATTCCTCAGAAAACTTGGAATGGAACCACCATTTGACCATGTTATCCCACTCCTTGGTTTATATGCAAAGGACTTAAAATCAGCATACTATAGTGACACGGCCATATCAATGTTTGTAACAGCTCAATTCACAATAGCCAAGCTGTGGAATCACCTAGGGGCCCTACAAGAGATGAATGGATAAAGAATATGTGGTATAAATACACAATGGAATATTACTCAGTTATAAAGAAGAATGAAACTGTGGCATTTGCCAGTAAATGAGTGGGGCTGGAGAATATCATGCCAATTGAAATAAACCAATCCCAAATATCAAAGGCAGAATTTTCTCTTTGATATGTGGATGCTAGCCCACAACAAGGGAGGGGAAGATTAGAAGTTCACTGGACTAGACAAAGGGGAATGAAGGGAAGGGAGGGGTGATGGTAATAGGAAAGACAGAATGAATCAGACATGTCTTTCCTATCCTCATATATAAATACATGAACAATGTAACTCTACAGCATGTACGACCACAATAATGGGATTCTAATTGGAACAAGTTAAACTTACTCCTGTATGTGTAATATTTCAAAATATATTCTACTGTCATGTAAAAAGATAATAAAAAAGATTAAGGCAAATGGCATAAAGATGATGTCTAATATTGTATGAGAGCCAAATGGGTTTTCCATTTTCATGCCTATTGGACACAACCTGCAGGAAGGAGACTTTGAGTCATAGATTTCTATATGTCATGGTGGAAGAAGAGAAAGAAAGAGACCATGTCTCCCATGTCCATAGTTTTATATCACTTGGATATAGCTCTACCCAATATGGAAATGTAGGACAACTACTACTGCCTAACATCAAGGTAATCAGTTTCACCTCTGTGAGGAGGATTAAGAGGTGAGCAAAATAACATAAGTAAAAAACTTCTCCACTGGAAACCCTCTAATAATCCTCCGCTTCTACCTTTCTTAGCTCAGTAGGTTTTAACATTGAGTTTCTGCTAAATAAACTATGTGGTTCCCCCTTTCAGGGGGGACATTATAAACCTATCAGTATCGTCCTACTTCTACTTCTGTGAGGCTGCTTCTCTGAGATGAACCAGTTTCTTTAAGAATCATTCTAGGATTTTCACCATAATATTTTTCTTCTAGAAGGTTATGGAAAACGTCAGATCAGCATGTTAGATACACTTAACTCCATGATTAGTCTGTTCCCAAAGTCACATTTTTTCTATATCATTCCATATCCCATATTATACCCAGCTAGTTTATTCAATATAAACTTCTGAATTGAGATAAAATGATAACATTAAGATGCTGACTTAGAAGAGATTCCCTATTTGGATTATAAGTCTCTTCCATTATGGTATCCCACAGAACAAATTTTAATTCAAAGGTGAAGTTCTCTTGCAAGTTAAAATCAAAACACAATTAAAGACTGAATGAAGTAAGATGTGAAATTCGATTCACTTGGCTTTGAAAGTTAAAGTTGAAAGAAACTAAAGTTCCAAATTTTTTTTACCTAGTTCTCAGTCTATTCTGTGTCAGCTCTGTGGGTTTTTGATACCCGTGGAATTGATGGTTTTTGCTTTTTGTTTTTTGTTTTTTAATTCCTGCAGTGTCTTACACCTGGAAGAATATAGTTACCTCAATGTTAGTAGTTCAGGGCCAAGTCATTGAGTACCTTATATTTTTCAACTATTTCATAATGCTAGACCCACACACATGACATTTAGGAAATTAACAAACTCCTAGCCACTCCAAACTTTGTCTTAGCCAAAATAGTTCCTAGGAAGTATGGCCAAAGTGAGATCCAAAGTAGAGAAGAATGGGGACATTTCACTTACATATTTGCTGGACATTCTTACCCACAGTATAGGTGTCTCTATTGCATACCTGTATTGGAAATTAGACAGACTTAAAGCTGCCCAGTCAGAGAAATGCTGTCCGAATGAATTTTCCAATGATTCCTAGATGAATTCCTGAAATCCCATGTTCTCTAGAAAGAAATGCTGAAAGAAAGAAAAATGAAAAACGGAAAATGTCACCAACACCTACCTCACACACCTATTGGTATGTTTTAGTTTTCCAGTAGGATTAGCCTAATTATGGAAACTATGAAAACTTTTTTTGGGTTTTCTTCATAGGTGGAAGGAATTAATAAAATAAAGGTTGAAATAGCTGTGACATCAATGAAAAGGTATTGTGGACATATTATGAAAGTTCTTCATAGAAATTTCTGGAAGAGGAGAAATATGATTTTCCTGTCTTTTATATAGCCTTTGTCATACAATGACAATTCAGACAAATGGGAGAAGACCAATTAATTAGCAAATACTTAATTCATCCCCGATTGAACATGATTTTGAGGAAATTAAGGAAAACAGCACTAATCAGTTACCTGACAACAATTAATATATCAGCTGTGTATTTTGCACATTTCTTATTCACAGTAATTGTGTGAAGATAAGTAAAGTATTGTCTTGTTGTTTTTCACAGGAAGATCTTGTGACCCAGGGAGGCTCAGTAACCAAGCCAAGTGGATAGAGGCAGACTCTGGTTTGGGTTCACTCTGGCTGTGGGCAGGACCTTAACTTAAGCTGCCTCTGAAGGATGCAAGGTCGGCCAACTTTCCTTCAGTTGCACCTAGGAAGAAATCTTGAGGCAGGCATTATAGTGGAATAGTGAATAGGGGTTTGAACAGTTGCTGCATTGATGTCAAAGATCAGTTCTTTAATGATCTGATACACCAACCTCAGCATGTTGGCTGCTTGTTCTTGGACTTGTTTCTGCATGGATAAAGCTATGAGTGCTTATTTTTATTCAACTGTTTTCAAGGAGAAAGGACAGTTATTTTTGCTGCTTTTTTTTTTTTTTTAAAGAACGAAGTCTTTCTTGGGACACTCCAGGGGCTATGCCTGCTCATTTTCCCATCTTTAGACCAATCAATCACTAGCAAAGATGATTGGGCATCACCAAACTTGGCTAAGAATATATTCAGCAGGTCTGGGCACTTTGCCAACCAGACAAAATCGACAATCCTTTTGAAAGGAAGCAGAGAAATTCCTGGCTAGGCAATAGCAAAGTCTAGATACACAGGAAATTTCATCCTTGGGTCAACTTTTAGTTCATGGTGATTGGTGCAAATTTTAGTATATAAAGAAGAATAGAATTGAAGTTTAAATTTCAACACCTGAAAACAATTGATGAACATACTGATCTGGGTGGTAGAGTACTTTCAAATTGGGAATATGAAATTAGATGAACTTGATTCAAAACTGAGTTCTCCTATCATAACAGTACTCTAGTTTAACTCTTTATTGGTCTGAGATGACATGTAAAAGAGAAACATATACATAAATATATACACATACATATATATTATGTATATGTAATGGTAATGTACACATGCATATCTATTTATATATATAAAAATGATTATATATATTTAACTTAAGCTGCCTCTGAAGGATGCATATATATGCATATATATTTCACAAAGTCAAACTTTGTGATCCTACCCTGACCCTCTTACTAAATACAAAGGTTCAAATTGATTTAATGGGGGCTGGGGTTATGGCTCAGTGGTATAGTGCTTGCCTAGCATACGTGAGGCCCTGGGTTTGATCCTTAGCACCACATGAAAATAAAAAAAAAAGGTATTGTGTCACCTACAACTAAAATATATATTTAAAAAATTGATTTAGTGATAACAATTTGGTGATTTGTAGGACTCTTTTCCTGGTAATGGGGAACTAGATAGAGGCAACTGTAGATATAAACAGATTGTATTTGGGTAGTATAATTTCCAGGAAAATAGAAGCTTCCCTTTATATGCTTTACTTCCTCAGTAGGCCATGGAGAGAGAAGAGTGAATAAGTGAAAATATAGCATTTAATGTCTTTCCTTTACATTGTCATGCACTTAAAGGACACTTTTGAGTGCGACGCTGTGTAATTACTATCTTACAGAATTGCCTAAGGACTACATAAGATAATGTGAACAAAATACTCATGAAGACATAAGTACTTAATAAATGCCAGGCAGTAGGATTATATATATCATTAACGCAATCTTACTAATATAATGCCAAGTAATAGTAATCTTTGCTAAAAATGACTTGGATAAATTAGTACAATATTTCTAGTTTCGTTCCCATCTATAAAATAAAACTAATAGTTCTTACCCTTAAAATTGGTGTGGGGTAATATAAAAAATTATGAAATTCTTTATATCTCCCTGACACAAAATTAGTATCTATCCATCCATTAAGCAAACATTTATTGAGCATATGCAATGTGTTTTATGCTATTATGCTAATTATTGGTGAATTAGTTTGGAGACAAATCATAGACCTTAATTTCATAGACCCCCCTTTTTTCTTGAATATTATGGAGATTGACTGTAGGTAAATGAGTTTGTTATGGTAGATAAATTATAGTTTGGTGTGCAAGTTGGGAAAGAAAGAAAATGAGACAGAGGGTGTGAAAGGGAAGACTGCTGTACACAATGAGGGAATTCAAAGACAAAGAGGCTTCCCAGCAGTGTGCTGGCCTACATAATGAAGCCTATCAAAGACGCTGAGAAACAGGTGACAGTTTCCCCAGCAGAGACAGAATCCAACTCAGGAAGCTCTGTACCCAAACTGTTAAGTACAATAACGAGTGCAATAAGCATTTATTGAATGAATTAATAAATTCATCATTGGAAGAAATGTAATCTGTAGCCATCAGAATAGGGGGGTGAGACAAAGATGTTGAGTAAATAGGAAACCAAGGAATTAAAAAAAGAAGAATAAAGCTCTTTAGAGACTACTGAAGTAAAGGCCCACTATAACCGTCTCTTATCTTTGCCAAGAGCTGAAACTCTCTGGGAAATTCTCTGAAGCTCTTGGTTGAAAGGTGCATTATATAACCAAATAAATTATCATTCACGATGAATTCCAGGCTAGGACTCAATCAGGTGGCTGGGAGCTTGCAGGGAACAGAAGAAAACTAATCTACCTTCTAGCCCAAGGGGCAAGCACAGGGCCACTCAAGGGAGATGAAACTAATCAAGAGTTGGGAGGATGTAGAACTGGAGATGAGGCAGGAACTTAAGCTCAGGGTTAGGAGAAAAGGTCCAAGACTATTTCAGTAATCAGGACAGGGAGACCTAAAGTTTATGATTCAGTGCTAGCCTGGCTTAGCCTGGAGTACAGATTCTTATTTGTTGATTCTGTTACTAGATTTATTTAAGGTATGTATGTATGTGTGTATGTATGTGTTTGAATCTTACTGATAAAGATTTTTAAAATAAAAATTAAAAAATGAAATTCTGCTCCTATATTTTAACACATCCAAATTAAAATGTCATTAGATTTCTTCTCTAAAGATATAGGATTACTGTCTCTTTCAATGTAAGGGTGGCTGCAGTGCTTCTAGAAAAAGAAGTTTTACAAGGGATTGAACCCAGGTGCACTTAACCACTGAGCCACATCCTCAGCCATTTTTTAAGACAGTTTCACTTGAAGTTGCTGAGACTGGCTTTGAACTCACAATTTTTCTACCTCAGTTTCCCAAATCACTGGAATTACAGACATGTGCCACCTCACCCAGCTCAAAAAATAAATTCTTTAAAAAATGGCACCCCAGGGCTGGCAATGTAGCTCAGTGATAGAGCTTGCCTCACATGTACACGTGGGAGGATCTAGGTTCCATCCCCAGTCCTGCAAACAAACACACAATGAAATCATATGCATTTAAGAGAAGTATTTACACTCCAAGTCCACTGCTCAGATCTCCTACCAATCTAAATAAGCCCATGATGATTGTTTTAAAAAATGACATCATGAAACTTTATTTGCTGAGAATTACATGAGCCTTGAATCTAGTCTTTGCAGAAAGGAAGTTTAGATTTGAGGTGCATTCATATTACCCACAAAATTCATTTGTCACCTTAGCAACTGCCCCAAAATGCCTTATAATATCCTGACATGAATATAAATAGAATTTCTCATACTCTGAGGAACCAGGTGAGTGTCATCAGTTATTCCAAAAGCAGAAGCATCCTGGGTGTAGAATTCAGGCTTGTTTCTTTCTTTCTTTCTTTCTTTTTGCAGTGAAGGATTGAACCCAGGGCCTTGTGCTTGTGAGGCAGGCACTCTACTGACTGAGCTATATCCCTAGCTCTCAGGCTTGTTTCTTTGGGCATCATCACCAACACCATCATCATCATTACTACCACCATCCCTAGTAGTGATATCTCTTTATAGGTGACAAAAGTTTTTAAATGCAGTGCCTGAACACATTAAATGGTAAAAATCCTTCTGTCTCTGTACTTGTTGGGTTTTTCTACAGTCCCTGTTCAGGATCCCCTGTATGTAGAATTTGAAATTCATGTAACACCTTAAAGAGAAAGTGCTGCTTTAGACAAAGGTCACACAAATTGTAAAACAAATAAATTAAATGTACATATATATAGGGTGTGGGCGGGGCATGGGCAATTACCTCAATGTCTTACTAGCACAATTATGCCAAAGAGTCTATGTGATCTTTATAAGTACACCCAGCTTGCTTGGTGGGAAGGAACTTGAGGACAGATGATCTTCCAAATCTTTGTGTCCAACTGTGACTGCAGAGCTCATAAGGCTGGAAAATCAGATAACAAGAGGGATATCTTGAGCAGGTTACAATAATGCAGACAGAAAAATTCTTTAGACATAGGTTACATGGTTTTCAGACAGGCATTTGGCAAGGTGACTGGTGGCTGTGTTGATCTTATGGACACAGGCTGTATGGTATTTGCAGAATAACTCTAGGGGAAGGTCACTAATGAATGGGTTTGTGCCCAATTGGAAGCTTTTGGAAGCTGGTGAAAGCCTTTAACGTGGATTCTGTTCTGTTGGATCATTTTTCACATTGAATAAAAATGTAGTGGTCAGACTTTGGATTCAAAAAGTCCTGAAAAAGTCTGACGCAAAATAGCATTTAGTGAAGATCAATGCAAAGGCCTTCTTTCAGGTCCAAAAACCCAGAATGCTGGAAGACGTACTTACAGGTGGTGTTTAAAGAGAGCTCACATAACAAAACTTCATTTCACAGCTCAGGGCATAGTGAAGGCATTTGGTGCAGTTCTGGATGAACCTTAAGAAAAAGGAACTTAAATAAGCAGAAGCACACAAAGTGGCTACAAGGTAGAGGAACTGAAAACCAGATCATGTTATTTTTAAAAGATCACAGTTATGGACATGGATAAAAGAATCAAGCCCGACCGAGCAAATGTTATCAGGACTTGCAGACCTGTCTTGCAGAAAAGAGATTACAATTTTTTTCTGTGGCTATAAGGTAGAGTTAAAGATGGGGGTAGATGGTAAAGGGAGACATTTCAGATTATAATAATGAATAACTTTAAATGCTGGGCCTGTCAGAAGATGAGGAAATGGAAACGATGATTTGGCAGGTATTCTCAGTATCAAGGAGTGCCTTCCAACCCTGAGATGTTGTACTTTGCAGATCCCTCCCTTGCTTTTTAGATTTTCAGCATGTAATCATCATTTTTGTATGGGGCCTCAATATTGGAAACCATTCCTTTTAAGTGATTAAGATGATTTTGGATATCTGCAGCAGAGTTCAACCAGAGTTTATTTTGCATTCTGACATAACAGGTGAGAACTGGAAGCTCACAAATGCCATATGTAAATTTGTTCCAAATGAGCTTTAAATATGGATTTGGAGCTAATTGTTCTGGCACTTATTTCAGTGGAGTTGGAGCATCAGCCAAATATATTTCAAAATGAGGAAGAAGATGTGTTAGCATCCTACCCAGGTAAATGAGCAGTGACATGCAAATAATTTGGAAAAGGAGGACAATCAATCTGAAGATCCAAGGGATAAAAGAGAATGTTGGCTGAACCATTATTTTAGAAAAAATGAAAGTATAAAATAATCAGTGTTAAATTACTGATTGCAGTGTGGATCATTTAAAAAATAAACTCATTATTTAAATATATTGTATATAGAGAAAAATGCCCAAATCATAAGGGAGCACATTAAGAAACCACCACTCAGATTAAGAGATGGCACAGAGTTTCCCCATCTTCTTTCCACTGGTCTCCAGTCTTGCCATCAGCTCCCAGGGATCATCACTAGCCTGACTTGCACCATCATAGCTCAATTTTGTTTGCAGCTAAACTTCGTATAAATGTCACTACAAGTGAATTCTTTGGTGTTTGGCTTCTTTTTTCTCAAGGTGGAGTTTATAAGTGTTTTTTTGTGTAGCCTCATTTCACTTATTTTCAATGTTGCAGAAAATTCTATACCAACAGTTGAGCAATATCAGGGATGTTTCCAGATTTGGGTTAATATACATACTGCTGTTATGAACCTCCTTTCAACTTTTTTGTTAAATATATATACCCATACATTTTCTGATGGGCATATATGTAAGAATGAAATCTCTGAATCATGGTATATTTGTATGTTCATCTTTAAATGTAAAGCTTTATTCGTAGCACTTTTGACTCCTTCTGGCAGTGTATGAAAATTGTATTTGTCCCATATCATTTCTAATACTCAGTACTGTGAGTCTTTTAAATTGTAGCTCCCTGTATTTAGTGAAACTCTACTGCAGTTTTGATCATTCCAAATGAGTAATTCAGATGAACAACATTGCATGTGTTTATTAGAAAATCTTTTGCAAATTGCCTGTGCAATGTGTTTTGTGTATATTAATTTTAGTATATTATCTGTTTCCTATTCATGTATATCAGTCCTTTGTCTATGACTAGGAATTACAAATATCTGCTCACACTCTTTGGCTTGCTCTTTTATTCCTCTTCATGATGTCTTTGACAGACATTAGATCTTATTTTAAGACAGTTCAACTTACTGGTCTCTTTTTTAACGGTTAGTGAGTTTTTGTATTCATTGTTGTTATCTTCTAGAAGTCTTACTAACTCACTTTTCATATTTAGGTCAGCTATTCATCTGGAACTGATTTTTGCACATGGTATGAAGTAGGTAGACAAGATTCAATTCTCCCCATTTTAAAATTTTAATTGAACAAGTTTACACACACACACACACACACACACACACACACATATTTTTAAGTATAACATAGTCATACAAAAGCATTTATGAGAAGCATAATTCACAAACAGAAAAGAGGTTATTTTGTTACTTTATTTCTTTTATATTCTATTTAAAACAAAATGATGAAAGCTAATAACAGGAATGAACTAGTTCTAAATACTGGAAATTTTATAGATGAGAGAAGTCCAAACATCTGTATCTTTTCTCAAATTCCTAATAATGAGGCTTATTGAACTATACTCTCAGAATGTTTTTCTGACATAGTACCACTTATTGACCCAGTGCTGCCATTTTTCTTATGTTCTTTTCCTTTCTTTAATTCCTTTCCTTTTATCACTGGGGCAAATGCATAAGAAAAACAATTTGGAGGAGAAAATATTTCTTTTGGATCATGGTTACAGAGGCTTCAGTACATAATCCACTGGTTCCATTGCTTGGAACTGAGGTGAACAAGGTTGGGGCAGAACATCATAGCAGTGGGAGAGTGTGTTTGTTGAAGGAGACTGCTAGGCTCACAGCAGCTGGGAAGCAGAGAGGGACAGGGGAACAGGAGAGAGGGAGGGGGCTGGGAGAAGATAAATCTCTTCTTTCCAGGGCACGCCCCCAGTGACCTATTCCTCCAACTAGGTCCCACCTCCCAGTAGTCCATTCAGTTATCAATGGGCTAATCTCTCAAATGGATCAATCCACTGATGAGATCAGAGCCCCATGTTGCATTGGGGAACATGCTTTTAACATGACACTTTAGAGGATATTCTAGATCCAAACCATAACACTTTCCTTTTCTTTCCCCTTTCCTTCTCTACCTCTCCTCCCTTTGAATATCCCCTATTATAAACATTTAAAGCATTAAGTTTTTGTCCTTAAGTCTAATTTGTCTGATAAACCCCCATGTGCACATGTGTACCCAAACATGCACATATACTCCAAGGGACATGCATCTCTGCATGGCTTTTTTAAAATAAATTTTTCATTGTATATATTTTTCATTCTTTCGTCTCAGTATTTTTGAAAACTTTTTTCTCTCTAGTAGTCTAACAATTCTATATTTCTTCTTATTTTTTGACATTTTTTGGAATTAATATTTTTCCATTTTTCTCCGAGTTTGTCTTGTTAATTAAATGCTGTTTTGTTATTCTTTTTGTGACTAGATATTAAATAAATAAACATTCTTGACAATTAAAGTGCAATATAAATTTGTGCTTTTAACACCTCCAAGAAGATGCTGGGATTTTAGAATACCTAAATTAAATTTACCTCTCTCTTGCTTTATGCAGTTAGTGTCATTGGCCTACCCACATTTGAAACCCTGCCAGGCATTATTACTATTAATATCTTATATATTCAGTACTTATTTTGATTTACCCACACCCAGGTTGCTCTTCAGTTCTACATGTACTAATGGCTTCCATCTGGGATGGCATTTGCTCTTTCTGAACTCCTTTTAACATTTGTCTTAGTTCATGTCTGCAGGATATAAATTATCATTGTTTTTATTTGTTTGAAAATGTTTATTATTTTGTTTTCAAAATACTAAATATTTTCACTGGATAAAGTACCTGTAAGTTGACAATTACATTTCTTTCATAATATTGAAGATGCCATTCCATTCCCTTCAGTTTCCATTGCTACTTGTTAAGAAGTCTGTTTCCACTCTTATTGCTACTCATTTAAAAGTTTTCTGCCCTTTCAAATTCACTTATGATTTTTTTTCATTTTTGGTTCTTGGCAACTTCGATATGATGTAAACAGGTGTAGACATTCTTTGCTTCTATATTGTTTGAGGTTTATAGTGTTTCTTGGGTGTATGCCAGTTTTTAGTGATGGACCTTTTTCATTTATTTCCTCTTTACTGCTTCTTCCAGTTTCTTTCTCTTCTCTTCTCTTCTAGGGAAGCAATTATAGACACATTAGACTTTTTCCTGTGTCTTTTATGTCTTTCATTAGATTTTATGTGATTTTTGTCCTTTTAATTTCATCTCTGCTCTTCAATCTACTATTTTCTATTGATTTTTATTCCAGTTCTCTCATATTCTGTATCTAATCTTCTATTAGTCCCCATCAGTTATCTAATTTGTTATTTTATTTTTCAGTTTCAGAATTTCCATTTGATTTTTAAAAAGTAGATTCCAGAGTTGCTCCTCTGTGAGGTGGAGGGAGGTAGACGGATCCGGCTCTCTTTCTTGAGGGTTGCTTTGTCTTTTCAGATCTGTTTTTTGGTTTTTGGTACTCCAGGGGTTGAAAAAACTACACTAGGCAAAGAATTTGCATCAAGATCAGGACTGAAATACATTACTGTGGGTGATTTAGCTTGAAAAGTTTTGTCACTGGATATCATGATGTCTGGAAAGATTGGGTTCAAAAACATT
Organism: Glaucomys volans; assembly: GCA_020662805.1. NCBI lineage: Eukaryota > Metazoa > Chordata > Mammalia > Rodentia > Sciuridae > Glaucomys > Glaucomys volans. The sequence continues at coordinate 90,191 of JAJEJO010004454.1, forward strand.
CTTATTACCACTAATATGGTATCATCACAAAATACTGCCAATGAATCATCAAATGCATTGAAAAGAAAACATGAAGATGAGGACAATGATGATGATGATGATCATGACTATGATAATTTGTAATCTGGCTTTGATGCATGTAACCTGTATACTTGGTCTTGGATTCATTGTCCTGAAATTAAAGAGGCATTCTGGATGTTTACAAGTTGTGTGTTAGAAAATTTAAATAGTATTTAATGACTAAATAGTTACTATTCTTCTCAATTGAAAGGTTGGATTTTCTTTAACAGGACCAGTAATAGTTTTTCATCAGCCTTTATGTGTAAAAAATAAAATTGTTCATTGATTTGTTAAAAAAATATATTGCAGCATAAAATCATGCTTTTTATCTGCTTTCTTCAAGCTATTAATTGTAGTTATTTTTATACTCTAATAATTCTATACGTCCTTGTGCATTTGTGTCCATTTTCCGTTTATTTTCATGGTTTTGGTTATTTGGTCTTATCTTCTGGCATGCCTGCTAATCGCTGCTGAAATTTGAACATTGTGTATAAGGAGTTTGAGAGCCAATTAGCTGATCTGGATAGTATATCATACTCCAGAGAATATTTCCTTTCTCATGATGGGAAAGGTGGGGCTGCTAATGATGGTGAAAATTCTTTGATCTATTTAGTGATCACTTATTTACCTAACATTTAATTCACTAGAAATTGGGCTTCCATTTTAAGATGAATTATTTTTAGTTCTTACCTTCTCCTAAGGTATAGAACTTTCAGAATTCCAAGTAAAAAACTGAGATAATTATAAGGGTAACATTTCCTTGGTTTTTCTCTCATTCTGCCCCTTAAAGTAGATATTCCTCACTTCTGAGCAACTCAGCCGTCCTCTTCTGCTCTATTTCGATACCCAGTTTCAAATTAGCTGGACTATGGGTAAAAAAAGCAGAGTTGACAATCAGATTCACCTTTTTGAACTTCCTTTCTCCTAAGGATTTTGTTTCTTCAGGGTCTAACTGCCTGGGGAGCTTTCTAAAGTCTTCAAACCAATAGATTTTTTATTTCATTCAATTTCTTTTAGCTGCTCTCAGTAGGAGGCTTTATCTGCAAGAATCTTTTCTACAATTACTGAAATTTGAAATCCCTCAAGCATGACTTATTTTTGAAGCATATAACACTTTCACTCACATAATAGTAAGAGTGCATATCTGCTGAATGAAAAATGTGAACGTTGACCAGAAATGAATTGCATCATGTTGGCCAAAAATATTATGTTCCAGCACTGTAAAGGAGTTCAGAAACCACCAGAAATTACCAAAATTATCATTCTAATTGGAGCCCTTAAAGTAGTAGAGAGAACCCAAAGCCAGTGCCAATTTTTTGACTCCGTTTTTTTTTTAAATGTAGAAATGTTCAAATAGAGTTTAAAAATGGGGGTATGTCCAAAATGCTGATAATATATAAATTAGAATTTTTAACTCACACATATCTAGATGATATTATGCAATTTACAAAATAATTATAGCATTTTTAAAGTATTAATTTATGCTGTTGACATAGAATGGACGGCAAATTAGTGCTATTTGAGGAACATACTTTTCTTTCAGTACTTTCAGTGCATCTTTATGACTAGGTGTGCAGTTTTTTTTCTTTTTGGAGATTATGTTGAATACAAAAAGTGAGGCTGTGGAGGCTGGGGTTGTAGTTCAGTGGTAGAGTGCTTGCCATGTTTGAGGTATTGGGTTCAATTCTCAGCACCACATGTAAATGAATAAAGGTCCACTGACAACTAAAAAAAAATTTTTTTAAAAGGTGAGGCTATGGACAAATGCACTCCCCTCCCCTGACACTCTGATGCACAATACACTCTGGTTTTAAATGTCCCATCTCTTAGTTATAAGTAAATGAAATGATTACAGTGTCATATCTTAGGGCTATACATTAATAAAATTGGCATAGGAGATAACCACCAAAATATAAAAGGAGAAGACTTAGGGCACCATTGGGATACAGAATGGTTCTGTAAATTTCATATATTATATATATATACATATATATATATTTCATATCTGTTTATATGTATTTCTGTGTGTATCTATCCTATCTATATAGAATGATCTATATGTAGATAGGTATCTAGGTAGATAGATACCCATAAATATATGTAGTATATGTATAAACATATATATAAGTAAATGTATATATGCATATGTATGTACCCCTAAACACAATACACAGAATACACAGTTTATCCCCTACTTCTGTATTTGCTAATATTGTTATCTTCTTTTTCCCTTCATTCTCTACAAAGTTTAGCTCAAATAAAATAACTGACTCATAATCAAAAACACCCCGACCCTTAATAAATACTTCGGGACCGTCAGCCTTCCTGTCATTTTGCAGCTTGGACCATTCATCTTTAAGAGCTCAATTTTTCAATGCTCGTGTGCTTGAAATGGTTTTGAGGTTTTGCAGTTTGTTGACATCCTGAGGAACTTGGAACATTTCAGCTTCCTTTTGTTGGGTGAGCTGTCCAGGACCTTGGTGAATGCAGCAGAGCTTGGGAGCACTGCAGTGGCCTTGCTGTTAGCAAAGAATCCTATTTGGAAGTCAGACAAGTAACCCATCTATGTACCCACCCTGAGAAAGCTGACTCTTCCAGGTAAGTGCAGGAGGTTTGGGACAGGGAGCACGTGAATGAGGTGGTGGCTCAAGAAGGCACGCTGAGCCATGGATCTGGGTTTAATTCAGAATCTTCAGAAGCACCTGCTATAAAAAGCAAGCTTATTTGCTGTGACCATGACTCCTCCATTAAAGAGAGAATTTTATGTTCTTCCAATCTGCTTTAAATTTAGACAAAAAATGGTTTCAGAATCTGTCAAAAAAATAGATTTGGGCTAAAAAAACATCACAGAAGACCTGGTATTCATATAATTATTCAGATGTTTACCTTTCAAATTATGTGTTAATTTTTGTTTTCATTATCAAAATATTTTAACTCTATTACTGGCAATATTGTTCCATGTAGTCTGAAACCATTCTGAGATCCTGAATCAATAGAAAGAAATAATTAATAGCAATCAGGTAGTTAGGAAATTCTAAAGAAGTATTTTAAAATAGCTTGTGAATAGTTTTATAATTCTTCTCATTTGATTCTTATTACATGGAAAGAAAGAATCTGAAAATAACTTTAAAAATCACATAAATAAAAATTAAGAACAATATCCTTTCAAATAATTTTACTCTAAGTAATACTCCTTCCATGCCATTATTTCCTATTTATAGAAAGTAGTGTGTTTCAAATATGTGGCAAGAAATAAAGTTTTAAAAATGAAGTCAGCAACACACAACCTGAACTTAAGAGTTTAGTCTTGCTTCTTTGTAGTGTGATTTTTGATGAGTCACTAAATTCACTGGACTTCAGCTTCCTACACAACTGCATAATTGTTTGTCTGAGAAATTATTTATTAAGCACTCCAGTTTTACAGCTTCTTATTTTCTTTGTCATAGAGTTTAAATCAATCAATCCGTCAATCATCAATATTTTAGTTAATCAATAGGAGTAATGAGACCAGTGAAGGAGGAATCAGGCAGTATGAATTCTAGTACTCTTTTCTAGTAATTTCTAGAATTTGGGGAATATCTAACCATTCTATATCTAACCATCAACTTTTGTCAAAAGTTTGGCAAAATTTTTCAATAAAGGGCTAGATAGTACTTCGGGCTTTACAGGCCAAGAAATAAAATTGAGGATAATAATATATAAGTATTTGCATAGCAATTTAAAATGCGACCATTTAAAAACATGAAAACTGTTCTTAGTTCACTGACTGTACAAAAATGGTGAAGTGAGCCAGATATAGCATATGGGCCATATTTTCCAACCCATGTTTTCAGAAATGATTTCCAACAATTATAAGAAAAAGACAGACTAGATCTGATATACTCAGCTTGAGCTCATGAGATGCCAAGGCAGTTCATGGACATCTTTAAGGAGATTCACCAGACCCCTCACACTGCATACAAAAGTGTGAGCATATGTAAATATGTGGGTATTTTTTAAATAGGGAAAAATTACAGATTTCATCATATTTTCAACATAGTAAAAAATCCAATTCAGATAAAGGGCCACAGGACCAGCTGATTTCCAAAACAATTTTTTCAAATCTAAAATTCAATGAACCTGTGAAATGTTTATTGGTATCTATTGTGTGTAAACTATTGTGCGAGCACTGTAAGCAATGTAGCACGTTATGACTAATGTGTCAGAAATATGTTAAAGAAGATTAGAATATGTGCAAATAGGTGATATCTTTCAAATAATCTTGAGAAAAATTCCAAGATTGGGCAACTATTTCTGAAATATTATTTTGCAAAATATCTTCAAAGTTAGCTCATAAAGTAGACCAAATTGCTTGCCACATTTTCTTATCTCCCCATCTTATTTTGGATGTCAGTGGTATTATCTACAATGATTACAATCAAATTTAATATAAACAGAATCTTTTTTCATAAAAATATGATTTGCTTAGAGGCAGGAGTTATGCCTTTCCTACCTTTGTATTCTCGAACAGTGTTTGGTGCACAGTAAACGCCAAACATCCTCAAAATAGATGTGTGAATGAATGAACGAAAAGATAAAGACGCCATCATGGGGATTCTGTGCCATGCTCGCTGAAGGCCTGGAACCCTAAGTACTCTAAAAATAGTAGTTGCTAAGTCCAAAGATTGATTCTCTTTTCAAAGTTGGATATAACCATGATTTCAAAATACTTGGTTGACTAAAGATTGCAGTTCCTGGGGATTAAGTTGCTTTAAAAAAAGTTTTTTTTTTTAAAGAGTGACATCTGTTGAATTTAACTCACATGAGACAAAGAAATGCTTCCTGCAAAGTTGCAGGTAACCCACTTTCTGGAATGAACTGACTGGAGATGGGAAATTTTGGTATTTGCCCTCAGCTCTTTAGCATCTGAACACTTCCTAACTTGAGCTCTGGTAGAAAGGAGTGCCAACTGAAGAATTATTATTATTATTATTATTATTATTATTATTATTGAAAATCCAAAGGTCAAATCAAATGGAATTGAGGGCACCACTAGGGTCCCTGATGCAGAAGTTCAGACAGCTCTGTTGTCTACTCCATTGACCATGCAAGTCAGAGTGCTGTTGGTCAGGGATGTCCTTCAGTTTCATGGGGCAGGGAGAGAATTTGTGATGGGTGTCACTTCTCTCTCCAGGAATAATCCCATTAAAAATAAAAAGGAACTCAATCTATAGTAGCTAGTTAATGGTTCATTTACTTCTTAGGGGCAATTTAAATGTTATGATTTAAAATCTTCAGGAAATGTTAATGAAAAGCATGCCTGGCTTTGCATATATCTGGAATTATGCCTGTCACCTCCTTGCACAAAAGAATCCTTATCATCCTCCACCCCTTCAATCCCTCACCACTTCAGAAGTTGTGGGAAAACAGCAATGTACTGCTTACTGTGGGATGGAATTGTCCCATGAGCCCATGCAGAATCACTGTAATCAATAACACCCTTTGTTCACCTGTTTAGCAGTTGTACTGAGGACATATTCTTGGGCCTTATTAGGGAATGAGATAGTCTCAGATATAGTCAAAACCCCAAAATCTTCATTGATGAGATCTCAAATAAATAACACAAATGTGTCTCATGGTCCAGGGATTCACTTAGGTGATCATAAGAAGCCATGTCCACTACTCAAGGATTTCAGAAACTCCCTGGGCAGTGCTTGTGGGTTCTCCAGATCCAACATGGGTAGCAAGTATCCATTACTCACTGCTTCCCTGACTACTGTCTCCTTCCAGATGACCTCTGCACTTCTACCAAATCTTTCCTCCAAATGGTAGACAAAGCCCTTGGGTTTCTTCACAAACACAACTAATTAAACATGTGACACACTTTTTTTCCAAACTATTCTTAGAGGAACGTAGAGTGTATATTTCAGGCTTCACGAACCACAAAATCTTTGTTGCAACTAGTCAGCTTCACAATCAGTGCAGAAATCAAACACAACTACCCACGGTATATACATAAATTAATAGACATGGCTATGATCAGATAGAAATTTATTTACAAAACAACCCTATGGGCTGCAGTTGTCAGGCCCTGACCTATATTGAAGATTGATGACAGCTGTAAAAATTTACCATGTAGTAGAGGGAAGTAAAACACAAAGTTAGAGAATGACTTCTAGAAATATCAGCACTTCATTTTCCTGGAGTCTCCCCACCTCTCACTCTAGCTGTGGCCTGGGGCCAGGCTGCTGGGACCTACTCACCATTCCTGGCTAGAAGTCCTCTCTCCTCTTTGCCTTCATGCCCACATCCAGATCTGGGACACCCCAACTGGAAGATGCAACAAAACAAAACAAACAAACAAACAAACAAAAATCCCACCAAGCTCATATCATAATCAACTCTGACAAGAAGGCCCATTAAACAGAAATGGGGCCTCTGTGTGTCTGAAGGAGCACCAGTATTACAAGTGGCACTCACCTTCCATTTGTACTTCTGAAAGCCTCACCCAAATCGCCCTTTCTTTACTAGAGAGGATCTTTCCTGAAGAAAGTTCTTTCTTTGTAAGTTTTTATTATTGCTGTGGGAAAGTGCACGAAGTTTACCATTTTCAACATTTTGGATACAGTCCAGGAGCTCGAGGACAATCACTTTGTTATGCAACACAGCCATTATCCATTTTCAGAACTTTTTAGCATCCCCAAATGAAATTGCATGTATTGAGCCATCATTCTCCTTCCCAAGCTCCTGGTTATCTCTTTTTTACTTTCAGTTTCTACGAACTTGACTATTTTAGGTCCTTTGTGTAAATGAGTTCATGGAATAAATTGCTGGTTTGTATAAAGACAAATCTCTTGCTTCTGTTCTTGGAGTCACATGAAAAAATAAATTACCCATACATCCGGGCTTCCAGCCACCTCTGGTTTGGAAGAATTGGAAACTAGTCTGAGAACATCCCTCTATGTACTTTTCATGCATTATCTACTACTGTTCTCCATCTTGCTGCCCCTGAAAACACGCTGCACATTCTGTCCTTTAGAGTGTCGTGATCAATGCCTAGAATGCGGCTACCTTGTTTTCCTCTGTGGAGCTCTTAGTCATCAGCCCAGCACAAAAACCACTGATATGAGCAGATGGACTTGCTGACATCTCTCTGTGTCATTCAGTACAATGACACTCACATGATGCATCTATACTGCCTTGCACAAAAGATAACTCTAGTGCAGGTCTTATCTTTCGTCTTGCAGAGGAAGGGTGCTATCTGCAGAAGTACAGCCTTTATCCTACGCAGTGACTTCATGAAGACATTTAGATATGAAATGCAAAGTAGGAAAAAAAATGGTCACATTCGATTTACTCTCCTGTCTTTCTTTTCCCTACCCATATCTATATCTATGATGTATCAAAAAACATCTCTACCAAGAGAAATTGTTGAATTGGTCATTTCAGATCTCTTCCCAAGAAGCAAGTTGTACAAAAACTTATTTAGTTTCTTCTAGTTGAGTTGTCAGGAAAAAGAATGTTTAATAGTAAAATAAGGTTTCTTGTATCTATTTTACCCTTTAAGGTGAATACACACACACACACACACACACACACACACACACCACACACACACACACACAAGGTGAATACACACACACACACACACACACACACACGCACGGGGTGGGAAGGGAGAGATTCAAAGATTCATAATCCATGGAGACTGTAATCTTATTGGAAGGCCAGGATTTATGCCTGTAGAACAAATGCATAGGTCATGTGTCATCATGAAAATCATATATTGTCAAGTGTTTTATGGTTTATAAAGAGCAGGTGGGTGTAGCAATTCTTATTAAATTTTGTTCCCCAGAAAATTTAAATAAGAGAACTTTCAAGTTTAGTGTTAAATTTTCTTCATTGGAAGAGATCTGAAACAGGCTAATTCATATCTTTGCCCTTAGCAAAGACATTTACAGAAAAGCAAAGTGGTTAGATTATCTTGCCAGACTGATATTTGTTAGCATAACTTGGTTAGCATAAATATGAAGAATACAGAGTAAATACCATTAGCCAAAGACTGAGTGGGTAGCTAGTTTGTAGCTAGTTTTCAAGAATAGGTCTTAATACTATAAAGGTTCATGGGAAAGAAATATAAAGTCTCTTATCGAGAATGCAAATCACTTTCTATAAGAAAGTGGTGCTGAGTTGAATTACACAGGATAGCTGGACCCAGATCAGCTTTGAGACTATTCTTCCTTTACATTGCAAATGAGGAGATCAAGGCTCAAGGTCACCTGTCTAGTCTTGCAGATCAGGAGAGTGAATTTGGACTCCCAAGTCTTGAGTTTCCCCCAGCCACCCCACACTCAGGCACCCACCGTAGCCCTTGAGTGCTGCTGTACTTCCAGGAATGGGAGGTCAGCAAAGATGGAGTAGCCAGAAGATTACGACTCTGAGTCTGGAAGTATGAACGAACTCAGGGTAAACAATAAGGAATCAGTCGAATGTGTTATGGCAGCGATTCTCAAGATACATTTGTATCAAAATCACCTGAACCACTTGTTATCAGCACCCATTTCAGAGTCTTTCTAGAGACTGCCACTCTGAAATGCCTCTGTGCATCAGTGGTTTGAGTGTTTCCTTGGGGGGTTACCAAGGCTGGTTGTTAGTGGATGGTTCTCTCTCATCCCATTTTCAACCCTGCATAGTAAGTGCTATTACCAAAGATGTTAAAAGCTGTTCTGAGGGTTTATGTTTAGGAGAAGGAGGACCAGTCAAATTTCTAAGATGTTCAGAGAGACAGTCTTTGTGGTCCTAGTGCCCAACAGTGTGCAGTATGCACAGAAGACACAGATTTCATAGGAGACAAGGCCAGTCTGCATTGCCTGTCTTTTTTTTATTAAAACAAAACAACAACGAAAATCAGTGGTGACTCTCTCTGCTCTTGTAAACTTCAAATAAACAAAAACATCTGCCACATCCCAGATAATGTGGCTTGGCCAATTTCATTGAGCCTCAGTTTCCTGTGTAAGTAAAAGGGACACCATGATATCCAAGTTGTGAGATTGTGATAGCCAAAAGGAATAATGTGTGAAACATGTCTAGAATATGGTATTTTTAATCATTATTTCCCTTTTTCTCTCCTACCACCATTGCTCAGGTTGTTGTTTTGACACCTGCAAATATCATCAAACTGAAACAGTTCTCACTCTTCTGTTCATCACTGTCCATCAACAATTTTCAGTTAAAGATCACAGGGACACCAGTAGCTAAACAGGTAGGGTTTATTATTTGTTGCAAGAAGAGAGAATATACACCATGGGGAACTCTATGGGCGGCTCTCAGCAGGACAGAAACAATCTACTCTAGAACTGGGTTTTCAACTGGGTGAGTAGGGAGAGTAAGAGTTCATTCTAGATAGGATGCTGTCAGCAGAGACATTTTTATGACTGGGTAAAGAAATTGGCAATCACTGCTTTTGATCAAGAAAGGGGATAATTGGTATTTTATGGATGTCCCAGCAACTTTATTTCTGTCTATGCTTAAGACAAAAGTATAAAATGGCCTTGTTTGATCTCATTTTATCATGGACTCAGACTGACCTTACCTAGCTTTTCGCACATCTGGACTGGAACAGGGTGTGGGGGAAAAGTAGCCATTTACTCAGAATTTTAGAGGTAGAAAAAGGTGAAGAGATTAAACATTTATTGAGCTCTTACTGCATCCATCAGGCTAAGCTTTGATCCTCCCAACCTTCTCACAAGTATATAATCTACATAAGGTGGGATTTGAAGCCAGATCTAGCTGACTTTAGTAACAAAATCTTCCATCTTGCATGCCACTGCTTTGTGGAGCTGTACTGTAGCACCATTTGAGCACATGAATGAATTTCTGCCTTCCACTAGCAACGGGTTGCCTTTGACTTTATTTCACAACCAGAAAAATTAGTTAAATCTGGGGTCAAGGACTCAGGATTGTTTTCTGTGACAAGTGACAACTATTCAACTGCCAGTGCAGCAAGAAAGCAGTCAGAGATCATACGAAAACAAAAGGGTATGGTTGTGTTTCAACAAAACCTTATTTATAAAATCAGGTGGCAGATGGGATGTGGCTTTGGGCTATGGTTTGCAAACTCTTGATCTAAATTTTAAGTAACCAGAACTTCCAAATCAAGAAGGATGTTTTTAGAAATGTATTTTACATATTTAAAAGATGCCTTGAATAGTTAAATATGTGTAAATTATGAATATGAATAATAAATGTGAGTAAATATAAATCTTACTGGTTTTTTATTTATTCAAGGGTCAATTTATTTATTTTAGATAAACGGCATGTTTCTAAGCATGGCAGAAAATCAGGATGGTGCCTCATTCCATTTGCTTCTCTGGCTCTAAATAGTGGTCAGGGGAGCTGAAATGTCCATCTAATGGTTATTCTGTTTCTGTACCAGACATGCTCTTGGCTCCTTCTTTCATTATTCCTTGAAGGACAATTCTTGTTAGTGAAACCGAGGCTCTCAGATCAGTTTTTCAGATATTTTGAGTTAAGCTCCACATCATTTCCACTACTCCCTAGGACTCAATTTTAAAAAATGATAGAACTGTGGATGGTCTAAGGGTATAAGATCCTTGGGTTACCTTCTGAACCATCAAAGTAAGATTATGTGCTCAGAATAAATTTAGTACAGAGTATATTTTGTTACATCTTAACTTTTTGAGAAATTAGGATGAGAGGGTACTGTTGAGGTTGAAATTCAGTACTGTAGCTCTGGAGGCACATCATCTGTCGGGGCTTTACACAGATTCCACGTTCACCAAGCAAAACATAATGACCCAACTGAATGCAAAGAGTATCTACCACTGCCAGGACAGACTGTCTCTCCTTCAGCCTGGGGGTGGAGAGAGCATGTGAGGTGTGTCATGGGAAAAGTTCACTAAAACTCTCTGAACATATGCTCTGCCACTTCTCTCAGTCAAAAGGAATTTTCAGTTAGAATCTCCCCATTCTTCACACATGGAAAACCAGTACAAGTGTGTATTAAACAAATACACTGGAACGTGTGTATTTTTAGGATTTGGAATTGAATATTTCCCAACGATATTTTTCATGCAAATTAAACAAAATGATGCAGAAGTTAAACAAATTAAATTAAATGCAAATTAAACAAATTCAATGCAGAAGCTACCCTAAAAATCTTACATTTCTACATAAGATGGGATTTGAAGCCAGATCTTCAAATCTTTGATATTGACATTAAGGTAAAATTCTCTCTTATAGGAAATCCAACTCATCTTTTTCTTCCATCATTAAGCTTAGTTTAAGACTCAACTGCCCTAGCAAATCTCTGATTAACCTCAACCTGGATTGCTTTACACTTCCAGTCCAGCCAGGATTTGTGTCCTTGGCTTATGCTGCAAAGCAAATAGAGACCCCGTAGTACATGGAACTGTCATTATGGTGGGACATTGTTATACTGAATACACTCCTTGGAGTCCCCTTTGCAACCTTAGGGCAGTAAATCTCCTGACTCACGGTGGTTTAGAAAGGAAAAACAAGTCTTCCAATGCTGCAGATGGTATATGGAAGAAAGAATGTATGAGTATTTTCCTATGTATCTTTCCTCCTCTAACATCTTAATGTATATTAATTTATGATGTAATAGTAATATCAAATAATAATAATAATTAAATAATGATAGGAAAATGGTTGTACATACATAAATTTCATACATAAATGCATATACATGTGTATGCATGTATTTATTTCTATTTGAGTGTTTTGTTGATAGAGGGATGGAGGAGGGACTTGCTTTTGACCCAAGGGGAGAACTTTGAGAAGCATCCTTATATCTCGGCTCAGCTATACCTCCCCTTTATTTCACCTCCTACTCAGAGTTGCCAGATTTAGAAAATAAAGCAAAATAACTTTCAGTGAAATTTGAATTTCTGAAGAATGTTAAATAATTTTAAAATGAGTATATTCCAAACATTGCATGGGATACTTACACAAAAATAATTACTTGTTGCTTTTCTGTATTTCAAATTTTACTGAATATCTTGAATTTTATCTGTTAAACCTATACACAGATCTTTAAGACTCTGAGTTTTCAGGTGGCAAATTTTCTGGTTTGATAAAATTGCACTCAATCTCTTGCTCAGCCAAATATGAAGCTTCGGACTAACGATATAGCCTGGAGGTAACAATTCATATCTTTGTCATCAGGAGGGTTAAAAGGAGAGAATGTAAATAGATTCCATAGATTAGAGCCAGGAATAGGCAGAGGCTAAGGAAACATTGGTCAAATGTTTATTTTCTCTCCTGCAATTTCTTCCAATTCTTTCTTGACCTTTTCAGGAAGAACTAATTGCCATTCCCGTTTCCCTGACAACAGACCATACCTATTTCTATATCTGCGGTTGTCCTACATGGTTTAAGACCTGTTCTGTAATAAAGACAACGTAGACACATCAACAACTTTATTTGTTTCGTTAGTACTTGCCAAACATAGCTTTATATATGTGTATGTATGTATATGTATGTGTGTATATGTATGTTTTATATAAGATACTTCTAAAGTGTGGATTTATAATTGAGTTTTAGACATAAAAGTTTGATAATCATTTTACAAAAAAGTGTAGAATTTTGTCTACAAATTATGTATTAATAAAATGTGCCTTTATTTTTAACTTTCAATTCTTGGCTATTTTATACATTGTAGGTTTCATTTTCCTTCCCTTCCTTCCTTCCTCCTTTTTCTTTCCTTCTCTTTCTTCTTTCTATCCTTCATTTTCTTTGCTTTTGAATTAACTGCTTCTGGTTTTCTTCATTTTGTGTTTTATATATTTGTATATTTATATAAGATACGTATTTTATTGTTATTCTTTTAGTGCTATCAAATAAATATGATTTTTATATAAATTTAAAGGAAACTGAAGTTAAACACTCTCTTAGTTTCTTCCCCAATAATACACAGAACTTAGAACATGCTGACATGAAGCCCTGTACCAAGTTGTTACACAACACTTTGGCCCAATATTTTAGTATTGTCTTATATTTTAATTCTATGAGGTAGATGTTGTTGTTGATTAGTACAAAATCAATTTAGATTTGCCCATATATTTGTAGTTTCTTTAACTTATTTCTTGCATAACTTAAATTTTCCTTTGTATATAATAGCTTCCCTTCTTTCTTTAATACATCCTCTACATGTTCCTCTAATAAGGGAAGAATGGTATTATCCTTCCATTTTTTTTTGCATAAAATCTCTTGATTTTGCCCACATTCTTGGGGGACAATCCTTCTGGGTACACATTGTAGGTGGATGGTATTTTCTTTGCTTTAAAGATACTATCCTACTGTCTCCTGGCCTCTACGCTGCTTTTGAGAAGCCACCTCTCTGCGAAGGATTTCTTTTTAGCAATCTGTCTTCTGTAATGGACTGCCTTTACTATTAGCATCTCTTTAGGAGTCTGCCGCTTCGCTATGCTGAGTCTGGGTATGATTTCTTTTTATTCATTCTCCTTATGCATTTTTGACCTTACTGAATCTGATGATTGATGCTTTTCATCAATCCTGGAAAATTCTCAGCCATCATTTCTCAAAAAGAAATTGTCTTTATTTTGCTCTAAGATTTATTCTGGGACAAATTTAGCCTCCATGCAACTCTCCTTTCGTGAGTTCCATTTTCTTGACCGAAACATAGCACACTTGTTAAAAGACCTAACTGAAGCCAACTCTCTGGGTTGAAATTACGGCTTCATCTCTTAGTAGGTGTATGAATTTGGGCAAGTTACTTAACCTTACTGGGCCTCAGCGTCCTCCCTTCTAAAATGGGGATGGAACAGTGTCTACTTCATAGCAGTATTGCAAGGGTTGAGAGAGAAAATGTGGCATGTGTCAAGTGCTAAGGAGTCTGTACGGTGTGTTTGCCTCTACTTTTTTTCTGTGTTTTGTTCTGAGCAATTTTTCATCTTTATTGTATAGTTCACTAATTTTGCTTTATTAGTCTAGTATGTACTTTGAAATTCTAGTTCTATGGTATAGTTTTCATTTTCAAAAGTACAAATTTCTGAAAGTAATTTTTTGATTATTTTTTAAATGCCTGATTACTTAAACATAACTTACTTTAAATATATTCTTTAATATATGTGTGTGTGTGTGTGTGTGTGTGTGTGTGTTTGTTTGTTTCCACCAGGTACCTTCTGCCAGGTACCTGTAAGCCCTGGGCCATGTCAAACTGAATTTTCAGTATGAAATTCTGGGGTCTTACTCATAGTATAGATTTCTTTCTCCAAATGATGATGGCACTTTGGTTGGTAGATATTGTTTGGGGAGAATTCATTTCTCTTCCACCCAAACCTAAATTTGGGACAAGCAGGTATACTTTGTCTTACTGGGGTGGGATTTTCTCCAAATATTTTTCTTTCTTTAGGTCATGGCTTTGTGTGGTCGAGTACAATCTGATTTATGCCTCATGTGGAACCCTGGCCCTCTCTTCTGTGCCCTGTGTACACTGGCCTAACAACACGAAAGCTCAAGGTCCCCAGGATCACTGAGTTAACTATAGAGTATTGCTGCCTTCGGTATTCACTTACCAGCTTGCCTTTCTGGATTTGTGCATTAGAAAAATTCTTTTTTTTCCCACTAAGTCTTTTTCTTTTTTTTTTAATTTATTTTTAACTCAACCACGAAATTAAAAAAAAAAAAAGTTTATGGACTAGAAATATAGCTCAGTGGCTAGCATGCTCAAGGCCCTGGGTTCAATCCCAAGTTCCTCAAGAGTTTAAAATGATATTTGGCACTTTAAGTTACTTTCTACTGTGAGTTAATGTTTGCTCTTACTATTCTGCACTACAAATTCCATAGCTGAATTTTCATTTTATTCTCAGTGACAAACCCAGTACTTGGTAGGGATAGTTAATTTGATGATATTTGCTAAATAAATGAATAAACATAATTGAATATAACTTTGATATTATTTAATTTATTTAAAATAACTTTGATATAATTTAACTACTCTAAAAGACTGAGGAATGGGACATTCTATCAAAGCTCTGAACTATGACCTCAATCTACAACTTTAGGAATGTTTATTGATTTCAGATAGGTAATCCACAAATTTGGGATAGAATAAACCCCCCCAATTTGTCTGAGTTTGTGGTTTGCTCTTTCAAAAAGTATTTTCCATAGAAAAGGGTACAGTTAGTCATCCAAATCTATAGGTTCCACATTCTTTGATTAAACTGGATGAAAATTGCTGGGGAAACTATAAGGGAAAAAACTTTGTACTGAATGGGGTACAGACTTTTTTCTTGTCATTATTTTAAAATACAATATAAAACTATTTACATAGATTTACGTTGTTTTAGGTATTATAAGTTATCTAGAAATGATTGTGTATAGGAGTATGTACATAGGTTATATGCAAATACTATTGTATTTTACATAAGAGATCGATAGTCACAGATTTTGATATCCTCAGGTGGTCCTGTATCCAGTTCCCTGTGGATAAAAATGAAGGACCATATTCTGCATTTTGCTTTGATCACCAAACTAACATGACTGATAAATTAAATTTGCAGCATAAATACACATAGAAAATGTACTATATCCGTTTATAATATTATTTATATGACCTGAAAATATAAAGCTGCCCCTCCTATTCAGTAGAGAAAGGAAATTCCTGGAAGGGTGATATAGAAAGTGAATTCCCACTTGTGTTGGTCATCTTAAGGAAGGTATATCCCTAAATCTAGGGTTCTTACATTAAAAATTGCTGGTCCTGACCTTTCCTCAATGTGTTAGGAAAACATCTCTGACTTCATAAACCTGATATATGAGATGAGGGTTTTTCAGAAGGAGATCAAAGTCTGGGACTGAAAATTAGAATTTGAGATTGTGAAGATGGTTTTCATACTTGTATGTCCATTGAAAGTAATTGGAGAGTTTTTAAAAACTATGGATCATGAGGCCACATTCTCAGAGGTAAGAACCCTACACAGGAATTAAAAAATTTCCTAGGCAATTCTACAATGCAACCAGCATTAATGCATCAACCAGGGGGTCCTGAGATAACAGAATCCACGCCAGGTATTTCACACAGGAAGGACTCTAACATTGAGATTCAGAGACTGCAGTAGTATTGGGAGGTCAAAGAGAGGGAAGATTAGGGAAAGCTGCCCCTTCTGTTCTGGAAGTATAAGAATCTAGGAAAACACCACTGAAGTCTGTAGCTGCTTATGCTTCAACCAGATGGTTTGGAGGAAACCTGAAATCCACCAGCAGAACTGCAGGCCTCTTTCTCCCAAATCCCAGAGCCTGTATGCTACTAATACAGGAAAAATAATGACCTCAGCTCCCTCCTCAGATGGTCATTGTGTTACCTCTTATTATTAGTGGCATCAACAGTAAGTTCTGTGTTTAGGAATTCTAGGGGATGCATAAGAAGGGGAGAAATGGGGTGACTCTGTCTACAGACTGAGAACCACAGCTTTGGGATAGGTGAACTTCCAAAATTCAGAGCATCATGGACTTGGGCCTATCAATAATCTCAGAATATTGAAATGTTTGTAAAAGTATTTATCCAGATTCAAGAAGGCTTCAGGTTAAACCCCCAGTAGGGAGAATGTTGTTCGACTTTCTAGACTTCTGTAAGTATCAGGAAGAAGTGGGAACATTTTTTTTTAACCTCCTGTAGTACCTTTGTGTTTTCTGGCAGTGAACTTTCTCAAAAGTTCACAAATCGATGGCAAAAGAATCTCTGCAAAGATCCTAGTCAAACGAATTAAAGATACACTTGGTGGAAGCTCAGTTGAATCTGGTACCCAAAGGGAAAAGTTTAATGATGGGTGTCATGAAAAGTAATTGTAAAACTAGGAAAATATGTCTAATACCAAAGTTCATGTTCTTTGTTCTCCACACCATTGTATCTCTATAAGCAAGTGAATTTTGTGGATTTTTTTTTCTCCTTTTCGTATAAAGACCATAGACCCTTGAAAAGAGGCAGGGCATGTGTGAAGGTAACTAAGAGATGCCCATCTGTGTGGGGGTAGCTCTCCACCTGCTCCCAACTGAGTGCAATCATTCACACCCACCTGGTGTGTTCCCCATTTCTCTTTCACTCCCAGTGCCTCTTCCTCTTCCCGTTCGCTTCTTACACTTCCCTAACCCTTTTCTCTTCTTCTCTTTACCTCTTTCCTGTTAAAGAGTCTGGTGGTCAAAACAGGCAGAGCTGTGGTCAGACCCATGTGGGATTTCTCAGGGGCAACACAGCCTCGGACACTGTGGCCATGGAGAAAATATCACCCTACAGGCAGCCAGTTGTACCCTGTACCTCCCAGAACCTCTTGTATCATAATGATATGTAGTGTTTTAAAATTCAAGGAATTTTAAAATTTTGTACTTAGTACCTTGAGTCTCACATATTTGCTACCTTACCTAGTGGCGAGATACTCGTCATCCCCATTGTATACATAAGGAAACCATAAGCTAGAGAGGTCAAATATCTTGCTCAGTGTCAGCATGTGGATACCCAATCAAATGATAAACATCCCACTATATTCTGAGATTTCCTAATTGTAATATTTTTTGTTATTGCTGTGCTGAAGATGGAACCCAGGACCTTGTGCCTGCTAGGCAAGTGTTCCACCACTTAGCTACATCTCCAGCCCCCTAATTATAACATTTTTATGCTTCTAGTTCTGGCATTATAATTTATGAAGGTCATTGGAAAACTCAAGTGTCCAAATAGCCTGGCCATATAAGGGAAGCACTAGAAATCACATCGTCTTTATCACTCTCATAAAAATCCATTGAGTGTGATGTCTTTGCCAAGTTCTATTTTGTTTCATATAGATTGTCCATATGTATAATACAACAACTATGAAATAGGTACTGCTATAATTACTTCAATATAAGGAAAATGTTAACTATGAAAATATTAAGTAACTTGCTCAAGATGATCCAGCTATTCAATGATAAAGGCGAGTTCCAGAGCCAAAACCTACCGTAATCAACTATGCTGGAAACCTTAGTTACTTGCTTGAATAAGAAAAGATGGCAGGGTCCAGAGGAAGATAGTGACTGAGAGCTAAGAGAAAAGATTGGAGTATTCAGTTGACGAGGAAATATTAGGTGGAAAGAAACAACCTTCACATTGTAATGCTCCTAGGAACAGAATTATAATGACAGTAGGGCTGATATTACAGAGATAAACACTTCCATACACTGTGCTACAGACCTTTCCAGCATTATTTTTGTCTAACAATACCACAGCTTCTCAAAACATAGTGTGAATTCTTTGGCCCTGACAATTTCTAGATACTAAAGAAATTTCCCAAATTGAAGAGAACATTGGAGTATGTATGACCTCTAGGGCTAATAGGTGATCTTCCAGTGTACTAGTTAGCTCTTTTGAACTATCACAGCAGCCTGAGAGATTTAAGGATATAATTTTAAAGCACCCATGTTGAAGCATAACGAAGATAAATGATTGGATTCAGGTAAAGAACTAATTTAGTCATTGAACTGAGCTCTGGAAGTTAGTCTCTGGTGCCGTCTGCATTTCTTTCAAACTGCCTCCGGAAAAATTTCTTAGAGAAAAAGCTGGCCGAGAGAGAGCAGCCTACGTTCTAATTAAGTAGAGAGTTGTTGTTCTTGAATTTATTTTTGTACTTGGAAGATGCATTTCTTCCTCGGCAGCTTAACAGAAGTACCCGTGAGGTGGCAGCAAAGCAAGATACCATTTTCAAAGAGTAGCAAACACTAAAGCTGATCTTGTAAGACCTGGAAAAATGAGCAATTGTGTCATGTTTGAGAGCTGTAATCGTGTACTGTGCATGCAGAAAAGCATGGATTCCTTCTCAGAGAAACTGATAGCTTCAGGGAGAATGAGGGAGAGCAGGGAGAGTCTGCAAGGTACCTGACCCCATATAGATCAGGCCCTTTCCTTGCATAACCCTTAGCTTCCTTATGCCAGAGCTGTCCAGAATGGCATGGACAGCAAGAAGATGCCAAAGAGCAAATGCCTTGGTCAAAGAACACATTCAGCTAAGTCTTAATAATGGCTTCCACTTTACATTTCACAGAGTACAATGCATGTTTAGCATGGTGTCTCATCTAAGCCTTTTCAACATTTGTACACAAAGGAAACTGAATTTAAAGGTTTACGAAGGTTTTTTCATAATTAGAGTCTCATGTATCTTCTAAATGAACCCACAATGGAGATGTTATTAAACTACATTTTTAACTGAGCTCAGAAAAACTATACTTACATGCACAAGCTAAAGCATCTATGTCAAGTCAATCTAAGACTATTGGTTTGTTTTTGACACTAAAGTCGTCATAATCAATGGAGAGACACAGGGCAATTTTGCATGGTAGAGAAATATTAGGAGAATGAATGGTTTAAAAATATTTTTATGATTATGACAATAGTATTCTGATTATTGCAGGAAATGTGGAACACACTCAAAAAACACACATAAATAAATAAAAGCCATTTACAATTCAACCGAAGAAATCATGCTTAAATTTGTGGTATAGTTACTTTCAATAAATATATTCATTCAGATTACATAATTAAGATCATAATATATACAGTGCTGTCTTCCTTATATTTCATGGGAATTTTCTATTTTATTTAATACACTGGGTAAGCATCATTTTAATAAAAGACTAGAGCATTTGAACACAGTATAAAATACTAAATTTATTATGGGCAAATCTCTTTGCATAAAGCGTATACATTTTGTATATATGGATGGTATTCTTTGTAATTTCTAGAAGAAGAATGCCTATACCAAAGAGCACAATTACTCTTAGTGAGTTTATCACACATTGCCAAATTGATTTCTAGCAACATTGATTTCTAGCTAATGAGCAGTGTCATTTCATCTTTGTGAACATTGAGGATTGTCACAATAGTTTAATTCACTGATTTGATAGATGAAGAAGATCTTATTACTGTTTTAATGTTCATTTATTTGAAAACCACTGATAGCCTGGTCACTTTACCTTGTCAAGACAGTTCATTGAAGACTTGGATGAAAGAAGTATCTGTCACGGGCAGTCTGCACCAGAAGTTTCCCTTGGAGGGCAAAGATCCAACAATCACAAGTTACTCCCAATGGGCTAAGGTACGTACTTCAAAGCGAGGGAGGTTAGGTATTGAGTACAAGGGTAGGGATTCTGGCAGGGGACAATGTGTGGCTGTCTGTCCTTTCTCAGCTTGCGTCTCTTTCTTCCACTTTGAGTATTTTTTATTGAGTTAGCAGTTTTGGATGCCTGCTGTGTACCCTGCATGCCTGCACCAAGCAGTCTCTCGGCATTTGTTTCACAGCATGGATTCTCTGTTCCAGAAGACTTCTCTGCAGAGAGTGAAACAGGATGGGTTCCCAGTAGAGAAACTGCGAATATTTGGTGAGCTGGAGGAAGTGCCACTGCCAGTATGTCTTTGGAGGCATTGACTTCAGTCATACTTCACTCTTGACAATAGAAAATCGAAGTGTAACTAACTTTATCATTGTTTGCTTTTTTTAAATTTGACTGTTTTCTGCCCTCGTTCTTATGTTTTCAGATTAGTAATTTTAAAATATTATTAGGGAAAATTTTAAACACACAGTAGAGAGTAATGACCTCCTCGTACCCATTCCTCAGCTATCCTAAGCTACACAGATTCCACTCAAGGATGCTCTGGTTTGATTTATTCTATCTCCTCTCCAACCCCCACAACTACATCATTTTGAAGAAATCCTAGAAAATCACAAGTATAATATCATTTTATCCATATATATTTTGGCATACATTTCTAAAAGATGACTTTAAAAACCTGTAATGTTATCTTACCCAGAATAATTCTTTAAAATCCTCCATTAGTTAGTTATCGTTCAAATTTTCCTGATTATCTCATTTTTCCCCATTTTTTCTTGAGTTGGAATCAACATAAAATTTATACCTTACAAATGTTGATTTGTCAAGGACATACATATTTTTAAAAGTATAGTCCCACCTCCCCTTCTTTCTGGTAGGCAGTACTAGTTGCTTTTAGTGGGAAATTGTTTTTAATAATTGCCTACAGTGTGAGTGCCAAGGGTGCTTATTGTCTCTGTGACAGTTATTATTTCTGGACAGAACTCGGAAGTGAGTAATAGAAGGGTATTTTTGTTTTGCTTATGCAGTTTTAATTGCTATTTATTTATTATTTATGTAAATCTTTTATCCTCCTGCTGGGCATTAGGCCTCTGTACTTGCTTAGTCAAATAGTGGGATTGTTGTAACTAAGGGCATTCCAGTTCTTTTAAGTGTGAAAGTGGGAACAGATTACTGTGGGATATGAATCTCAAAATCTTCCTTTACATTCTGTTACACCAATTAATCAAAAAGAAAAAAAAAGATGCAAGGGAAGAGACCGATGATATTTGGATTAACACTGAGGAATAATGGAGCTCCAAGAATCTATTGAAATCATCCAAGTTGATTTCTTCACTTGGTAGGCAGATGTATCAGGGCCAGAGAGATGACTGGCTCAGGGTGACCTAAATCATTGATTCTCAAATTTTAAACTGGCCAGGACTTAACTGCACCATGTGTTAATAATACCACACCACTGTGCCTTCCCCCAGAGGTCCTGATCAGCAGGTCTGGATGGAACCCTGGTGATGCTGATGCTACCAGCACACTGACTGAGAACCACTGGTCTACATGTTATCTAATGAACAGCTGCAGTTAGTTTCCTCTGGGCTGTAGTCTTGTTAAAGAACAGATGAACTCAATTTGAGCTACCTGGGAGCAGATGGTAGAACAATCAAGTGGTGGGGTCACGAACAGATAAACTATGGACTGATCCGGTGGCTACCTATGTGGAGTGACACAGGGAGAAGATCTGACTGCCTCTCTGAATCTGAATCTACTTGGGAGCCTCAATTTTTCATCCTGCATTCATTCTTTTGGGATAACTCCTCTTAAAAATCAATCTCTTTAGAAACATTCTACCTTTCCTGGCCAATTTAAGTCATTGATCTCAACTTCTGCCTGTTTCAAACACCACCAGGGAGCTTCCTGAAAGTCTCCTAGCTTCAGGCAATTTTTCTCTGAAATCCCACAGCTTCTGCCTGTCTCTTGGTTTTTGCCAGAAATGCTTCCTAGAGGATTTATTGAAATATTACTGAACAGGACGTGATCTAGCAAACTAGGTGTCTCAGAGATGCAAATTTTTAACTGCAAACAAAAGACTACACTGATTTATCTGAACAACACTGATTTATCTGAACAACAGCCCAAGGGTTTGATTAAATGCAGCCAGAAGTGCTGGAGGTTTAAGAAACTCAGCCCCCTCTATAGGGTTAAGATAGATCACAGGTGCTCTGAAAGTCAGTAGATACCTTCAATTCATTCAGGAATCCCCATTTAAGAACCACCTTTAGAACTTTGAAGTTTCTAAATGTTTTGTAACTCTTCCCAGAAATCTTTCACATCTCTTGTCCATTAGTTAATTAGTGGTAAAATCTGAAAACCCATGGGCAGGTCTCAGGGAGGCAGACTCTGCCCTAAAGAGAAATCCTAGGGCAAAAAGTGGGCAAGACACTGGCTGGCCCTGACACAAGTGAGAGACCAGTGACCAGAGTCCTGCATGTGATCCTCTTAGTAACAGAGGCTTATCCAGTTACATTCCCCCTGGGCTTGCCCTAATAGGTGATGTATGCCGCTATAGAGAGAAAGACCAGAGGATCAAGGGTGGTTAAGGAACTTAGGAGGTGTGTGCATGGGGAACAGGTGGGACAGGTACTCCAGAGCATGGAAGGAGCAAAGACGAGAAGGGTAGCAAGAAGATCTCTTTTGCCTACTTGACATTGCTTTTGTTTGGACCAGAGAAGTTAGAATGCCATTCAGCATACACTCCATCTAACTCTCTTTCTCTAGATAATATATCAATGTGTCAGGTCATGAATCAAAGACTTTTTTTTTGTTCTTTTAAAAGAAAACCTGATATCTGAAAGATGACAAAGAGTAGATGCCCTTCTGGGAATAATTCATGAGCAGATGAGGACAATAATTTAAAAATCAAGACACCTCTTAAGAACATTGTGTTCAGTTAGCTACTGCCACCAATATGCTGTGTAATAAGTTATCCCAAGCCTCAATAGCATGAAAGAGCAGTTATTTATCTTCATGGACCTGTGCCTTGGCTGAGGGTCAGTCATTTGGTCTGGCTCAGCTGGGTGGCTTTGCAGATCTCAGCCTGCTCCCAAGTCTGGGCTCTCCTGGGTGGTGTAACCTCACTTTCTGAGTCTTTTGTCTTCTTCCTGGGACCATAGCTAGTCCAGCTTTTCTCCTGGTAATGATGGAGACACAGGGGCATGTGCACAAACGCTAACACTTAGGGCTCATAACTTCCATCTTTGTCTATTTGCCAGAGCAAGCCACCCTGCAAATATGAAACCAAGGGACAGAAGCTGCTCCTGCAGTGGGAGGAACTGCTGAGAGGTGGTGGTGGTCAATTTGTGCAATCAGGGATGGATAAAGCATTGGGCAAATAAGGCCCTCAGCACAAACCCTGTATCCAGGGTTTATCAATTAAGTTCAACTTTGTTACATTTAAGGAAATACAGATAGAATAGCATTGGATTCTGAAGCTAATTTATAATGCTTCATTATGGATAACCTGTTAAAAAGAAGTAACCAGTCTATGTGTTTATATCTGTTTGGTCTTTGTTCAGATTTCTTTTCTTCTTTTGCTGTTTGGATTATTCTAATTATTTTTTCTGTTTCGCATGGTTCCAGTGCTATACTTGTCTGCCTTGAGTGTTAGTCAATGGAAATTCTCAGACACTGCATTTGCCAGTGCTTCATCATATTGAAAATACACTGTCTTCAGATCTGCTGCTGAAGAGCCTTCAATTCACTCTGTAAAATACCTACCAATTATATATTTGTGTAACTGACACCTTATTTCTCTCCTGGACTATTCTGTGTAATTTGTTAGCATTTATTAATGAATCTCCTAATGCAAACTTGATCCCTTTCATCTCTTTATTGTCTCCTTTAATGATCCCAACAATCCTGTGATATTGATAATGAATTTTCCTTTGCACAAACTATACTCAGGGAGATTAAATGAATTGCTAAGAACAAAGAGGTAATAGCATTGGAATTCAAAGACAGCTTTTTCAGCTTCTAAGTCAATGGTTTTTCTACTATTTTTCCATGTTTTCTGTTCCATCATCCCCCAACCCCCATACACATTTTGGTTTCTAAATAGTCCTCTGAAACAGTGCTGGACAGGTAATTTTGGTAGCAGATCCTTTATACTGTCTTAAAAGCCTGTGGGTTTGGCACACAATATTATTATTCTCTCTAAAGCTGAGTGTACTAATATTTTGAAATGAAGAGATTTACACAGCCATTAAGTGGTGAAGCTGGGATGCAGGCTCAGTATGTTTTTCTACTTTATCATTTAAATTACTGCATTTAATCATGGAAATTGAAAGTATGAGAGTCCATAATTTTGTTAATGGAACTAGTCAGTTGATTTGGACACAAAGGGCTACATTTTCTTATAAGGTTCTAGAAGAACTTGGGAATAATGAAAAAATGGGTCTTTCTCACATTTCAACAATGTAAAGATAAATTAGTAAAGGAGAGCTACTATACAGTCATATAGTATACTAGGTTTTAAAGCATTAGATTTATTATAGGAATTTTTAGTACATTAGCACTCTTGGTAACTTGTTGCTGGTTACATAACTTCCTGAACAATTTAAGTTAAAGGACGGGTCAGCTAACTTCAATTTATCTAAGTAACCTTGAGTAAAGAAAATTGCAGCTTTTTCCCTTTCATTATCTTCATTTTCCAGTGAACACTTTGCATTGTAAAGATGAAGTCCAAGAAGCCACAAATTTATTTTCCTTTGTGCTGTTTTGATCTTCCTCTAGTGTAGCAAGCAGTGTTACACCATGCTTTGTTAGCTTATGTGTAGAAACAGGATGTAAGCTGTTAGGTTTTTGTAATAGCTTCCCATTAATCTGTCTCAAACGTTAAGGGTTTCAGAGAACCCAGTGAGTACTCATTTGAGCTAATGTTATCCTCATAAAAGTTAGAAGTTTTTTATCCTGAATTCTTCAAAACATGTTATTATCAGAATTGTTGGTTATTGATACTTTTTTTTTTTTTTTTTTGGACAAAGACCTCTAGATGTGAAGGAAATGACAGGGAACCTATATTTATGGAGTGGCTGCTTACTTATGCTGGGTGCTTTACAAAATTTGCTTTATAAAATCCAAAAATCTGGATTCATATTCAAATACTCCTGAGCAGGAATGATAGATGAACTGGTATTAGAATCTCATCCACATCCATTTAAGTCTTGGCTCTTCTGAGATCACAAAAACGAGAGAGTATGAAGATCTTTCTGGATCCCTGAATTGTAGCTAAGGGATTTTTGTTAAATCATATCATTTTGATTAAGTCAAGCTGAATAGACTTTATTTTAACTTTGTTTTTTATCAGACTTTGATGGGTTCAAAACTTGGTAGGGGATTTTTCTTCTCATTTTCTTCCATATTAAAACACAGTTTTTATATCAGATACCTACATATCTGCAACCAAGAAGTACTAGCATCATGAAGCAAGTATCTGTTTAATATGTTGACTTCTATTATGGTCATAACATGACTGCAGCCTTTCTAGGCTTCCAATATACACATCCCATCATTTAAGACAAGAGAACATCTTTGTGTAGCATTTCCAGAGTCCTAAAATCATTCTGATTGGACCACTTTAGGCTGTACATCCATTGTGAGCCAAGAATTATGATTAGTGGTGAGGTGGGAGATAAAATGTAGTGCTCAATTTAGTTTAGTCCAAGTTCAGTACCCATTCATGGGCCTGAGACATGGAGTCAACTTCTTCGGAATGACAGGGACTTTGAAATGGAAATGGGTTTTGAAGAAGGCATAAACGGAGTCTGAGGAGACCAGCAAATACAACTGTCCACAATATCATTCATTATTCTAATGAACTGAAGAGATAGCAGTCCTGCTAAGAGTGGGGGAAATGGAAAGAATTAGACATAGTTCTTACTTTGGATATATATATTTTATTATGGATAAGAGCTAAATTAATAGCTGAACTTAAAACTTGAAATGATGTGATATATAAAAGTGGTATGACTAACCTTTAGAGTAGGTAGGAGAGTTACTTTTTGGGAGGAATAATAAAACATTCTTGAAGAGGTGAAATGATATAGAGCATGGAAAGCTAGTTAATAATTTTTTGGTCCCGTGTATTAGGTTGCTGAGAGACTCTGAGACACAAAAAATAAACCCTGTTAGGGAACAGGATAGACAGAGAGATTAGAAAAATAAATAATGCTCAAGGCTTTAGTAGAAAATAAAGGACACCAAAAGTTGAAATGACCCTTTTATTGGAATCAGTTTGCCTTGTAGGGATGGTAAAAAAGTTAAGAGAGTGCAGAACAGAACTATCGCTTCTTTTTTAAAATATTTTTGTTGGTACATTATGATTAAAATAGCAGGATTCATTGTCACATATACATACATGCACATCACATAATTTGCTCAATTTCTTGTTGGCTGAAAGTGATAACTTCTGTATTCTTTAGTAATTTAACACCATTTGTTGAGGAAACCAGTGCACTGCAAAGTTTTGTTTTTCAGTTTATATGATTTCCTCTAAAGAATTTCTATTTCTGAATGAAGTTCCAACTACTTATATCTCTTTTGTTCTAAAAGAGAACTTGACAGCTAAGTTTTCAACTGACATTTTTTGTTTCTAAATATTTAGGGAAGTTTTCCTTCATATACTGGAGATGGGTAACATGCCTGCCATGAGGCTGAGAGTATTGTGAACACTGACTAGGGTCTAGATTTATATGAGGTTCCCAGGAAGATATAGGAGAGTTCACTAGCCAGAGAGCCTCAGATTTCCATGATGGATAAAATCAAAGGGGAAGAAGGTCATGTTCAGCCCATGGCTATGTCTGATGACAGATGGGCCTTGCTAAATATGCATGTCTCCAACTGAGGTTCAAATTCACTTTATATCTTGAACATAGTGTAGATATCATGAGGGAATGTGCTTCAGAAAACATGGATGAGTCTTTGTGAGAAGAAGAACATAAAGCTGTTTTCAAATATATGAAAGAGAAAGCTATGCTTTCTTTGAGTCTAAAGCATGTGATCTAATACAGAACTGAAAAGAGGAATTGCAAATATATTTCTCATTGAAACTTCCCTTCCTCCACACAAGTTAATTGGATTAAGGACATCTCCGAAAAACTAGGATGAGGTAAAGTCTACATGGAGATTGTATATTTGCTGATTGATTCACTTCAGACTGTAACAGAGAAGACCACATTGATCATTAACACGAATTTCAGCATTTAGTATTTGCCCCATGGGCTAATTCGGTTCCATCTCCAGATATTTCCTGTCTCTACCTTCTCTCTCATCCTTTCACTGCCTGCCAAATCCTTTCCACCCTCCTGCTTTACTTCAATGTCAGCTTCTCTTATGAGCCTGTCCTGAGTTCCTCCTTCTCCCAGGTTGTCTTGTTCTTCCACCACTCTGCCCTCATGGCACAGGCTTATGCTACCTCCATGAATTTCTACCCAATGTTTCTGTCTCCTTCGCTAAATGATAAGCTGCTTGCAGGCAGTTGATCTTGCTTTACTTTGTGTCCTTCATTCATTTACCACACAAGCTTTACACATCTCTTAGGCAAACACATGTATCTTAAATTAAGAAAAATTACTGATACTGTTCATAAACATAATTGTGTAATGAATGCATCAAGAAGTGAATGCTCTGGTCTCATAGCCTGAGAAAATGCTTATTTCTATTTCTCTTTCTCAGCTGAAATAAATCAATTATATTGAAAGTTTTCATCATGAAAAGTTTATAAATAGTAAGGGATTTTAGAAGCCTTAAATTCAGCAAATGGTCAATAAAATAATTAGTATTTACTATGTACCCAGAGACATACTGATGATGGACTAAATGGTCACAGTCACTCTCTTCATGGATATTCTAGTCTAATGATGAGAATTTCCAATTAATATGCAAATCTACAAGAACGTTTATCACTCAACCTCATATTAAATGCCATGAAGAAAGTAAACAGTGATTCAAGATAAAATAGAAACTTTAAAGAAAATATGAGTTAGAAAATTGTTTTTACTGGTGAGGTTGATTTAAGAAAATAGAGTGACTCCCATTCATGTTGGTTCCTGAAAAAGTGGCTAGTTGGCCAAGGAAACATTCCTGAGCAGGTATGATAGAACTGGCATTAGAACCCCATCCACATCCATTTAAGTCTTGGCTGTTCTGAGATCACAGGGATGAGAGAAAATATGAAGATATCTCTGGATCACTGAATTGTAGCTAAGGGATTTTGTTAAGTTTTGATGCAGAGCAATACCACAGAATTTGAAAATGCAATATCTTCAACAGGACTCAGATTCATCATACTGGCTTCCCTGATCAGAGTGTGGGGAGGGAGCATTTTGGAGGTAAGAAGAGTTAAACTTTATAGTTTATGTATGAGGAGTTTCACTGCATCTTCTGAATTTTCTCCTGTAGTCTGGAAAAGCTGTGATATACAGCATCACCAATTTGTACTTCAGAATGTCCACATAGACCTGGCCGATTCTGATGTTCCAGAATCAGAGGTGGAACCCTGAAAGAAATGCCTTTGGCTTCTTGGTAACTAGCATTCTCAGAGGATAATTCTGTACTTTGAGTATTAGATGGAAGTTGATTGAGCTAAGAAAAGAAGGAAGACAGGGCTACAAAATCCAGATCTTTATCAAGTCATAGAATCTCAATATTGGCTACCTTATCTGACCATCAGATTTTAGTGATAAGTTTTCTGTACAAAAACCTGTCAAGAAATTTTCCAATGCACGTTTGAATATCTGTGTTGAGAACTGATGGTTGTTAGCTCCTCTAACCATTCTGATGTCTAACATAGATCGCACTCTGTGTTTAATAATAGAAAACAGGTCCTGGCCTTCTTGTACAGAGGGCCAACATGTTCCTAGCAGCTAAGTTCCTTCTGCAAAAATATTGACACTCATCCTTTGCTGCCCACATCTGTCAATCATGAGTCACTGTTGTCAGAAGGGACCAAACTGTCTAAACTAAGTTCATTTTGGCTATGTTTAGAATGTGCAGCTCAGAGGCAGCTGGGGTTGAAAAATCAATGGGAAACTGAAAAAAAATTGACACAATCCTCCCTGTTTCCCAAGATTTTTGCCAGAAATGACTTGAATGCCTGTGTATCGGGTAAGAGCTAAATTTTTGGAGGGAAGAGGGGAGGAAATGAAAGTGTAAAACAGGGCTCAAAATCTTGACCAGGGTTCTATCAGATGTAATGGAAGGATAAAGAGAAACAGAAGCAGTCTCTGAACATAGGATCCAGCAGAAATGACAGAGGAAGTTGGTTCCTGAGAGCATCAGAGCCAGGCTAGAACCAGTATCAGAGGGGTGGCTGGTATTGGGAGGGTCCTTGGTCAGAAAGGAACATCTAAGGAACAGCTGGATCTGTGAAGTAAGAGAAAGGAGTATGGAGCAAGGGCAGCTGGGTGAGTTTCAAAGAGGTTGGTGATACCAAAACAACTGGGAGGTGAACCAGAAGCCAGGCAGAAGGCAGGGAGGGGAAAGATGACATTGTTTTACCCAAAGAAAATAAAATCATCCAAGCTGATCATGTAAAGCCAAAAGAAGCCTCTATTTTAGCTGGCCAGCGACTATTGCCCTTACTCCTAAAAGCGGGGAGCCGGGAAATCGTGCAGCCCCAGAATGGGGCTATAAGGAGGGGAAGGGTTTGGGGAAGGAGTTGGGGTGGGCCATAGGGAGGGGGAAGGGGTTGGGGTGGGCTATAGGGAGGGTATTTGGGATTTGGGGTGGGGCTGACTCTCCCAATCACGATGGAGAATCTCCCTGGGGAACATCAACATTCCAACCTGTTTTCTGTGGCTATAACAACATGTCTCAAGTCTGGAACTTCCAGAAGGGGGCCACATCTGGCCACTCATCTGTGAATGACTGGACACAGGGTAGTAGTCCTGGTGCCTCTCTGTGGCTCCATGAATCCTCCTTGGACTCAGCCTTCTGGGGCTGATCAGGTGAGGAGGGCCTATTATAACAATCTCTCAGCATGATCTCCAATCTCAGACAAAGGGAGATAAGGACCTAGCATTCAAAGAGTAAAGAGAAATTAGAAAGGCTCAGTACTCTCTCTAGGACACATTTAATTTTGGTAATCAAAATTTTAATGCAGTTTTGTTTTTCTCTCACATTGCAAACTGACGAACTGCTTTTCAAACATTTATTGGCTTTAATGAATATTGAGTGGACCCATTCTAATTATTTCTCCAAGACTCCTGCTAATATTCAAATTAATTGCCTTTAAAGACCCTGTTAAATGGTCAGAGAGTTGTAAACAGTGCGGTGAGAAACCAAGGACTAATAGTCTAGGAGAATTATCAGCAGGGAAGGAATGCTCACTTTTTTTTTTTTCTTTCTACATAGTATGGGCTCTGTCACTCTTTCAGGTGGTGCAGAACATGGGCTTCTGAGTCAAATATCCTGATGTTTCATCTCAGGGCTACTAATTGTTAACTGAGAAAATCTGGGAGAGTTGCTTAACTTCTCTGAGCCTCAATTTCTTCATCTAATATTTTGGATGAAAAAATACTTTGGGAGGATTCCATGTAACATGAAATTCCATCAGAGTGCCAGGAATGGACGAGGTACTCAGGACTTGGTGTTCTACATAATTATCAATCACTTGCACTGCCCAAAATACTCATTATTGATGAGAAATCATAAACTCAGAGGTACCTGGGATTAAAGATGGAATAAAGATGATTCTCAACAAATTTGCCTGACTACTTCCTCAGTGGTTTTGACTGAATGAGCTCATCTATCAGGTTCACTTTGGAAGTATAGTGCTTTCCTACCATAGAGTTTGGTTAATTCTCTAAATGAAATGCCCTCTTTCCCTTAATAAAGGGACTCATACTTTCTAAAATCACTTTCTATTCCTGGTTCTCCTCAGCATTTCTGTTTGTATGGCATCTGAACTTATTGGCAGCTTATATTGGGCTCCAAGATGGAAGACAGTGATTCTGCTTGGGTGTTCTCTGAGTGTGAAGGGGAGGCACCATTTGAATCTGAGAATACCTGCAGAACTTTCTTTTACCCTTGGTTTAGCTCACTGAGGGATGAGGGTTTAGTGTGTGTCTCAAGCACTGCTGAACTCACAACTTGAAGATGGCATTTTCCCCACCGTCTCTTGTCTTGCTCATTTCAGAATTTTGCCTACAAGAACAGGGAGTAAAGATTGTTGGCTGATTGAAGTCATCTGGATTAAATATTTTAAAACTACTTAATAGGAATATCTTAAATTAGAAATCATGAATAAACTTTTGACTTTAAGCCATATTTTATATTTTCAATGTAAATTTGTTTGGCACTATAGATCTATATCCATAAATATCTCCATGTGGGATGACTACACTTTTCTTGGACATTACCTTCTGGAAATCACCCAAAATATGTAAAATGCTTAAATTGCAAAAGCATTTATCATACTTACTTATAACAACAGTAAGTTGGAAACATACCATCATTACCAATTTGATTAAATATCTTTGGAGGCATGTACTTGATGAGATATTATGCAGTCATTTGGAAGTACAGGGACGTCAAGTCTCAGTACTTTCATATATTGTGAGTGAAAAATATTGGTTGAAAATTGAGGTACAATGTGACTATAACTATCAGACTAACATGCTTGGAAAGACACTAGCAGGGAATATACTTAAATATTTGAAAGATTGGAAAAATTCTGCTCATTTAATTTTTCTTTCATTTTTTAAATTGTGGTACCTCTTTTTATAATAAGATAAAAAGACAGAAATACTGAAAAGAAAAGGAAATAAAATCCTGGCACTTACTGAGAAGAAATAAAACTACTGCTGAAGCAGATGAGCAGGTGGACAGGTAAATGCATGAAATAGGCTAGTGATGAGTCTAGTGAAATAGTCTAATAAAATAGTCTACTGTGATGCTCATGTGAAAACAGCATTCTTTAGTAGTGATTTCCTGTTCTTGCTTCATTATGTTTTGCCTCATGGGCCATAAGGAAACTTGGAGGTAAGGAAGTTTATTGCTGAATACAATAGTCCCCTCTTCTTCTTAGGGGATACATTCCAAGGCCCCTATTGGCTGACTGAAACTGTGAATACAGTCAACCCTATAACGTAATGCCTTTTCCATCTTAACTAAGTACTTGTCACTCACTGTTGCAATATATTTTGTAGTCTGAGGTGTAACAGCAAAACTGTTTTGTTCTTCTTCTTCACAGTTTCATAGACAGAAAATGCTGTCTAACCTTAGATGTCAGCAACCTCAACCTCAACTTAAGTTTTTCTTTCTATCCTTCTTAAGTCAAGAACTTTCTCCTTTTTACTTCAAGGAAGCACTTTATGACCTCTTTGGCATATCCAAATTACCAGCATCACTTCTCTTGTGCTTTGGAACTCTTAAGTAAAATAAGGGTTACATGAACATGAACACTCTGATACTATGACAGTTGATCTGAAAGTGTAGATAGCTACTCAGTGACTACGGAGTGGGTAGTGTAAACAGTATGGACACACTGGACAAAGAAATGATTCATGTCTTGGGAAGGATGGAGTGGGATGGTGTAAGATTTCATCATGCAACCTAGAATGGCTTGCAATTTAAAGCATATGAATTGTTCAGGTTTGGAATTTTCCATATAATGTTTCTGGACCACAGTTGAATGTGGATAACCAAAACTGTGGAAAGTGAAACTGCAGAGAAGGGAGGAGTACTATACCCACTTTTGTCTGTTTGAAGCCCTCCTCCCTTAAATGTTTTCGTAAACATGTTTCTCTGGTGTATTGCTTCTCTGTCTCTTGAAGTTGGGGATTAAGTAGGCCAGATAAGTGTGGCAAAGGTGGTAAATCTGTCACAGCATCACAGGTCATTCAAGAATTCCAGACACCACCCCACAGACTTATTTCCCAAGAACAAGGAATTTCTTTGGAACGAGATTTCCAGTAGGAGTCTATTTCAGTTAGATTTTTTTTTTTTTTTTTTGTCACTGTGACCAAAAGAACTGACAGAAACAATTAGAGGAGGAAAAGTTTATTTGGGACTCAGAGTTTCAGAGGTCTCAGTCCATACATGGCCAGTTCCATTGTTTTGCACCTGAGGTGAGGCAGAACATCATGGCAGAAGGGCGTGGAAGAGGGAATTAGCTCAGGACATGAAATTTAGAAACCACAGAAAGAACTCCACTCCCTAAGGACAAAATATAAATCTCAAAGTTGTATCCCCAGTGGTCTATCTCCTACAGCTACATCCTACCTACCTTCATTTAATTCCTATTAGTGGGTTAAACCACTGGTTAGGTTATAACTCTAATAATCAAATCATTTCACCTTTGAATCTTCTTGCACTGTCTCACATATGAACTTTTGGGGGCTACCTCATATCTAAACTATAATGGGCTGAGGGACATCTGGGAATATCAGAAGTCACAACACATCTCAATACTTCTAGGCCTACAGACCTGTGCAAAGCTCTCCTTAGGAATGGAAAGAACCCAAAGACTGGTCCTTGTGAAGAAGCAGGTGGTGAAACAGGTGTCAGATGTGTCTTGCAGAGCAATGTAGGCTTCTGCCTGTAAAAACACAAAACCTCTGAGTTTCAACCTCAGGGAGTTTCAACCTCAGTTTCTGCTTCCTTCTAGTTAACCAAACCGCATCATTACCAGTTACAAAGTCAGCACCATGTTTAACTCCCCAAGTGATAGGAGAAATAATAGCTCAAAACAGAATGATGCTCTTTGGTGGAAACAGGTATTTTGATCAGCTGCAGGTCTGACTTCACTCAAAGGTGCCTAACCAAGCACTTGTTTGCCACTATAGTTGAAGATCCAGGAGATTCCTCTCTAACTTCTGCAACAGTCTATGTACAGGAAGATGGCTATGACTGAGTGCAAATAAGAAAAAGATATGTGTGGGGGAACTTTTTTGTATGCTACTTAGGCATATAATTCTCTCAAATACATTTCTGTACTTGATTTTTATTGTTGTTTTTCACCTGTTCCTGATATTTTTAGACAGCTTCATTTCTTTCTTTCCTTTTTTTTAGCTACGCTGAGATGGTCCTTAATGTGAGAGCTGTCATCCCAGAGTCTTTTCTCAATACATTTTGGGTAAACTGCTGTTTGATTTTCCCAAAGTGAGTGATTAAAGTGACTGCTGCTATTCTTTTTCAGCAAACATAACAAAACGTAATTGGTTGCAAGGCTATTTAGAAGGCAGAGTAACCATTTGTCCACCAACAATCTCATGTTAGGAAATCTGTTCTGTCTCCTCTAGCTCTGTTGGATATCCATCCTGGCTCTGTCCTGGAAGGTGGAGTATGGGGGCGGATTTAAAGCAAGGCTTTGCCATGTAGATGCTGCCTTCCACTCCCTTGGTCTCTGTGGTCCTCCTGTAGCAGTGCCACGTCATGGGAACAGTTCCAGAATGGAACCCAGGACCTGAGATTTAGCCAGCGACCTGTTGTGTTAAAGTGCCTGCAGGGGCTCAGTGACCTCCTCATTTAACAGAGTCTGTAATCACCACGCTTCACTACAACACTCAGCTTCTGTGATTTTTGCTTTCTGATCTATGGTACAAGTGTCCCTCCTGCTCAGGAGACACAGTAAGGGCAGGGATGGGTCTGGAGAAGGGTGAGGAAAAAAGCAAGATGCCAGTGGGAAGCACTGTGAAGACAATGAGTAGGGTTGGTTCCCTTGGATGGAGTGGATACAGGAGGTAGAATCCATGGCCCCATCTGTTCAGTGTGCAGCAGGAGGAAGGAAATCCAAGGACAAAGTCAGGAGCAAAGAGGAATTAGTGATAAGATCAGAAGGAGCAGGCCTTTTATCTGGGGTCTCCCAGAGCTCTTGAGTACTGCCATGGAGCCATCTGAGCAGGAAGGCTGTAAAGCCATGCACTTTCCTGCTCTGGCCCAGACATGAAGGCAGTCAGCAGCACTGTCAAGTCTCTGACTTAGTTCTTTCGGAAGCTCAGAGGCCAGGAGTGCTGGGGACTGAACCCAGGGCTTTATGAATGACAAACATATGCTCTACCACTGAGTTGCCTCCACCTTCTCTGTCTTAGTTCTTATATTTTTTCCTCTCCTTCTCATCACAAGGCTCAGGGTAGACACAGTCTCTTTCTTTTTAAATGATGACTTTACTGAGATGACTCACCAACTATAATATTCACCTTTTATTTATTTTTTATTGGTGAATTATACATAATATTGAGATTTATTACATATTCCTACATGCATGAGGAAAGAAAATTCACCCTTTTAAAGCATACAATTCAGCTGGGATTTAGAATATTCACAAAGCTGTGGACAAAATTTCTCCTTTTTACAAATAGAAGAAGGAACAAATTATAAATCATTCATATTGAGCATGATTGCAGATGTTGACTTTTTCTTATTTCTTTTTAAACTTGTTTATGCACTATGATTGCTTGTTTGTTTTCTGTTTTCTTTTTTCTTTCCTGTCTTTGATTGGATTGATTGGGTTTGCTATGCTTCATTTTTCCTTTGAGTAATTTGCAAGCCAGATATCAACTTCTGTTCACCAAGCAATTGCCTGAAATTTTCATCAAGAGTTTAAACTCACACTTTCTCATTTTTCTATAGTTAAATGGCAATATCAGCCTCCTTCCTGGTAAAACAAAAAATGTTAGCATACACTGTTTCTTTTATGTTCCCCACTCTCACTATGTTGAATCCCATAGGAATTAAAATTTTGTGTTGTAATTAACATTTTAGATTTAATTGTGTTTCACTTATACTTTAGTTTACTGCAATATTTTTGGCATCCTGTATATTTTCTTTTAAGGTTCATTTTTCATTTAGCTGGAATATACATGCATAATTCAGGGAAGATCCCAGAGAGGTAAATATTCTGAGTGTTCATGTATCAGAACATGCTTCTCCTCCTCACTCTCTGGAACATTAGTTTGGTAGAAAGCAGAATTTCCAATTCAAAATAGTATTTCAAAACCATTTAGATATTTTTCCAATATTCAATGTGTCAAATTCTGATGACTGTTTATATTTTTTTTCATAGATTTTCTGATGTTTCTGTGCTCTCTGGGAATGTGGAAGAAGTCTGGTTTCATTGATTCAGCAATTATTTATCAAGAGTCTGTTACACAAAGGCACTGTTCCAGATTCTAAAGGTAAAAATGTGAACAGAGCATATGCCTTGTCCTCATGTTGCTTGAATTCCAGTGGAAGGAGCAACACATGAGGAACCATGTGGTATGTCATTAGCACATGCTACAGAGAAAAGTAGAGATGAGAAGGTGCTGTGCTAGCTTTGCGTTTCTGTGACCAAAATGTTTGAAAAGAGCAACTTAGAGGAGGGAAAATTTATTTTGGCTCCTGGTTTCAGAGGTTAGTCCATGGTCAGCTGAGTCCATAACTCAGGGCCCAAGGTGAGGCAGAACGTCATGGTGGAATGGTGTGGTGCAGGAGCCCTGCTCACCCATGCCTGCAGGGAAGTGGAGAGAGAGAGAGAGAGCGAGAGAGAGAGAGAGAGAGAGAGAGAGATAGAGAGATAGAGATAGAGATAGAGAGAGAGAGAGAGAGAGAGAGAGAGCCACAAGAAAGATAAGTCTTTTCAGAGCATGCTTCCATTGACTTACTTCCTGCAGCCATACCCACCTGCCTATAGTTACCACCCAGTTTGTCCTTTCAAACTGGGATGAATAGATTAGATTACAGCTTTCAAAATCCAATCATTTCACTTCCAAACATTCCTGCATTAACCCAGGAACTTTTGAGGAACACTTCACATCCAGATAATACCAGGTGTGCTGGTTAGGAGTGGCTAAGTATCAACATTTTAAGTGGGAAGGCCAAGAAAGAAATTACTGAAAAAGTGACCTGTGACCAGAGGCATGAAGGAGGTGAGCAAGCAAGCAGTGTGATATCTGGGGAAAGAGGAGCTGCAAAGGAAGAACTTCATGTGAAAAGGTCCTGAGGCAGGGCATGCCAGGGATATTTGAGGAAAAGCAAGCAATCATCATATTTACCTGGCATATATTAATGAAGGGGAATCTTATAGGGGGTAAGATCAAAGTCAGAGTGAGAAGGATCACTTACATTCAAAAGGACTGTACAGACCACTTCCAAAACTTAATTTGACTCTGAGAAAGTTGAGAAACCATTGTAGGATTGGAATAAGAAGAATGACATCTTCTGGTTTACCTTTAGAGATATTACTCTGGTTATTGAGTTGGGAATACACCATAAGAGAGAGAGCAGTAGAATAAGGTAGGATTCCTGAATTTGTCTACATATAAGACTTTTCTATTAGTTTAGCACAGTATTGGCAGGATCTTTTTTAAAAATTTGTTCTTTTTAGTTATACATGACAGCAGAATGCATTTCAGTTCATTGTACACAAATGCAGTATAATTTTTCATTTCCTGGTTGTACACAATGTAGGGTCACACCATTTGTGCAATCATACATGTATATAGGATAATGATGTCTGTCTTATTCCATTATTTCCCCCATCCCCTGTCCTCTCCCTTTATTCCACTCTGCACAATCCAAAGTTCCTCCATTCTTCCCTTACCTGCCCCCCATTATGTATCAGCATTCACTTATCAGAGAAAACATTTGGCCTTTGTTTTTGGTGATTGGCTTATCTCCTTTAGCATGATATTCTCCAACTCCATCCATTTACCTGCAAATGCCATAATTTTATTCTTCTTTAAGGCTGAGTAATACTCCATTGTGTTTATATACCACAGTTTCTTTATCCATTCATCTATTGAAGGACATCTAGGTTGGTTCCACAATTTAGCTATTGTGAATTGAGCTGCTATAAACATTGATGTAGCTGTATCACTGTAGTATGCCAATTTTTAAAGTCCTTTGGGTCTAGGCCAAGGAGTGGGATAGCTGGGTCAAATGGTGGTTCCATTCCAAGTTTTCTAAGGAATCTCCATAGTGCTTTCCAGAGTGGTTGCATTAATTTGCAATGCCACCAGCAAGGTATGAGTGTACCTTTTCCCCCACATCCTTGGCAACACTTATTGTTGCTTGTATTCTTGATCATTTCCATTCTGACTAGAGTGAGGTGATATCTTAGAATAGTTTTGATTTGCATTTCTCTAATCACTAGAGATGTTGAACATTTTTTTCATATATTTGTTGATCAATTGTATATCTAATGTGAAGTGTCTACTCAGTTCCTTAGCCTATTTATCAATTAGATTATTTGGGATTTTTTTGGTGTTAAGTTTTTTGAGTTCATTATATATCCTGGAGAAAAATGCTCTATCTGATGTGTGTGTGGTAAAGATTTTTCTCCCACTCTGTAGGCTCTCTCTTCATGTTATTTTTTCTTCTGCTGAGAAGAAGTTTTTTAGTTTGAATTCATCCCATTTGTTGATTTTTTATTTTATTTCTTACATTCTGGGAGTCTTGTTAAGAAGTCTAGTCCTAAGTCAACACGATGAAGATTTTGACCTACTTTTTCTTCTACTAGATGCAGGGTCTCTGGTCTAATTCCTTGATCCACTTTGAGTTGAGTTTTGTGCAGGGTGAGAGATAGGGATTTAATTTCATTTTGCTATATATGGAAATTTGCACACCATTTGTGCAATCATACTTGTGTATAGGGTAATGATGTCTGTCTCATTCTACCATTTCCCCCATGGAAAAATGAAAAGTTTTCCACAGCACCATTTGTTGAAGAGGCTATCTTTTCCCCAATGTAAGTTTTTGGCACCTTTGTCTAATTTGAGTTAACTGTACTTATGTGGTTTGTCTCTGTGGTTTCTATTCTGTACCATTGGTCTACCTGCCTATTTTGAAGCCCATTCTATGCCATTTTTTGTTACTATTGCTCTGTAGTAAGTTTAAGTTCTGGTATTGTAATGCCTTCTGCTTCACTCTTCTTGCTAAAGATTGCTTTGGTTATTCTGGGTCTCTTATTTTTCCAAATGAATTTCATGATTGCTTTCTCTATTTCCATAAGGAAAGACATTGGGATTTTAATTGGAATTGCATTTAATCTGTGCAATGCTTTTGGTAGTATGGTCATTTTGACAATATTAATTCTGCCTATTCAAGAACATGGGAGATCTTTCCATCTTCTAAGGTTTTCTTTATTTTCTTTCTTTAGTGTTCTGTAGTTTTCATTGTAGAGGTCTTTCACCTCTTTTGATAGATTGATTCCCAAGTATTTTATTTTTTTGAGGCAATTGTGAATGGGGTAGTTTTTCTAATTTCTCTTTCAGAGGATTCATCACTGATGTATAGAAATGCATTAGATTTATGAGTGTTGATTTTATATCCTGCTATTTTTCTGAATTCATTTATGAGTTCTAGAAGTTTTCTGGTGTATTTTTTGGGTCCTTTAAATATAGAATCATGTCATTGGCAAATAGTGATAGTTTGAGTTCTTCTTTTCCTATTTATAGCCCTTTAGTTTCTTTCTTGCTCTGACTAGAGTTTGAAGGAATTATGTTGAATTGAAGTGGTGAGAGCGGGCATCCCCATCTTGTTCTCCATTTAGAATGATGTTGGCCATGGGCTTAGCATAGGTAGCCTTTACAATGTTGAGATATGTTACTACTATCCCTATTTTTTTTGGTGTTTTGAACATGAAGGGGTGCTGCATTTTATCAATTGGCAGGGTCTTTCAACACAAAAATTTCATCTTTTTATGTGTAGTAAATATTCTTACTCATTTAAACATTCCACTTCATTTTTCTGCCTCCTGTTTATGTTGGAACTTCTAGTTTTGCTTTAGGAGTTTCTTACCTTTACTTATAAATCTTCCATCTCTTGATTCTTTGTTACTGTTCCATCTGTGAAGATCTCTTTGAATATTCGTATAAGCTCACTGATTGTGAAGTAGGGCATTTTTAAAATTTCAATAACAACTGAGTCTCTTTTCTATCTATATTATTGTCTTTCCTGTGAGGACATTAATAGATGCTTTGTTGCCTCTTTGCCCTTTTAGCTTACTAATTAGTCTTGGTTCTTTTGCCTGAGGAATTTGATCTCTATCTGACACTTATTTTCCTAAAAAGTCCAGTGATTATTTCTTGTCTTTTTTTTATGTTTGTATTTGATCTGATGATCTCATCACTTGCCATGAATAACCTCAAGCACAAATCTTCCTTGCCACCAAGTCTTCAATTTTTGTTTAGTTGGTGACATTTTCTCCTAAGTGGTGCTGACTGATGCTAACCCTTATACTATTTAAACTTGACTGACATGATAGCCAGCTAATGATATCATGCTTCTGTCTTGCCCTTCTCTAACTCTTCACTTGTTGTCAAAATGTTTTTGAAGTGGAAATATTAAATGTTATTTGATATTATAAAATGTCCTGCATCTCATAGTTTTCAGTATAAAATAGGAAATCTTGAGTTTGGCAACATACTGTGTAAGCCTCATCTGCAAACACTCGTCTGTTCTCCTGATTTATTTTATGTTCCAGACTGTTGGTAATTCCCTAAATATGTATCCACTCTTTACTCAGACTCTTTGCTCGAGTGCTTTATCTCATCTCTGCAGCCAGAACTTCAATTCATCCTTCAAGATTCAGTACTTATCAAATACCTGGACCCATTTTGATATCTTCACTCTTGACTATATCTTAAGATAACTACCTTCTTTTCTGAAATTTTATAGCACATTTTACTTCCCTGTAGGGGTTCCTGTTAATAATCTAGGTCTTTCTTTCTTGCCAAACAGAAGGAGATTTAAATGCAGTGATTTTTCTCCATTTCTGAATCTTTCCTACCTACTGTACAATAAACATTTTAAAATTATATTATTTGTTTAATAAGTGAAGTGAGAAATCCAAGATTATAGATGCTCTTTTATTGTGGAAAGAGTAGAGGTCCTGGTAACTGAGGTCCATACACTCATAAGGATGTGGATTGCTTAACATTATTTTGGAGGATTCTCAAAATTTTGTAGGACTTTCATTTAGTAGGCTGGTCTCTGATGTTCATTCTATCATAGATTCTTTGTAAAACAACCACAGAAACCACTTCCATGTCTCACTTATGACACTGGGGTAGTCTCTTGGCCATGGGCAATGACCACCGAGACCCAAGAAAGGTTGTGGGCAAGACATTGGGAAGGGAACTGGCAAGACATAAGGAAATTGCCACTAGCCAAGTCTTAGATAAATCCAAGGAGTTCTCCTGTGTGTGGGTTGAGGTTAGAGCCAAACAAGAAAAAATCATGCAGGCAAGATGACAGAATCCTAGTGCTCTACCAGAGTGGCGAGAGGCTGGTTTAGAGGTACAATAATCAATGGGCCCTGGTTCAATATATTGTGCTAATCGGTATATCAGAAGATCTATCTATCTATCTATCTACCTACCTATAAATCTGTTCACTAAAAGAAACCAAAATGTTTTAAGTAGGAGAATGAGAGTAGAAAAGAGCAAACTGGAGTTTGAGGCAAGACTTCATGCTAGACTTCTGAAGTCAATTGCAGAGCAAAAGGAGGGATCCCTGCCTACAATGAGGAGGTTCATGCCCAGGATAAAGTGGTCAAAGAACTGCCAGAGAGGCAGCCATGCTTCCTTGGGAGAGTTTTCTCAGGACCCATAGTTTATTTCTGGAATCCTGACATTAGTTATTGGTGTACACCTGAATGTGGCTCTATCAAAGAAAATGCAATGAAGTCAATACATTTTTCAACATTATTTTATCCATCTAACTAACAACCTGTGTCCACTGTTTCAGAAAATTATGCTAACATTGAAAGAAATTCAAAATTAAGCGGTCCACAAATAATTAAGTATGGAATTATGAACTAAGGAAGAAATGAGAGATATATGTAAATTGTTTTGAGAAAGCAATTAAGAATGTCTATAGGGCTAGGCAAGGGCTCCTGAGAGTTTGGAATCTGAGTTTGCATCTCAAGGAAGCACAAGAATAGGGTAGAATATTTTGGAAGGAGGAAATAAAGTGAAGACACATGGATGAGATATCAAAACTGAAAGACCAAGTAGATGTAAATATATTTTTTAAAAAATCCCTGGTTCCTTGTATTGGTTGGTAATGGATCATTTCCATGATATCCATTGCATTCTTTCAAGTTTTAGATCAGTTACCTTTGTTGGTAAATGGTTCATATTATATTAGACAGTCAGCTGGGTAGATAGGTAAGTCATTTGCATCACTTCTTGGTGTAAAGACCCAAACCCAGGAAAATAGCACAGTTGGCTCAGAGCCTGAGAATGGCAACAGCATTGTTGGCTGGGATCTTCAGAGCCTGTCTTCCTCTGTATCCTCTTTCTTCTCCTTCCTCTACCTTTCCTTTGTTTTACCCACTTTCTCCTTTTTTCTCTTGTCTTCCTTCTCTTTCCTTCCATCATCTTCTTGATATGCTATTCTTTCTTTCATGAGATTGTTGAATCATTCTTTGACATAAGAAACCACCCATCTTATGTCAAATACTGCTGGTCCATATGTTACTATTATTTTTCTATAAAAATTGGGTGTGAAGTGGAGTGTTAAGTAATAAAAGTATGTCTAAAACATTCTATTCTAGATGGCTTCCAGGGTTGTTTTTTTAATTCATTTTTTTCACCTTCAAATTGTCTGTATCTCAAAGCTCAGGGAAAAATACAAAACTTGAGCCTAAATATTGAAAGATTCAAATACAAATAATCCAAACTTAACACTCAGGATAAGAAACTGCCTCTCATTTAATAAGAGAGGGTTTGTTTCACCACAGTTGACAAGTTCTGCATGTAGCACTTCAAATCCAGGAAGAGTGCTGGTTCTTGAGCATGGCAACCATGGGGGCTGGCTCAGTTGTTCTGGGTACCCAGAAATTGACTCCAATCCCTATCTGGCCTCCTGGACTACCTGTGATCTCAAAAGCTTTATTGCTGCATCATCTTCCTCCTCTGGTCCTGTTCTACTTCCTCCTTAGCTTTCAAAACTTGTGAGTCATCTTGGATGTGGGGTGCTCATTATATAGGATGAAGCTGTCTCCAAGAGAATAATAAAAGACCAAATTCCTTGTTGAAAGAAACAAAGAAGAGACTTTAAAAAAAAAAGGAACATGCTCTAGGCAGAAAGAACTTTCTCACTGTGTTACCTAGGAGAGTCAAAGCCTGGCTTCTTAGGAGTGATGTGAAGTAAGAGTGTGCCCCCAGCAGGCAGAGTGGAGGACAGCAGGCCCAGTTTAGCCTAAGGATTGTTTTAGCTGAGATCTATGGGACAGAATGAAGACGCTGAATTGGAGGTTGACCATCTGGGAGTTTTGCATGATGTCCTGATTAAGTGTGTGTGTTGGGGGGAAACAGATTAAAAAAATAAATCAGAACCTAGCAACAAACTAGGTCCATTCAGACACATAGGCAGCATCCGGAAAACCTGTCAGGACCCAGTCTCAGGGGAAGTATTCACAGGCAGGTGGGATGAGGGACCTTGGCCATCAAATTATAATGATGGCCCCAGTACAGA
Organism: Glaucomys volans; assembly: GCA_020662805.1. NCBI lineage: Eukaryota > Metazoa > Chordata > Mammalia > Rodentia > Sciuridae > Glaucomys > Glaucomys volans. The sequence continues at coordinate 133,817 of JAJEJO010004454.1, forward strand.
TAAACAGAACAACTAAGGGGGTCCTGGTAATAGAACTAGGATAAGGGAGCAGTGTCAAACGTTTTTCAAGAACTGGGTGGGCCATAAGGACAAGATCGGAACAGCAAATGGCTCCTATAGAATCTCCTGAGATGTGGATAAACCCTTCCTGACTGGGAACTGGTTGCTCCAAAACTTGAGGTGGAACTGCAGCCATAGGAAAGGAGCAAGTAGGAATGTGGGAGCTGAGCTTTGAAGAGAGCATTATCTAGAAGAAAATTCAGACTGCAAAGTCAAGCTGAGGGAAAGTACTGGCAATGGGTTTGCTTGGGAAACACTCAATAATGAGGTCAGGATTGCTGAATCTGAGTCAGGGGTTTGGTAGGGAGTGAACCAAACTGTGTCAGGTCAGACAGAGAATTAAAACCAGATGTTGGGTGGCAAGTCAACAATGGGTAACACAGACGATGTGGATGGGTCTGAGCTGGGAAGATGTGGAGTTGGCTCCATGTAATTGGATAGCTGAATGGTTTGAAAATGTGGTCATACCTGCTTTTGTTTTCATGCTGCCTGGCAAGAAATGTCCTAGATTTTTGGACAGGAAGACACCTCAGATCCTGGGAATAATTGTGATGTCACCATAACCCATACCAAGTATTCTAGCACATGAACTAGGACTTTGGTGGGGAAAGCAACAGGAAGATTGGCATCTCTGATCATTATTGTTTCAGCTGTTGTCAATCAGTTTTCTCTTCCTCTCAAGAGACAAAAAGTTTGCAGGGTTTTAGCAGCCCAAAGAGATAGTTAGGCTGAAAGATCTTCCACTTCATTTTTGGGTTTATTCTTATTTCATAGAGCAATTGATATTAATCAGTGATTGTGTTATACATTATTTTAACTTTTTGCATACATTTTCTACTTTGTCTCATAATGCTATATAAGATAGGCAGAGATTACATTTTTGGTGAGCAAAATAAGCCTCATACAGACTAAGTAATTTTCCCATAATAACAATGCAAACAGTAGCAGATGTAAGAATTGAAGCAGTACCCTGTGCTCTTAGATGGACCTTTAGTTATTCCTCCACTTAAATTTAGGGACCATTTTTGTGTGTATTGGCTACTGCTATGGAAACAAGAATGGGAAAAAAAAATAAAAATACACACAGCTCTTGTCTCCATGGAACTTATAATCTGAGGGTAGGGGTTGAGAGATGCCAGCAACCAGTACTCATATACTTGTGTAATTACTTAGTCACACTTGTAGGGAGAATTCTGAAAGAGAAAGTCATGCAGATATGACCTGGTATGGGGGTCAGACACAGTATTCTTAGGGAACTGACTATAGCTTTAGCGTCTAAAGGATTAGATAGCTAGATAAGGAAGTTTGAGAGAAGATGTAGTGGTGCTAAGGCAAGGAGAAGAAGAAGAAAGAGGAGGAGGAGGAGGAGGAGGAGGAGAAGGGGAAAGAGGAAAGGAAGAAGGACAATTGAGGTATTGGATGGAGCATCTGGAACAAGGCTATTGTGACCAAAACTCAGAGAGTGAAATGGGGATGTTATGGAGCATGCCTATTGTATGCAGGAGTTAGGGCACTTCAAACTTTCCAAAGCACACTACTATAATCTATTCATTTCACAATGTAAATTTTATGAAACTTTGAGTACAATCTTTGCATGTTTTCAAGGAAATTACCTTTTTTGTTGAATTCTTGAGTTCAAGACTATAAGGATTTATTGCAATCTTAAAACATTAAAATTATTTTAGCTTCTGTATGTTCATGGGATAGAATGACAACTGGCTGATGAAAGCTTCAAACAAAAATAATCTAAAAACTTAAATAAAATACGGAAGTTATTTGCTTGAAGATGGCAGAGTGCAACTGAGGCAATGAATGAAGAGGTTGAGATTCCAGAACAAAGAAAAGCTCAAACGGTGAGCTTTATTAAGCAGCTTCTTTTCACAAGCATGGAATTTTTAAATTCAGGACTGAGAATTGAGAATTGAAGCTGTTCATCAATTTGTGGGGACATTTTGATGAATTCTGGAACTTTTTGGAGTGGGAGACAAGATCTTCAATCTGAAAACTTTTGGAAAGCATAGCAGAGATATCAGAAGTTTTATAAAACAATGATTAGATGCCAGTCCATATCTATCAGAAAACAGGGATCAAGGACAGTAGTTTTAATGGTAGTTGAAAATAAAGGAGGGCCAGAGAAATCCAGGGGTAGATTAAGCCTTACTAGGCCTGCAAACAAACCTTGATTCAAAATCACCTGGATTTATTGAAGGAAAGGCTAATGCTAAATGCAAAATTACTAGACACGCCAAAAGCTAAGATCATGTAACAGAAAACCAAAAGAAAAAAAACAGAAATATATCTACAAATGCTACTGACAAGGCTTTTAAATAAATATGGTTAATAAATTTAAGAAATTAGAGGAAAAGATAAAGAAAATGAGACAGATTATGAGCAAATTCCATAGGCATAATAGATTTATAAAAAGTAATAATTCCCCATTCTAGAACTGAAAATAATTTATATCCTGCATTATGAACCCATGAGTTGGTTTCACAGAAGATTAAACACAACCAAAGATAGGAGTACTGAACAAGAATAATTGAAAATATCCAATAGAATAGAGATGGAAAATGCATCAGAATTTCGCAAAAATGTAAAGGTTAGAGAAACAATGAAAATATCTCGTATAAACATAAATGAACTTTGACAGGAGAGAAGAGATTGGGATAAGACAAAATTTACAAACGTAATACTAAAAAGTTTCCCCAAAGTGACCAAGACACCAACCCATAAATATAAGAAACCATGAGGACCCCCATACTGCATAAACAGGAGAAAAACACTATAAGCACAAAACAACATCAGACACAATATAAGCTAAAGTAAAAAGAAAAAGACAATTGTAACAGAAGACCAGTTGCCATGTTGGCAACTGAATATCAAAAATGAAAACTAGAGGATAATGTAATAACATCCTTAAAGTATTGAAAGGAAGTGCCAACCTAGGTTTCTATGCCTTGCAAATATATCCTAATTATGAAGCTGAAATGAAAACACTTTCACAACACACATAAACCCTAAACAAATTAATTTATACTTGAAGAAATAGTAAATGGAGTTCTTTAACAATATCCTAGATGTAAACACAGAAATGCAGGGAGAAATAGAGAGCAATGGGTAAGGACACTAAGTGAGGAAAAATACATGACTATTGATTAAACATCAACAAGGTTTTAAAAGACATGTAGAATTAATATGCATGAAAACAACAAAATGGACGGGCAGGATAACTGGAGTTAAATGACCTGATTTTGTAGGATTTTAAGGGAAGAGACATAGCAATTTTTGTTTACAAATGACCCACTTAAAGTGTAAGAATCATAGACTGCAGGTAGAATGATGGAAACACTCAACAAAAGAAGATTTAAGTGTGTTAGTAAAAGGTCTTAAAGAAGAACCACTATAGAAATAAAGGTGACATTTTAGAATGAATCTATCACTTTTATTGTGATTCTTGCACTTTAAATGTGTTTTTTGTAAATGCTATATAGCTGGATCCTGTTTCTTTAATTCAGTCTAACAACCTTTGCATTTTAAGTGTACTGTTTACTCCGTTTACATTTGATATCATTTCTAATTGAAGTTACATTTAATATGTCATCTTCATATTTGAAGTCTAGGATATGTACTAATGAGTACCAGAATTAGGCCATAGCTGTCCCAGAATAACCAATTTCACCACTGTCTTGCCAAACAATCTAATCTCTCTGTGTATTGACATTTTCATTTGGCTGACATCTGCCTCCAAGTTTTGCAGTAAACAACAGACCAGCAAATGAAGTCATATGCAAATACTAATGCTGCAAAAAAAAATCTACAACAAAAGTTAGCAATAAAAAAAATCTATAACAAAAGTAGAAAGAAAGGGAATGGATGTTGAGTGAGCTAATCTGTGGGATCTGCTGAAAACCAAGTAAAGGGGTTAGGAGAGTTAGGACTCCAAGAAGCAGAAAGAGCTGCTCTGTTGATATATTGGTGGACAGTCATGCAAGTGGAGCAAAGTTTCTTGCAGGCCTTCACTCCTGCTTATGTTAACATTTAGAAATGTGGACTTGGCAGATTTACAATGCTTCTCCATGACATACAATAATGTTTTGGAATGTGTGTATTGTGTGTGTGTGTGTGTGTGTGTGTGTGTGTGTAAGAGAGAGAGGGAGACAGACAGACTCTGAAAACTTTAGTCAAACAGTATCTTGCCCAGGACTCAGTTTTGTCACCTAAATTTCAGCATAATAATACATTACACAACTCACAGACATATTCGTGAGGGTTAAATTAAATATAGCAATGTAGTATAGTCCTGGCACAGAGGCAATTGTTTAACATGTGTTTCTGATATCTGAGAGAGCAATATTGCAGCAGTTTACAATAAAGAAAGAGGACCTAAGTCAAGTGATGTCCTATAGATTTTACTCTCTTCTTTCAGAAGTCAGTCTGAGTAGGCCAATGGCCAAAGGAAATGGTGAGCAGAAGTCATGGCGGCACAGCCATTCCTGACTCAGAGCTGAATGCAGGGTAATTCCTACTTGATGAATTACTTTTCCACAGAGAAAAATAAGAGGCAAGTGGAGATGACACATCACATAGATCAAGTCTACCATGAGGCAACCCCTCCTAGAGCCCCTAAAGAAATACCCAGTCATGATTCTCTGAAGTTGCATTCCATGCTCACAAAATCAGAGGCTTCCTGGAGTTAGGTGATTATTACTTAAAAAATGTATTGAGGTGTAAATATATGCAAGCAAATTCCGCAATTTTAACTGTATAATGCAACGAATGTTGTCAAATGGCTATGGTGGTAATCAACGCGACTTAAAACATTTCCAACATCTCATAATTTCTACACCCTGCTGGGAAGTTGATCCCTTTTCCCAAGAGCCTGGGCCAGGGGCTACACTGATTTGCTTTCTCTCACTTTAGTTATGCCTTATCTAGAAAAAGAAATCAAACAGTATGTACTCTTTGTGGCTGGTATCTTTCATTGACCACAGTGTTTCTCAATTTCTTATAAATTACTGTTCCCCTAGAAAGCATTTTTAGGTTTTCCTTTTTTCCCAAATTACCTCTCCCCTCCTTCTGAAATTTTAATGCCACAAATGTATCTGTGTGGTTGTATGCTCTGTGTGTGTCTATACATATCACACACATATATATTTCCATGCTTTATAGACATAGAATAATATTTCCTCACACATTGTTTTAGTCAGCTTTTTCACTGCTGTGACCAAAAGACCTGACAAGAACAATTTAGAGGAAGAAAAGTTTATTTATGGCTCATGGTTTCAGAGGTTTCAGTCCATAGATGACTGACTCCTTTGCTCTATGCTGGAGGTAAGGCCAGGGCTGGGCTGGGCTGTGAGGGAGGAAAGCAGCTCAGGACATGACAATCAGGAAGCAGAGAGAGACTAAGTTCTGCTCGCCAAGGACAATATATGTGCCCCAAAGGCACATCCCCCAGTGACCCACCTCCTCTACTTACAACCTACCTGCCTACAGTTATAAGTTAGTTAATCCCTGTCAGGGAATCAATGAACTGATTAGATTAAGGCCCTCAAGACCAATCATTTATCCTCTGAATGGTCTAGTATTCTCACTCATGAGTTTTTGGGGGGACACTTCATATCTAAACCACAACACACATGAAGGACAATATGTTTTGCACCTTTAAGACACTGTCACCTCCTTGAAAATGTATATGATTTCGTATGTTTTTGTGATTCATCAGTGTTACGTATATAAAAGTAGGTTCATTTGTATTGCTGGGTAATACTCCATTGTGTGAAAAGACATTCAAGGAATGAATAAAAATAATTGCAAATATGTTACAAAGGTCAGGTACTGAGTGAACAATTCAGTTTGAATTTATTTGAGTCTCTCTGGTATCGGTAAACAGACTTCTACCAAGACAATTGTTCAAGTCAGAAATCTGGGCATGATTAAGATTTTTCCTACCCATCTTGTCCCTACATCCAATCCATCAAAGTTTGATTATTTCTTGAATCTGGTCTCAAAGGATCAGACTTTGCCACTGTAACCCAGAACATTAGGATATAGATATAGATATATTATATTAAGATATAGATATACATAAAGATATAGATCTTTATCTTACATGGGAAACCATTGAAGGCATTTAAATAGGAAATGCCTATTGACATTTAGTGACAACTTATTAGTGAAATTGAAAGACTTCTAAATCTTTCATAATAACTAAGTTGAATATGGAGTATGAGGGATTGAATAATTTGGGGAGAGAATCTTTCAGGAGTCTGGAGGAGGAATGTCAGTTGCCCTCTTATGAATTTAAGGGCTGAGGATAAGAGAATTGGAAGGCATGCATGTTTTTGTTAGGGGCTTTGTAAAATGTAACAGTAAGGTCTCACAGTTACACGAAAATAAAATTATAATGAAAAATTCAGATAAACCTTCCTATTGCTTGTTGCTGCTTTGACTTATCTAAATTTTTGTCAAATTAATCAGTATCCTAAATGAATTAAGTATGAATCTTCTTGGGTTATTTGCAAGTGAGTTAGAAGGATTTAGAGAACTAGTATCATGCTTTAAAAATATCTTGCATCATTTTATCCATCCATCATCTTTCAATCCATCTCCATTGTATGAAGAGATATTCAAGAAATGAATAAGAATAATTGCAAATGTATTATGAAGGTCAGATACTGAGTGAACAATTCAATGTGAATCTATTTGAGTTTCCCTAGTGGAAGGATTTGGAGAACTAGAATCATGCTTAAAAAATATCTTGTATAAAATTTTTTCCTAGTGGTTCTTATAGTATTAGTATTCACATATCAGTTCCACATGGTCTGTAATTTTCTTGAAGATTTATGCAAATTGCTTTGTCCATATATGTGTTTGTATATGTGCATACTTTTTTCTGGTAGCATTTAAAGATTAAGATTAGATTTTTATTCTTATTAAAGATTAAGAATCAATGACTATTATGGATTAGATATGTTTAGTGTGCATCCCCCAAGGTTTCATGTGTTGAAATTTAATCTCCTTTGTGAGGCATTAAGAGAGTGGAAACTTAATCCAACTATGGGGTTTAGAGGTGGCATCTTTGGGGGGATTAAGATTAGATAAATTCATCAGGATGGTGTCCCTAGGACTGAATCTTTATAAAAAGAGGGAGAGACACCAGGAGAGGCACACATGCATGCTCCCTCTCACTTGACATGTGACACCCTACAAGTTTGCAACAGGAAGGCCATCGCCAAGGGTGACACCTTGACCTTGTACTTTCAGACTTGAGTCAAAATAAGTCAAATTTCTTTATGAAGTCACCTAGTCTGTGGTGTTGCATTAATAGCAACAGAAAATGGACTGATACAGTGACTTGCTATGTTTTAGGTTTAGGACACACAAACATGTGAATGACATAATCTTCATTCTTAAGGCACACAAAGTTTATATCATGTAAGTAGATAAATTGCAAAGCCACATTGTCAGTGCCTTAAAGCTGCTCTGAGTGAAGCTCTGGAGGTTTGTCAGGTACACTGAAGCTTTTTCTCTTCCAGGCAATGTCTGAAGAATGGCTGGCTACAATATCTCCAGGAATTCCTCTTGTGATCCTATACTGACTCCTCATTTAACCAGGCTGTACTTCGTAGTGCTCATTGGAGGACTGGCAGGTGTCATCTCCATTTTGTTCCAGTTGGTGAAGATGAATACCCGGTCTGTGACCACCACAGCAGTCGTTAACCTGGTGGTGGTCCACAGTGTTTTTCTGCTGACAGTACCTTTCCGCTTGTCCTACCTCATCAAGGAGACCTGGATGTTTGGATTGCCCTTCTGCAAATTTGTGAGTGCCATGCTGCACATCCACATGTACCTCACATTCCTCTTCTACATGGTGATCCTGGTTATCAGGTACCTCATCTTTTTCAAGCACAGGGACAAAGTGGAATTCTACAGAAAACTGCATGCAGTTGCTGCCAGTATGGGCATGTGGCTTTTGGTGATTGTCATCGTGCTACCCCTGGTCATTTCTCAGTATGGAAGTAATGAGGAGTACAATGAAAAGTACTGTTTTAAATTCCATAAGGAACTTTCTCTTGAGTATGTGCAAGTCATCAACTACATGATAGTTGCTGTTGTCATAACCATCGCGGTGATTCTCTTGGTCTTCCAGATCTTCATCATTATGTTCATGGTTCGGAAGCTACGCCACTCCTTGTTGTCTCACCAGGAGTTCTGGGCTCAGCTGAAGAACCTATTTTTTATAGGCATCATCCTTACTTGTTTTCTCCCCTACCAGTTCTTCAGGATCTATTACTTGAGTGTTGTGGCGCACTCCAAGAACTGCAACAACGAGGTTGCATTTTACAATGAAATCTTCTTGAGTGTCACAGCAATTAGCTGCTGTGACTTGCTGCTCTTTGTTCTGGGGGGAAGCCATTGGTTTAAGCAGAAGATAATCGACCTATGGAATTGCCTTTTGTGCCGTTAGCCATGAACTACAACGTTCATTTCTTCATACTGGGAGTGAAAATGGGCCAGGGAGGTAAGAATGACATTTCATCATTTGGTCCAGCCAAACAAAAGGACTATAAAATGTCAGAGCACTCATCTCAATCTTTACTTTGTCCCCATGGTCTCTGAAAGATGCCCATACAAAGGGCAGTGATGACGACTCCACCTGGAGTTGCAATATTGCATTATTTTCTAGTATGGAATTTGTGCTTGGCCCATCCAGGCAACATGGGTCTAACAAGTGCTAGTTAGCTCATTCTAATTTCCTTGGCTAGAAGCATGGTCTCTTCTTGGGTTTCCACTGGACTCAGTTGTCTAGCTCTTTCCACTGGACTCAGTTGTCTAGGATTAACCAGGTTAATCCTGGTTATATTTTAGCTCTAAAGACACACACTCTGTGTGTGTGGTTCACCTGCCAAGATGGCTCATTCAACTCATACTGGCAAAAAGAGATAAAGGGGAAGAATAGTATGAAACTTTTCTAGGTAATCATAACTGGTGAGAAGTTCATTATCTAGACATGAAGAGAAACAACTCGTGGACTACTGCTGGAACAAGGACTTTTAGATTTGTCTTTTGAAAGGTCAAGTTTAAGGTCATGGGGATCTGCTCAGTAACACCAATTGTACTATTCCTCCAAAAATCATTTATGAGGTTACTGAACATATCTAAACAATGGTGAAACTGTAAATTAGAGAATACTCCTGATCAATGTGCTGCTAGGCATTAAAATGAGTTCCCAAGGGAGATGATTGATGTTTTTTTCCCTTTCTGTGTTTTGGAAGAATTTCTAGATGTCTTGGGGTACAACTAATTTAGATTTTATTTTGATACAGAAAGTTCTATTGAAATCTTTGGAGTTCCATTTCACTTGTAAAGTTACATTTTTTTTTAAATGAAAACTACATTCTTAAAAACTTTCGAGAAATGTATGGAGTAACCACTAATTTAGACTGTATGAGATTAGGCATTAATTTTGACTGTATCAAGGAAGTTTTCTGAATATTTGAGGAATGAATGAACAACTGTACTTAAAAATAATAAAATTGCATCCATTAAGATATTAAATAATTTGGAGTTTTTGCCAAATTCTGAGTAGCATTTTGCCATTGATTTGTAACTTGTGATATGTGCCACATTCTATTTCAAGAATGTCTGTTAATGGCTAGGTTGATACTAGGCATGTGGATTTTAGTGCCTTCCTGCTGATATTTGTATGCCTTCAAAATTTCATAATCTGAACTTGCCAAGGAACAAATCCAGTTTCATATTTTTAATGCTTCAGAAAACCTGTAGTAACTAATGGTAAGAATAGAACAGCAGAACAAATTGAGAACTTTTTTCCTTTTTCCCAGCAAGGTGTATCTTCACAATTTAACAGTTTTCTATAATTGGCTATCACCTTATGGATCCACAAATACATCAAGGGAACAGGAAATAGCCCTGTGAGTTTCTAACACTAAAATTGCCAATTCATAGAAATTAATTCTGAGGAAGAAAAAACAGCAACACACTGGGAACATGACTGGTCCCCAATTTTTTTTTCTATTTTAAATTTCTCTTATCTGTCATTTATCCTCTTGTAAATTATATTGCTTTTATTTATTATTTGTTTCTCTTCCCATTGATTTTTCTTAGTTTTTTATTTCTCTTTGATCCATAAAGTTTTAAGACAATTACTAAGACATGAACACTATACAAAAATTTGTAATATCCAACAAATGTATGAGAAAATAAAGAAATACAGTAAAATATTTAAACTTAAAAAAATTATGAGAATATCATTAGATATCTCTTCTTTTATTATTACTATCAAAATATCTTCTACCTTACAGGTTGTATTAAGACCTTTTCCTGATTTTAGATATGTCGAGGCCAGGCAATTATGCTTTTCTCTGTGTGATACTGTGTTATAATAAAAGGCCTACTTTTATGGGCCTATAAAAGTACTATTATCCAAATATGAAAATGCAGCATTCTATAAAATATCTTATTCATCAGTATTAATGAAATAAATAGAATAATTTCAGGCCGCCTGTTCTTTGTCTTTAATTGGTATGAGAGCTGATCTAACACAGGAATGGGGATGAAAATGACCTCAAGGATCATTTTTGGATATTACCATTTTAAGAGAGGAGGATTACTTGTATTGGAGGTGGAGCCAAGGACAGGTATCTTGACTTGGATACAGTTGTCTGCAGAAAAAAGAATTATCAGGTCTTGTCTCTATCTTTTTTTTTTTTTTTATTAGAGCTTAATGTTTGTATTTGCTCTCTATTTGAATGATTTGTCACAGCCCTCTCATTTTTTATTTTGAGGCAAGATTTCGATTAGCTGTTTTGGGTCTTGCTAAGTTGCTGAGGCTGGCTTTGAACTTGCGATCCTCCTGCCCCAGCCTCCTGACCACTGGGATTACAGATGTGCCCCACCACACCTGACACAACTACCAGGCATGTTGAGGAAAGATCTTATTCTGATTTCCCCAGAACTTTACCAAGAGTTGTTTATTCCTCTGGAAATTTACACAATTGATAGCAACACCATGTATGACATTAAAATATAATGCAACACACCTGCAAGCATTAATTTCAGTTGTATTCAGGTGGGTATTACAATACAGATGACAACATCTGGCTGCTTTGCTTTGTGTCTCCTTGTGATGATGCCTGAGTGCACATTGACATACATATTATTTTATTATAAATAGTTTTTCTTTTATTACTCATTTATAGTTAGAACATTGTATATACAGTATATATAAATATATATGGTTTACCTTAGTACTGTAGGAAGGTTACAAAATTCATTTTAAAATATAAAATTATCTATGAATTTCATTTGAGAATGGTGCAAGTGTTACCTAATATTTGTGGTAAATAGCAAGGCATCTGAGAATTTTGAAAACAGCTGAGCCACCACAAGCAGGATCAATTTGAAATGGAGATTTACTAATTTTAACATGATAAACAGGGCAAACATTCTTCTGTTTTGAGAGTACTTACCTCAACTTGATTCAATCCTAAATTGTTTGCTTTGTTTCTGAAGCAATTAAATGTTTCTCTGAACCTCATAATTCTTAGATTGGCTTGTGGTCAGTATCAATCAGATTCTGAACCCAGGGATAATGACAGTTTTTAAGGTCCAGGTAGAAAGATTGCTTCCAGCATTTATTATAAGTTTCTTTACTCAAGCAGTTTCATTTCTTAATTTCTTTGTGAAAGGGTCAGTGAGTCTCTCCCACCCCCGCCCCCCATGCCTTCCTCTTCAACTTCATATAAATTACAGAGAAAGGAACTCTCTTCAGTTGTAAAAATTGTGAAGTGAGTTTTGTGTGGAGCAATTCAATAGGTACTAGTAAATCCCTTTGGCTTCTACATTCTCCTCCATGGAGCTGCCATTGCAATGTATTCCTGGTGAAGATGTCGGTCTTTCTGAAGGAAGGTATCAAGTTAATCCATTCTTGGTCATCAGCTCTGGGATGTGAGATCAGTGAGATGACCATCTGTGATGCTGTCATATCTAAGGTTGGATGGACTTTGCCCATTTACTTCGAATGAGGGCCAGGACAAGGATTCTCCTACCTGTTGGAACCAGTGGGAACAAGATATTCTTCTTGTGACAGGGGCTGACTATTCCAGCATTCTTAAAGTAGTTGGTAGTGAGAGTTCAGTACCTCACAAAGAGGCTCAGCGATGGAGGATATGCTTGGATAATGCCACAAGAGCTCAGCATGCAAGGGCACCTGCAGCTATCAGAGAGGAGGGAAATCTGGAGAAGCAGCAAGAACCATTGAGGAAATGAGACCCAGGTCTGAGGAGCCTTGGCTGAGAGCAGGAGAGCTTCATTGAGTTTCACTGGGGAATGTCCAGCAAGCATAAGTCAGTTCTTGGCAGACACATGAGGCAATAGAGGCAGAACACAAAAATGACAGTTTTGAACAGGAGGTAAGAAGATTCTAGAGTCCTTTCTATTTCAAGTTTCTCCTGTTTTTGCTAGTCTGGGTCACAGACCTGACAGAGAGCAGGATGTAGAAGCAAAGATGTGATTGTTAGTTGCCTGAACAGTGATTTTGGACAAGTTCATCCCTAAATCAAGTAAGAAATTTTTAAAAACTGGAATTTAGAAAGAAAATGTTTTCCCATTTGTTCTGAGGACAGTATCATCTTAACTGTCCAGTGCAGACAATCATCAAAGTCTACAGCAGCCTTCTGCAGCTCTTCTTCAAGTCTCCCCACCTTCTAACAGGTTCACAGAATCTCAAGTTCAGCTAGCTCTACGCTAGTTCCTGCATGATGCTCAGTTTACACACAGGATACCTTTAACCACAGTTCAGCTGACTGTCACTCACTGATCTGTCCTCAGGCTTTTAGAATTTCATGACTTTAATTGCATTCTGCTTGGCAATGAGACACACTACCAAAGTGTACACCTAAAAATGGCTAAGATGGTCGATTTTTTGTGTGTTTACCACAAACTTTTTTTTAGAAGATTTGATATATTTTAATTAGAGGATTCAATATCTGTAACAGGAACATAAATAGGCAATGAGAAAGTATAGAAAGAAAAAAGGTATTCTAAGACATAGAAAATTTCAGGCAGTCCTCTAATTCAGTCCTGCTCAGAACCCCAGGGTACCTACTGAGTACAGGGCAAGCAAATGGAAAGATCTTACATATTCTAGACGAAGTTTTGAATTTTAAGGACAGAAAACAAATTTCACAAAAGTGAGGCCAGGGAAATGTTTGCCACTAAAAGGAAAATAATTAAAAACAATTAGAAAGATATTAGGTATTTTCTTTCACAGTGGAAATGCCAGAAGATGAAGCATGGGGGTGGATCCAGGGGAGGTCAATACCTACTAAATTTTGATGGAAAATATTGTGCCTGTGAACTTAATAAGCAGGCAAATTGTTGTGTATGCATCTGTGAAAATAAGGGGACTTCAGGGGATTTTCCTCTCAAATTCTGGAGTTACTGAAGCCATTGCCTCTCCAACACCAGGGTCTTCCCCAGGAAGAAGAGCAACTCTGCTTTCTCATCTTGTGTCCAAGACATCTTTTTAGGAGGTGAGTTGCTGGTGAATCCTGCTTCCCTTTAGAATAGACTCCTTTAAGCACCAAGTCTAGGAGAAGTTTCTTCCCTGATTGTTGTAGCAAGAAGGCAGTCTGCTCCAGCTCCCAGCTTCCTATGCTCATGTTCTGTGCCACCCCAGCTCCCACATTAATATTTCCTTGGCACTTTCAGTCAGAACTGGGAGAGAGCCAGCTATCTGTTCTGAAAGAAATATCTTCCCTCCTCCTTTTTCGAACTATCTTCAACATTTTGATTTGCATTTAAATTTTTATTGCATGTTTACTTTCACAACATTATGACCTAAAGTTTCTTAAAATTAAATTTCTACCTCTTTAGTGATTTCCATTTTTAACCTAACCCATTGACCTATACATTTATATTTAACCTCTTGTTCTTTAGGAAACATGTGTTTTTAACTTTATGAATGCTTCAGAATTGACCAATACTGTCTACAGTTTCTTTCTATCTTGTTCGGACTTCTTTTCAAAAGTGCTTTTTCTATGTTGCTTGGTCCCACATCGTCTTTTGTCCCTGTTCACATATTCCCCTGTGATAAGAGATTACCCAGGTTTTCTCTTCCCTGTGTCAGTGACTACTTCCTAGCAACTGCTTAGCAAGGTGGGAAGCTGATTGCCAGCCTCTGGAGACAGCAGCCCCAGGGCAGGTGAGAGGCTGCTGGGATTATAGAAAACCAGAGTCACATCTTCTTGCTTGTGGTTACTACTGCTGTCGCATTAAGTGATCAGCCCTGTTTACTCATCATGCCTCTTGCAGGCAGGGGAATTACCCTATCCTTGTGTATCAACCTCCTCTTCCCAATGGTAATGAACCTCTAGGTAACCTTATCAATCCACAAATGCGAGTTACTGATCCATAATGAAATCTTTATCCAAGGCAATAAGAATAACAATAGTAATGTAGTAAGTTTTTCTTAAAGTGAAATATATTCAATGTTATATTATGAAACATATTTTTTATGATTAATTTGATTTGTATTGTATCATAATAGAAATATAAAAAAATAATTATAGGGCTCGCATTATATTCCCTTCAAGTTGTGATAGGAACCACACAAGGATGATTTAATTGACAGTATCACTCAGTTTTCCACTCCTGGGTTTTAGATACCCTTTGGCCCATCTTGGTACATTTTTAGAGATAAAAAGAGGCCTATATTTGCTATTGTTGTTGGTAATGTCATCCTGGATGACACATGTGGTTCATAAAGATCTGCCAAAGTTTAAATTTTTTTATTTGAGATTGAAGTTAGTTGTAAACATTCAAGAAGTGAACACACATTGAACTGCTCCAAAAGCACTGACTTGTGACATATTTAACTTATAAGATAAAAATTTGCCTTTTATGGATATTAAAAGATTAAGAATGCTAAACATGTCAAAGTGAAGTTTGTTCCAGCTGGTCTGTTTGAATGCTCTTAAAAAGACCTGACAGGGTAAAATTGTGCATGCCCTGAATTGTGCTTGGAGTAAGTTCACAGAATGGCATGACAAGAATAATATCTAGCCTGCCAAGCAAAATCATATAGAGCGACTAGGAAATATGAGAGTTTGCATATTTGATTCAAATTTACTGAGCTACATGAAAATGGTCAAAGCAACTATAATGCATGATGTAAATGGATTTTCTCTACCATGCTGTTTTGAAGCCACAAAACCTTTTAGGACATCTAAATATAAGACACTGCTCTAAAAGATCAACATGGATCATCTTTTAAAATATGAATACTCCACAATGATAAAACAGTGAGCTTTGTGACAATCCTGGTCATTTCCTGGGTCCCATCCCCTCATCCCTTCAGGACTTTGTCTTCATCACATCAACTTGCTGTAGAGTCATTTTCTCTTTATCCATGAACTTTTTTTTTTTTTTTGCGGTGCTGGGGATTGAACCCAGGGCCTTGTGCTTGTGAAGCAGGCACTCTACCAACTGAGCTACATCCCTAGCCCCCTTTCCATGCACTTTCTACAACTGTGTAAGAGAGGCTGGAGTAATGACACAGTACCTTTCCCGGTTCTCCATCCTCATCAGCAAAAGCTGTGACATCGCTTCGCTTTCCTCTTCAAGTTTTGCTTGAGAAAACTTTTCAAATGTGTTGTTGGTCATCTTTACAGTTCCTCATCTGTTATTTCCTTGATTCATTTCCATCATTTCTTTTACACCCCACTCCACCATGCCAATTTGTCAAGTCATTAATGATATCAATCTACACATGCAATGGTTAACTGTGAACCTTCATCTTGCTTAGTCTCAAAGAAAGATATCATACAGTTGAACAATCTCTTGATTGAAATACTTCATTTATTAGGCTACCTCTTGCTCTTAGGTTTTCTCCTACCTCATGAGTTATTCCATTTTGATTTCTTTTTATTTCTTTCATTCTCTCCACCCTAGTGTCTAATTGGTGTGTCCTAGGATTCAGTCCCCAGTTCTTACCTCTCTACACACTTTCTGAAAAGATCCTAGACAGTCTGTGGCTTTAAATTCATCTATATGCTGATTTTTCCAATTTATATCTCTTTCCTTTATCTTCTCTCCTGGATTCTGACCATGAATACAAAACTTTTAACTTGAAATTTGCACTTTCATTCATAAGCAGCTTCAATTTAACTTACCTAGAGCAGAACCCTTGATTTCTTTCATTCAGGAGCCTTGCTCGCTCTAGTAATGACACCACATTTTTACCCACTTGCTCAGACCAAATACCAAGAAATTATTCTTGATGCTCTTTGTATCCATCAGTGTCCAATCAGGAGACAGAAACTACATGGTAACTTGAGCAGGGAAAGTTTAGTATTATAAATCACTAGCTATAACAAGACATTAGAACAATAAGAAATCGCCTACTAAGAGGTAAAGAGAACTCCAAAGAATATAGGAATATGAGATACAGGGAGCAGTCATTGTCTTCAAGTGTGAGGAAGAACACACAAAGAAAACAAATGTGGAAAAGGGTGCCTCCCCCACCTGCCACCACCTTTGACTGAAATGCAGACCTTGTTGGAAAGGGTGCAAGGGGGATGGTTTACAAAGTTTACAAAGCCTCTGTACTGATGGGACTCTCTGGAAAGCTCCACATAAAGATGTTCAAACAACTTGCCCCAGGGTAGAAATTACATCTCAGACCATGCTGGAAATTTGCCCAAGGAGTCTTGTGCTATCAGAGGCTGTTTCTGAGGTGAAGGGGAAGTTGCTTACAGGGAGGTGGCATATATGGTGACCTCAGGAGACTGTTGAGAAAGATTACATAACTGGGGAGAGAAGCCTGCTCCTCCACGGGGTCTCTTCAGCACCTCCTAATGAAAAAACTTAGTTTAGCCTCAAGCCTACTGCCAAGGGAGAAATGCTACTTTCACAGCAGTGCATTTGGAGCTAAGAGACAACACTCGGAAGATCTGTCTTTATTTCAGCTGTCCAGTACTGACGACTCTACTTTTGAAACATGCTTCTTACCTGACCACTTCTCTCCATGTCTACTGAGGCTACCTTCTTGGGCAACCACAGTAGCTTCCCTCTCTCTGTTTCGATTTTTGCTGCATCATAGTCCAATCCTCACACAGGAGCCTTTTGCCATTTAGAAGTACAAATTAGACCTCATTAGAACTAATTCCACCAAAAATTTCCCAGTGGTTTTCCACTCAGCTTAAAATGTAAACTCTGTGATCAGACCCTAGCCTCCCTCTCAACTTCTTTCTGTGCCTTCGTTTTTGCCTCTGAAGTTTTGAATTTGCTGTTCCCTCAGACTGGAAGCATTTCCTCAGACGGCTGGTTCCTTCCAATTATCCACGTCTGTTCCAATGTTATCTCAGAAAAAAACCAGTCTTACTGTCCTCTCTAAAACTAAAGCTTCTCATTGCCTACCCCTTAGACTAGTTCATATTCTTTGAAGCATTTACCATTACCCAAAATTATATCATTTATTCCTTGTATAATGCTCTCTCTCTCCTCTACAATTTAAATATCATAAATTAAGCTTCCCCTTCTGCCCCAGCAAACCTTGTTTGTTGTTATGAGCTAGGGCTTAATGGCATTCAATAATATTGAATATATTGAAAGAATGTGTGAATAGATGAGGGAATGAATTCGTATTTTTCAACAGATCCACTCTGATTTATATCCTTGATCTGCTGTTTATTAGCATATGAAATTTGAGCCAGTTTCTGAATTTCTCAGAACCTCAAATTCCTCTTCTCTAAAATGGCAGTTGAAAACATTCAACTCTCAGAGGGTTACTGTGGGAATTCACTGTGTCAAATGGTAGCTCTTCAAAACACCATCAGAAATACTTGCTGATCAAGCAAAGTCAGCTCTTGAAGGAGTCTCAGGAGGGTTTCAAAGGGGGAAATTTAGACACAATATTTATAGAGTCTTAAAGCCTGGCTGGATGGTTTTAAAAGGCCAGGTAAGGTGAGGAGCTGATTGGGATTGCACAGTATTAATAACTTCGCTTCAGTGGACATAGAAAGTCGAGGATGTTGAATCTAGTTTAAATGAGGGTTCTGTTAGCTCTATTAAATAAACGCCTGGGTTGCTTCACAATCTCACACAGTAGCCCCACCCCCATCTGAGGGTTCAACCAACTGCAAATTGAAACCGTTTAGGAAAGGGGATTACATCTAGCCTTGTTTTTTTTTTTTTGTTTTTTTTTGTGGTGCTGGGGATTGAACCCAGGACCTTGGACTTGCAAGACAATCACTCTACCAACTGAGCTATATCCCCAGCCACAGGAGATTACATCTATACAGAACACATACAAACTACTTTTTGTCTTGTCATTGTTCCCTAAGGCATACAATATAAAGACCATTTATATAGTATTTGCATTGTATTAAGTATTATAATTAATCGAGACATGATTTAAAGTATCTGGGAGGACGTATGTGGATTATATGTAAATGCAGTACCATTTAATAGAAGACTTTAGTATCCTCAGGTTTGGGAATTGGAGAGAGGTCCTCAAATGGATCCCACAGATACCAAGGATCAGTTGTACTCCAAGAGCAAATATTTCAATGAGTAAGCTGCTAAATTATTTCTGCTTGTTCTCAGCATTGGTTATAAAGAAGCAGGAATAAGATTTTGCCTTAGATTTGGTTAGCACCGGAGAAAGAAAGCTGCTGAGAGACTGAGGATTATTTTGGTTGCAGATCTCAAGGGAGGTGGAATGTGTGAAGTGTGGGGACAGTGCTGGCCACTGTGGGAATCATGTGAACCAGCACAGGTATAGATGTGAATCACCCTTGAATGGACAACTCAGCATGTATTTAGATAAAACCAGTATGCTTAGATTTCTTTGGAAAACTTTCTCCATTAATAAAATGTTCTTCTGTCTCTTCTGAAGAATTGTAAGATTATTCTTTTAGAGATGATAAGTTGTTTTTTTTTTTGGAGAAATCCTATAATTCTGATGGGTTTATAATGACTCTTTTTGACTTTCTGAGTTGGTCCAGTAGAGCATAAATCTGAAAAGTGCCCCAGGCCTTAATAGACTGTGTTCTACCTTTAATAATTTTGACAAAATTGTTGAGGGCATTTTAATTAGACAGTCTCTCAGTGAATTTGATTAAATTTTAAAATTAATAATATCTCCAGGTAAATGAAAACTAAATGTAATAAAGCAGAGAGGAGAGTTCATCCTTGACTAGGCCTGCCTGTTGAAATGAGTTGATGCTCACCCTGCATTATGAGGCTGTGTGGTCACATTAGCTACTCAGGATATCAACAATTTTCATCTGGGGGACCTGTTAAGTCAGATGGACATTGCCTGCCCAGACTGCTGTGTTTCGAAGGATTATAATGTTTCTCTGAATTTGAGTGGGAAAGAGAGCTAAGGAATGTGGGTGGTGGCACATAGTATATTTATTAGTCTTAAGTTAAAATTTTCTCCTTTTACTGGTGGTTTTCAGAAAGAGGAATTCATATTACAGGGAAGTCAATTAAATTGAGAAAATGCAAATGAGTTCATAATATTAATATTAATACAAGTCTTAAAGATGAAGAAGAAAATTAAGCCACAGAAAAATTTAAGAAGTGACTTATAAATGCCACTATAGTTCATTGGAAAGTGTTTTTCTAGCTTTCAAAATCTGGGGTGGAAACATTATCTCTGCCATTGGCCAATTGCAGAATCTCAGTTGGACACCTAGCTTTTCTAGACTTGGGTGGATCCTTCATCTATGTAATGCCGCATGTTGGGTGGGTATGGTAACCACAGACACAGATGTATTCATAAAGGCGTGTTGTGTAGGAACAAGGAGGAAGTGGCATCCAAATATTGGCCTTCATCTGACTCCAAAGCAACAGCAAGTTCTCTTGTGTCACTTCTCATCATGCAGAAGCTTCCTCATGCAATTGGGAATGGGGTCTTTCCCAGTGGTTTAATGGATAACCAGCAACAGCTGACCTTTCCTAGGCACTAACTATGTGCTAAGCGTTACAAAAAGGAACTAATTTGATTCTTCCAAAAGCACTTCAGTTTAGGGACTAGTATGACCCCCTTTTTACAGATGAAGAAATTGGGGATTAAATAGCTTTCCCTTGGACACAAAGCAAGTAAACCTAGGAGTGGAGATTTGAAACCAATAGGTCCAGGCATTCAAGCTCAGGCAGTGCATTTCCAGAGACACTATATTATATTGTTTCTTATAATGCCACACATTTATTTAATTTTAGATTTATAAATGGATTCAACATGATTAGCCATTTGACCAGTTTCCCCATTTTGATTACACTTTTGTTTATGCATTTTCATTGTTCATCATTATTGCTTGATTTCCTCCAATATGAGAGACTATTTGACTCCTGTATTTAAGCATAAGGATTTGAGAATTTTGATCCATGAGAAGTTTACAGCCAGAAATCTGTTAGGAGAAGGGATCAAGGGGCTTAAAATAAAATTCTGATCACTGAGTCCACTCTTCTACTTGGTCCTGAGTATGGGGTGCTTAGGGGAAATGATATAGATTACTTAAGTGCTAATGGGCCATCCTCTCATGCCCCTTAGGTACACTGATTATTTTTATATCTGAAGAATGGTATGAATGGACATAAAATCTGTGGATAACTCTCCTTTTGCCTCTCAGAACTTTGAAGGTAATGTTCCATTTTCCCCCTTGAATTGAATATTGCTATGGATAAGAATTACACCAATCTAAACTTCCTGAAAATTTCTATGTGGTGTGTGTGTGTGTATCCATGTGGAAAGGGGGCAAGAGATGTTGTCTACTGAGACACCATATTCATTTTTAAAAACATGGATTTCAAAAAGTTTACTGGGATTTTTAATGGTTATAGCTCAGGACTTTTTATTGTTTGAGATATGTAAGCTTCAGTTTTCACATTCATACCATACCATATTTTATTTCAGAGTTTTCTTTCTTATGTATTTAACTTGTGTGTGTGTGTGTGTGTGTGTGTGTGTGTGTGTGGTGCTGGGGATTGAACACAGGGCCTGATGATTGCCAGGCAAGCACTCTACCACGGAGCTAATCCCCAGACCTTGATTATTATTTTTCTCTTCATTTATTTCACACCTTCAGGAACACTAATTATCTCACTGTTGGATTATCTTCGCTTTCCATAACTTTACGGTCTCTTAATCTTACTAGATCCTTATTCTTTTCTAATTCACTTAATTCAATATCCTTAAGCTTATCTTATACCTGATACCTGATTACCTTATTCATTTCATTTTTAAAATTGACTCATCTTTTATCTCCTATTTAAAATTTTTGTCTTTCACTTCTTTTCTAAGACCTGACAACTCATTTTTTTTCTCCTTCTACTTTATAACAGCATTTTATTTGAACTTGTAAATTTAGAGTTCGTTTTTGTCTAAAATTTCTCTGAGACTCATGAGTATTTATTTATCTGAAGCTTTCCTCAGTTTGTCTCTGGAAGTTTCTTTTTGCAATGATATTCTTCCTTTGCCTTGTTTAAATGCCTTTCCTCCCTGCTTGTTTGATATTTATGCTAAAGCCTAATTCTGCTTTCTCATGTCTTACTTATCTTTAAATGGGGCCATCTGTTTGTTAAAGACAAGCGTGGGACTGGGTTGGAACAGAACTCTCTTAGTTCTGATGCCCCTGGTCAATGAGTAGTCTTGCACTCTTGCTGGCTTGACTGCTTAGATTTGTTGGTTTGACTTTGTGGCCTTATGGAATATTCCATATTCTGGGTGCATTTGACCCCTCACTTTGTAGGATTTTAGCAAAGGTCTTGAAGTCTTAATTTCTGTCATTGCATTTTTGGCAATGACTGTTTCCACACTAGTCAGCTACCCTAAGAGGGGTAAAGGTGAACCTGCAGAACATGAAAATGGGTATCAGTTTAGTTTCTTCTGAACCCCCATCTTCCTTGAATTTCAACTGGCAAACTTTAAGAAAATATGACTCGAGTCAGATGCCACCACTAATCCCAGGGACTCAGGAGGATGAGGCAGGAGGATTGCAAGTTTAAGGCCAGCCTGGACAAGTCAACAAGAATCTCTGCAACTTAGTAAGACCCTGTATCAAAACTAAAATTAAAATACAAAATTGAAAAAAAAAGAATTGGGGATGTAGCTCAGTGTTTTTGTGTTGCTGGGTTCAACCCCCAGTGAACAGAAAGAAAGGAAAGCAAAGAAAAGAAAGAAAACATGGACTGATTGTGAGAAATATCAAACCCCTAGCTGGTCTAAGCTGAAAATTGGTGCTCACAACTCTAGCATATAGAACTTGGTCACAGGAACATACCTAACTGCAAAGGAAGCTGCAAAGGCAGGAAGTGGGAATTGGGGTGACTGGTAGGCATTAGTGGTCTCTGCAAGCTTTATGTTTGTGCATTGTTGTTTCTGTTACTGTATTTGCTGTCTCCTAGCTCATTGCAGGTGTGCACCACCATGCCTGGCAGGAGTTTTATTAAAGAGCGGTTATGTACTGCTTTTATATACATTCACAGTAATATATCAACAAGCAAAGGTCTTGCTATCTATTCATTCCAGGTAGGCAAGTCAGAGGTTAAGTGACTGACCTAAGGATATTCAGCTAGAACGTAACAGAGATGTGATTGTACCCAGGTGTCTGTGGCTGAAAGCTAGTGCTCAGTCTCTATGCAAGACATGTAGAAGAAAATCTGTCACCAAAAAAGACAAATGATAACAAAACAAAACAAAATCAAATCTCTTTCTTTGTGAGACCTGAACGTTACAGAGGAATTGAGACAATTACAAGCTAAGATTGGATGAAGTATTCAGATTTGGAACATTGCAGACCCTCCAAGATTTTAGTTCTCTCAGAAGCAGAAATCAAACCGCTCTTTCCCTGTATCTACATGATTGGAAGACTGCTTTGCTAGATCTATGGATATTTATAGAGGATGGTAATAATTAAAGACATTTTTTTCAGAAGATGTAGAATTAATTTAATTGGTAGAATTAAAACACTGGGTTAGATTTAATGTGTTAAGTGTTAGAGAAAGATACCTTAGAGTATATGTGAATTTCTATTTAGTAAAATCATATCCTAAAAGAAATATTGCTGGATAAAGAGTCATTAGAGCTCACACCATATGATTACTCTTCCCTTTTAGGTGACAAAATTTTTCTAAGAGAAAACGTTTGTGCATGGCATTGTGGAGAACCCAGCCAAGCATAATTACCAGCGGTCACGCAGGGGGGAGACTAACCTTGTCACTCTCCTGCCACTCTCTTCCACTCATGCTTCACTGCTTTTTACCTCAGAGGCCTATGAGTCTCCTGGAATTGGAAATCATTATATACATCTTGCATGCATGTGTTTTCAGGGTCTAGAATCTATAGTTTTCCTTGGGTTTTCAAAGTGGTCAGCAACCCAAAGGAGGTTCTGGAAGCACTGACATGCAGGGTGCATCCCACCTTCTTCATTATGTCCTACATGACTTCATCATGTGACCCTTACCTACTTTTATTATTTTAGAAAATACTATATTAATAATAATATATTCAATTATATATTGAATATGCACAGCATGATATTTGATATAAATGAACATCGGAAAATGATTGTCAGTCAAGAAATCAAGGTATCTCTCCTCTTCCTCCTTCTCTGTCTTCTTTTGTAGTGAGGGCACCTAAAATTATTCTCTTAGAAAATGTTTGGTATATAATGTAGTAGTGCCTATAGTCCTCCTAATGTACATTAGATATCTATATATCTATCCTATGTAACTGTGACTTTGTATTCTTTGACCCACATCCCCAACATTTGACGAATTTTTCCATTTCAAACACCTCCCCAATCCTATTGCTCCAAGTTCAATGTTTTTTTAAGATTGCACAAGTAAGTGAGATTCAGCACTACTTTTCTTTCTGTGTTTGACTTATTTCAGTTGGCATGATGTCCTCTAGGTTCATTCCTATTGTCAAAAATGGCAGTATCAGCCGGGTGCCGTGGCACACCTGTAATTCCAGTGGTTCAGGAGGTTCAGACTGGAGGATCTTGAGTTCAGACTCAGTCTTTGCAATAGCAAGGCATTAAGCAACTCAGTGAGACCCTGTCTCTAAATAAAATAGAAAATAGGGCTGAGGATGTGGCTCAGTGGTTGAGTGCCCATGAGTTCAATCCCTGGTACCACCTGGCCCCAATGGCAGTATCTCCTTTTTAAAGGCCAAATAATATTCTATCCCATAGAAACATACAATAACTTCTTTATCCGTCTGGGTACTTATGTTGTTCCTATAGCTATTGTGAATAATACTGCAATCATCTCTACAATGTGGAGAGATCTCATTCCCTTTGGATATATACCCAGTAGAGGGGTGTTAATTTTATTTTTAATATTTTGAGTACCCTCTATACTGAAATGGCTGCACTATTTTAAATTCCCACCAAGAGTGACACAGGTTTACTTTTCTTCCACACATGCACCAACACTTGCTATGATATAACTTGTTTTTCTGGTAATCATCATCTCAACAGGTATAAGGTGATATCTCACTGTGTTTTGATTTGCATTTCTCTGGTGATTAGTGCTGTTAAACAACTTTTCATGCACCTGTTGTCCATTTGTGTCTTTTTTGTGAAAAAAATGTGTATGTATTCATACCCTTTGCCTATTTTTGAATTATTAGTCTTTTCGTTATAAGTTCCTTATGCATTTTAGATACTAATCCCTTATCAGATATAGCGTTTGGAAATATTTTCTCCCAATCCATAGCTGCCTTTTGATTTTATTGTTTGTTTTCTTTGCTGTGCAGAAGATTTTGAGTTTGATGTAGTCCCAGTTGTTTAGTTTTGTTTTTGTCACCTGAGTTTCTGGTGTGCTACCCAAAACAATCATCACTAAGGCCAATATCAAGAGCTTTTTCCCTGTATTCTGTAGGGGATTTTTTATTTCAAGTCTTAGGTTCATGTATTTCATACATTTTGAATTAATTTTTATTATGGTGTAAGATAAAAGTATGACCATGTTTTTCAATCCCAAGTCACTGACCTGAGACATATAGCTTGTGGCAGCTATATGAGCTGAGCAGGTCCAAGCTAGAAGTTTCAGCAGGTCCAGATGTATCTCTGCACCCTCCTGCAGGTGAGACTCTGGCATAGTTTGTCATCTTTCAGGTTTAGATGACTTGGAGTAAGACTAGTGACTTCACTAGATTACCAACAAGTTTCATTTCAATACTGTTAATTTTATGATTCTATGTTTTTGCTCAACACTTAAAAGACTTCTGCATTTTTTTTTGTTTATTATCCAGCTACTAGGATTTCTTCATAAATTATAGATACAATGGCTAACTGTTCTGCAAAATCATTTTCTAGTTGAAAAAAAGAAAGAAAAAACCTCTGTTGAGTATTCAAATTTAAGATTGTTTGGATATTGATTCACATTTCACTTTTTAAAATTTCATTTTGTCAAAGAATAGGGAAAGAAAGAATACAAAAGTCCACTGAAATAGTCTTACTGACAGTATTTATTCTCTGGAAATAACTTTAAAATTACTAGCTAGACAATAAAATTATAAAATAGGAGTGGAACCAAGGAAGAAATATATACAGTTGTAAGGTACATGATTTGTAGAATCATTAAGCATAAAGGTTTGAGTAGGCATGTAGAAAAGCATGACATCATGCCATCTCAAAAAAAGAAACAAGACTACTTTTGTACAGCAATTTCTAAGACATCTTCCCTTGAAGAAGGGAAGACAGTAGAGGTGCAACATCTGAGATGATCCTTGATAAAAATGAAGTGGAAAAGGAAGTTGGAAGAAGGAATCTTTGTTCTCAAAAGAAGAAAACGAGAAAGCATCCAAGTTAAAAAAAAATAATAGCAAAATGTCTCTCATCTCTAGGGTTGAGAGACATAGAGAAGACCCACAGGGCCAGCACAGGGGTGGGTGCTATGAATCAACACTATGATTTAGAGGAGGATGAATGGCGGTGCTCTAAATTATATTCAGAGCCTAGCTCCCTGACCATAATTTCCTTGCCATCATTTGATAATGAACCAACCAGAAGGGATTTCATGCAATAAATTCAACATGGATCAATTCCCAGCATATACAATTCCTATATGGGGTGAGCAAGCACAGGTGCCTTGAAAGAGATCTGCCCACTTCATTCTTGCTCACTGCATCGCAATACTTTTCTGTACTAGGGGACAGAGGAAGGGAGACCCCTCTCCAGCCATAGGGAGTGTGCTATCATGGTTCTCACTTGGATTGAGGAATCAGCAAATATCCTGTTCTGGCCAGGTGTAAAGGAAGGTCTAGGGAGTGCTTTAGGAAGTGTTTTCTTCCTGAGAAATGTAAACACTGTGGGAAATACAGTTCCTTTTTCTGTCTCTCCAGAAGCTTGTGTGAGGGTTTGGAAATGGAATTTAATGCTCTCCATCTTGTAGCCATGAAAGAAAAACCACAAGAAGCATGGGGAAACCCAACCAGAGTTCTGCCACCCTTGAGTGTTCCAGAATGACCTGCCCTGGGAGCCATCTACCCTGAACCTGTTCTAAGTTTGGCAAGAAATGAGTCATTTCATTCAAGATACTCATATTGGTTTTCTGTTACTTGGAGTCATCTCTTGGCTATAAACACCTAGTGAGGCCTCTCTAGATATGCTGTTTCTCTATACCCTGGACTTCTGAATGGTTGGATCTGCCTCTAAGCCCTGCCTCTAGGGCCACTGCTCTCAGACCACAATCAGGCAAGAAATACGACAGACAGGACTTGTGTAGGTGAAGGTACCTGGCTAGCTTCTAAGTTCGTGACTTTCACCTAACATACTGTGACTTCCTTTTCTTCCTTTTCTTCTTGAGAACTTCAGCTTCCTTTTTAGGTGGCTCTTCAACAAACTCTGCTATTTTTGTGTGCTACCCTGATGCCGGGAAAGATGAGGCCTGGTTTTACCCTCCTTAGATGTGATCACCTGAACAATGGCATCAGAATAACCTGGGAGCTTATCAAAAGTGGGTGCCTGGTCCCCTCCACAGACCACTGGGAAGTGTCATGCCCGTGAGCCACACAGGCAACTCTGATGTGGGTTAAAGCTGAAAGCTCTGCCTTATCCTCTGGTTGTTCCTTCCCTGGGCCTGTGCATGAGTGAATGCACTAACAGGACCATTGCTTCTAGCTGCCATGATCTAGCTATACCCACCATCCGGGTTTCCATCTACCTCTTGCCCTTCTCACCAGGTGTGGCCCTCCTAATTCTGTCACTTTCTCTGAGCCTCCATCCATCAATCCAGCTGTCTCTCTGGGGAAAGACCCTTGGGTGGAGATCATTTTCTCAGTACTGTCCTTCCTGTCTCAATCTTTCTCCCCAGTGCCTGTAAGTAAGTCAAACTCAGCTAGCTGTGCCATTCTCAAGTCCCCACTGAGCCATTAGATAGTCCTAAGACTTTCAGACTAAGACGATCTAAAAGGGACTATGGCCATACAGTTAGCAAAGGCTTGCAGCATAAGCTAGGCAACCCAACACAACTTTCTTAGCAGACCAAATATGTGTTTGGCGAACCTGTCAGTTTCACATTTTATTCCAAGAAAAAGAGAGAGAGGGAGAGAGAGAGACAGAATTGAGATCTTCTCAGGACAGTAAAAAACAATTATCTGGTGTCCATTTTTAAAATAAAAGGGTTCAAAGATTCCATAGCTTTCCCAAAGTCACCCATCAGACCAAATTCCAGTTGTCCCACTTGTCTCCAGAGTCCAATTAAAGTAACTTGTCAGCTGTCCTTTGTCACTGCACAAGACAATGATGCGACTGTCGGGCAGCAATTTGGAGCAATCCAGAAGGTAATATTCTACGAGTGACCAAAGTACCACATGTCCTTGGGGAAGTCAAACCTTGTTCTACCTTGGCATGTGACACATGCCATTTTCCTTGAGTGGGCCTTTGTGCTGAAGCAGCAGGAAAACATAATCAGCCTTGCTTATCACTGAGTTCTGTAAGCTATTTTTCCTTTTTTTTCCTGTAAGCTTTTGTGTTCTCTTTTTATTTATTGCTAATAAGGCAATTAATATAATTTAAAGAATTTTATTTCCATTAGAAGGAGGCTGGCCTGTGCACCTAATTAAAACTGCTTTTCAAGCTTTGGACAGGGTGTCAGGTTTTGATAGTCAAAATCACCTTAGGGCTTGGCCTCTCCTCAAAAAGAGGGCTTATTTTTAAGGGGCTGGTGAGATTTTGAGTAAAAAATGATTAGTAAAATTGCTCTTCATCCTAGCTAGATCCTGCAAAAAAGCCAAGAGTTCTGTAGTCACTGGTGTAATAAAGACAAAGTAATTATTTTTCTACTGAGCCAGAAGGAATTGGGAGGTTCCTTTGGCAGCCTAAGATCTATGCCTTAGGATTGAAGATTCTGGAATCTTTGATGGCTAATGGTATTTATTTGAGTTCTTTGAACTGTCAAAGAACAAACTAGGTCACTGCAGGGCCCATTTTGATTGGAGCATTCAAAATCAATGTATTCCCATGGTCAGCATCCCTTGCAGCCCAGGACAGGCATTTTTAAGTTTTATCATATAAATAAGCAAAATGCTTCCATCTTTAAAAATCCTTGACTGATCCTAGAGTCTGCCAACTGTTTCCTTCTTGCTCTGACCACCTCTTCATGGTCAAGGGTTGATTTTTAGACCTTAGTTTATCTTCCTCTCATACCCCAAAGAGGACTCTGTGAGAATTTACTCCAAGTCCTCCTTGTCACGCTAATCAGATTCTTGGTGAATTGTATCTTGATTGAACTCCCTCTGGATGTCAGAATTCTAAGGTAATTATCATTTCAGAAAACAGTCGAGTTTAATCTACTGATCTGAGCTACATCTCATTCTTAGGTCTAGCATGCATCATGTGCTAGTAAAACCACTAGTTCCTTTCCTGCTCTCTGAGGAAATGGTATCTTCCTTTCAGAAAGCAGTAGAATAAATAAAAGGAAAAAAAATTAAACCACATTGTAAAATAACTCTCAAAGAGATAAACTGCTTTTTCTATCCTAAAATCAGGCCGGAACCCTAAGGCACAAGAGATGATTTGCATATGACATTTAAAATAAAAATTTAAAAAGATCATAGGAAAAGTGATACAGTGTTACAAAAGCAGACAACACCTTTTGGAATACAGGGAAGCTTCCAGCTGTAGTTGCTTTGAGATTGTCACCTTGGGTAACTCCAGGTCAATAATGGAGGCTACGCTGAGAGTCTCAGAGCCAGATCCTCTCTGTGGCCTCTGCTCAAGCTGCCTCTCTGAGCTCAGTTTCTTCTAGGATGATGTACTTAGATTTGCTGGAGCCTCTTTTTGTTCAACATCAGCTCTCACATTCAACTCCAATCCCCCACATTTGTAAGAATTAACTTAAAAATATGAAATATTTATCATCAAAAGAAAGATTATTTCACAGCCGCTCTTAAAAATCATGTATAATTATACATTCATCCAATATATTGAATCAGTTCAACAAATGTGTGGTAGACACTGTTCTGGGCACTGGAAAGTAACACCAATACAGTTAGGGTCCTATGAAATATACCTTTAGGAAGTGGTAAATTAATCAGCAACTGCTAATTCTCAAACCTGTTGAAACTGACCAAGATTTCAAAATGACAGACAGTGTGCTCTGTTTGATCTAAAAGTTCAAGGCTAGCCCATTAAGATACTGGAGTCCAAGTACATCAGCAGAAAAGAATGCAGACAATAAAACCATGAGAACTAGATAGGCAAGAAGAACAACTGATGGAAATCATACGTAAAGAATCCAATCAAGGCAATGTGATAGGAGTGCCTGAGCAGCCTCCTGACATTGTGGCTGTTGGAATGGGTTTCCCAGGAGCTGACATCAATGCTGAGAACTAAATGACAAGTGACAACACTACCTGCAGAAGTGAGAAAAGCACTCAGGCAGAGGTGCAAAGGACACAGTGCCCAAAGATGTGAATTGACTCCAGGAGCAAATATAGAAAGTCAAGGAATGGAGCCTGGTGTGGTATGAATTAAGGTCATTTTGTCAGCCTTCAGTAGAGAGGTTTGTTTTGTTTTGTTTTTGTTTGTTTTTAAAGGTCTAATCTCAATCTCTTTTGTTTTTCAAATATAGAGAACTTTCCACAGGACAAGGTATACAGTTAGAGCTTGGTATTGGTGAAGGATTGATTCCAGGACCAATCCTTGGTTATCAAAATCTATGGAAACTCAAGTTCATATATAAAATGGGATAATATTTGCAAGTAACATTCATATTTCTTCCATTATGATTTAAATAATCTCAAGATTATAATATTCAACACAATGTAATTGCTATGTGAAGTTATATTGTTTAGGGAATAATGTCAGGAAAAAAGTCCTTACATGTTCACTACAAACACAATCTTTTTCTGAATATTTTCCATCCACGTTTGAAATCTTCTCATATGGATCCTGCAAATATAGAGGGCAGACTGTATTTGTACATTCTTAAAGACTAAAACTCAACTCTCAACCAAGACTTTTGTGTGCCTACTATGGTTTTATTATTTAAGACTAGATCTATGCTAGAAAAATAAATGCCAGAGAATGTGTTCCTTGAAAAATACATTTTTCAAAAATGTATTTGTTTACTTGACTCCTAAAGATGTTCAGAAATGCTGCCTGGGACATCTTCTGGGGAAGAAGTGAGAAGGTTACAATGGTTTTCTTGGACCTGCATCTTTTATCTACAAAGTGGAGGGAAGGGATGGGATAATCTGTTTTCTTCTCATTCCCAATCTTATGTTTCCATGAAATAAAACTCAGTTGCACTGTGAGACAAAGACATAGAGTGAAGCATGTACAATACCCACAGAGAAAGACAGACTAGGAACACAGGTGCTTAGCATGTGGAGAGATCAGAGTCCAGGTGTTGCCTCCAGTGTCAAGTTTTGCTGAGACTCTGGGCATTTTGCATAAAACAAAACACCAAGCATAGCACTAAAAAGTTCTTGGTTTATGACTTGTGAGTGGAAATAGGTTTGGAAATTAGCAATTTCTGATTTTGTTATCACTTTCCTAAGGATATTCACAGTAGCAATTTAACAGAAAGATATACAACCCCGACCTTCCATTCTTTCAGGAAATGAGATTGCCCACCAGTGGCCATCTCAAATGACATCTCCCATGGAAGGGGAGGAGTAGGCCAGATGGTGGCATTCCCCAGCAGCCTCTGCTTCCAACCTCCCCAAATGAGGACAGATTGATTTTGTCTTCTGAAAACTAACGTGCTCATCACTGATGTTCATGTCTTACTCTAACAGCTTGGAAGTGGGGGAAAACTATATTTAAAGAAGCATTTTGATTCTATAGGATTTTAAAATACACCTTTATTTAAATGCTTAGTTCATTTCCAGAGAAGATGTACAATTAAGTCATAGATAGTTAATATGTCTATCAGAGACCATCTCAAATTTCTCACAGTGCTCATGGTGCAATGGGAATGAAAATTTGGAACAGGAACCACAGTTTTCATCCCTATCTGTCCCCTAATTAGTTCTGTGGCCTTGTAATAATTTCCTAAACTCTCTAAATTGTGGTGGTTTCATCTGTTAAATAAGAAGATCATACTATTCTGGAGTTAATTATGTCTAATATTAAGGATTTGTTATGTTTTTTAAAATTATTGGCACTCCCCTAAGGAGAAAGTTGAAGAAAGTTGGAGTTGGAGAAAGTGTGGAATTCCTGCATTCCCTAGTTATGCTGTAAATGCAACATAGACATATTTTAGCAGAAATCCTCATGTCATCAATGTGAACAATTAATTTGTGTGCTGCTCATAGTTCTGAATTGTAGTTGAGTTTCATTTTTCTGCTCCACTGTTGGTCACATCTAACTTATTTCTCAGTTTGTCCTTCATCAGACAAGCAACCCCTAAATATAGCATGGTTTCTATGGGAACACACTTTATCCTGCAGATTCCAGGAACACATTTTATCTGAAAAATAAGGACTGTCAGATAATATGTCCAAATCCAAGCCTATAACTCAGATTTTATATTTTTGAATTAATTTGATTTAAGGAGAGATGCTTAAAATTGGTTGAAAAATTGGTCCCATATGAAATTTTTCCAGCTGAGTTGAGTTGGTACAAATTTGCCTTTCATAATAAGAGTTGAAATTTTACCTTTCATTGAGAGTTCTTGAAATAATCAAGCATATGGCTCCATTACATTTAGATTCTGTTGTTTTATGTCTTTGTGGCCACAAGCACTGTTGGATGATCATGTAGCAGATGGCACAGGTGGGAAGGATACTTACTCTTTTCCAAAGTAAATGAGAATTTTATCAGTTGGTACCTAAATGCAGACTATAATGAACTTGCATTACAGGTGATCAAGTTTCAGTCCTCTTTAATTTCCTTGGCTGAACTATAATGTTATTCAGGGCTGGGTTTTTCTACAATTGTTGAAGGCATATTGGTACCTTGTATTTTTACTTTGTACTAAAACCAGTGTTTCCTTAAAATTGTGCTTGAATGTCTTAGGACTGTTAAAAATGTCTATGAAGTTAGGAAAGAAAGTGAGAAGGTTCATGTAAGCAAATGAAAGGCATTTCAGAAAAATGAGACGTCTTGTTGAACCACAGCACCAAGCTTCAAAAGAATCTCCAAACAGCCCGTACAAGGAGAAAAAGGAACTTTTATAAATTGGAAGTGAGAGGTATAAATATTTCAAACTTACACTGATAATATGAAAGTCACCCAGAAAGTACTTCCTCATACCGTTCTTATTATGAATATGAACATTTGGGGTAGCACATGAAAATAGGATGAGAAACAGTATTGGAAAAATCCCTTTAAGTTGTTCATTTTAATGAGGGAAATTTCTGCAAATGCCTCTGTGGTAGTGAAAATGAAAGTCTTTACTGATGGGAGTAATTCTGAATCTGCTTCACCCCTAGCTGTAGAGATAAACATCCGTCTGTGGCTCAGATGGTTCATCTGGGCGCTCCATTTTGGCTGTTCAACTTTGTGCATCCTCGGTCTGAAGCTTGAACTACTCCCTCACCATTTATCCCAGGACTACTGTAGTTACTGGAGTCTTGGTTCTAGCAAACTGCTCTTAACTGTCCTTCTGTACATCAGAACATGCCACAATGCCTTGAGCCTTCCACCAGAAGCAAATCATAAAAGGAAAAGAGCAAGTAAGTAATTTGGGTATACATTTATTTCTGGATAGATTGCCTATCTAGAAATTTCCATATTTGGGCTTAGTGAGGAAAAAAAAAAAAACCCTAGAATTATAGGCTTTTGAAGGATAAGTTTAAGAGTGTGATTGTAAGGGATTGTAAGGGAAAGATTTTGAAGGAACAGAAAAGTGACCGTGTAACATTTCCCTTTCCTGTGAACTTATCTCCATGAATTAAATATCTGTAGGATCAGTTAGAGACACCAAAAAAATAATGTTCCTTCTGTGCTACGTTTATGAAATATCCTTGTATATGTTATAAAGGGACAGATGACGTTGACATTTTGACAACATGTAATATTTCAGAAAGTCTGTTAGTTTCTTTACAGATGCAATCTAACTTTTCATAAAAATCTTACAAACTAAGTACTGTCATTTCCATTTTCATAGCTGAAGAGCCAGCTTTCCAGTTAAATATCTGTCCCATTATGAGCCAGCTGCCATAAGGGGCAGTGCTACCTGTTTTCAAATATCACACTGCCTTAGCAGATGTGTCTATCTAAATTATAGAACTGATCAATAATCTAGGCTCTCATTGTTTTAAAATAATTTCAGGGTTATATCTTGTTTATTTAGACTTTCAGATGATCAAAATTTAATAAAGTAAATCAGCATACTTGTTCTGAAAGTCAATTAGAACTCTTGTTTTACATAAAAATCTTATAAACATCACATTATATCTGTACGCACTTCATTATAATGCATATTTCAACATAAGAAATTTCAACTGTTAAGTAAGTTGTCACTATGTTTTAAAGTACAGCAAAATCTCCTTGTAGGTAGGACATTTACTAGATTTAATGATTTTTTTTTTTTACAAACAAAAGTTTAATTATTCACTCCAAGAAGATTCACTATGTTTAGATTTGCTCTGTGGAATAACTTTTCACTCAAACACAAATGATTAAACTCTGCCTCTGGCCAGGTGTGCTGGAGACACATGAGGAAATGACATGGACGTTCCAGAGAGAGAAGTTTGAGCTGTGGAGGCCTGGGACTCATACTGTCAGAACAAAGGTCTGGAAATTGTTTTCTTAAATAGTCAGAGATTTATTAAATACTTATGGATGCAGTAATGATTTTATATAACCTCACTGTACCTGGTCCTACTTAGAGAAAAGAGAAAGAGGTAAAAAATGTCTTCATCTTATTTCACTTTCAGAATCACAACATTTATTTAGCTTTTTTTATTTTCAGTTTAAAAATTGTCTCAAACACACTAACTCATTGGATTTCTGAAGAACACTTTAGTGCAGGGTGTACAACCTTCCTCATTTCACAGCTAAAGCTCCACGACACCACAGTGACTCATGCCCAGTCCCTTAGCACCTAATGACAGAGTTGGCTGATGTGCAGGATGGCAGATTACCAACGCTTGGAACTGCTTGCTGCAAGATCATTGCTCCTTAGTCCCTTACACCAGCAAAACATAAATAAAAACTAAGCAGATCCATCTTCAAACTCCAGCATTTTACTAAAATGTCACACAGCAGTTCAAGAAAAGATTCAGCTTTAAGAAGGAGGAAGGGAGCTGGGGTTGTGGCTCAGCGTGGAGCTCTTGCCTGGCACATGTTGAGGCACTGGGTTCGATCCTCAGCACCACATAAAATAAATAAATAAAATAAAGTTATTAAAAAAAGGGAGAGCTTCATAATATGGATAGTAATTTTAAAAAACAGAAAAAGGAAGGGATGCAGGAAATATATATATTAGAGGCTTCTCCCTGATCAAAAGCTGCTCACAGAAAACTCTCTAATATGCTCTCTGATACATTTTCTTACAATAATTACACATAATTTATGTGGTTTTTTTTCTGTACATTATCCCAAATTAGTTTTTCTCTACATTACCCCAAATTAGTTTGACAACAGGAGGGGTGGCCTTTATAAATCTGACCTGAATGTGTACTGGGTGTACACTGATGCTCCCTTGATTTAAAATTTTGTTATTTTGTCCATCATGAATTTTAGTATTAATTTCAATTTTTAAAACATTTTTTATTTTGAGCGAGGCACAGTGGCACATGCCTGTAATCCCAGGGGCTTGGGAGGTTGAGGCAGGAGGATCACAAGTTCAAAGCCAGCCTCAGCAACTTAACAAAGCCCTAAGCAACATAGCAAGACCCTGTCTCAAAATAAAAAAAAAAATTAAAAGGGCTGGGGATGTGGCTCAGTGGTAAAGCGCCCCTGGGTTCCATCACTGGTACAAAAACTACACACACACACACACACACACATAATTTTATTTTGATGACTGAGATCTTTGACCCTTCCTTAAACTTTGCATCTGAAGCTTACATGTCTCATGCTACCTTCCTTTCCTGATATGTGTGCATGAACATAACTGTTTGTGGAATATCTAGATGCATAACTCAGAAGTTCACATTCAAAAAGATTTAATTTTGTTATTTTATTTCACTCAATTGAATTAGGGTTAGGCAGAATAGAATTAGGTTATTAGGCAGAATCTCTGACAATTTTTTTTGGTACAAATTTTGGGGTTCGTAAATAGTTGTCTGAGATTGCAAAATTTGATACTATTAATACTCAGTTGTTGAACAATTTTTATATATGCATCATATTTTTGTTAAACTTTGATTTAGGCAATTATGATCTGAGTTCATCGTGTCAAAACATGGAGACAATCAATACAACTGCCTTTCCAAATGTCTCAAACATGGACCTCGACCACTGTGATATGTATTGCAGGACGATTCTGACAACACTCTACAGCGTGGTTTTACTGGGAGGCACTATTGGAACAGTTATAATGTCATGCATGATGTTCAAAAGGAATAGTCAGTCAGTGATTGCCACCATTGTCTTCAATATCATGGTGCTGCACTCTGTCCTCCTGGTCAGCCTTCCGTTCCGCCTCAGCTATTACCTGTCAGTCATCTGGGAGCTGGGAACCTTTGCCTGCCGGGTGGTTAGCAGTGTCATATACTGGCATATGTACTTCTCCTTTGTTTTCTATATAGCCATTGTCATACTCCGATTACTCATCTATTTTAAGAAACTCCAAACACAACAATTACAAAAGTACCATGCCGTAGTCTTAAGCATTGTTATTTGGATGGTTGGTAGCCTTATTTTTTTGCCAATATTTTTTTTACAATATGGCACAGATCCAAGTTATTCAGAAAAACAGAGATGCTTTGAGTTCTACAGAGATCTCAGCTGCAGGGAAATCATTATCATGAACTACTCTGTGATTGTCATTATGATGACAATTGTTATCATCCTCTTTTTAATACAGATGGCTGTCATCCTTCAGCTGATAAAGTCTCTTTGGCCTGACATGTGGGCCCATCAAGAATATAGAGCCCAAATTAAGAGTTTCTTCTTTCTCCTAGTTATAGTCATCTGTTTCATACCCCACCATGCGTTCCGAGTATACTTTATTCAGAATTATTCAGGGAGAGAAAATTCTAAGTTAGTGCTTTACAATGAAATTTGTGTTGCCTTAACAACTGTCTGTTGCCTGGACATGCTCTGTTTTATAGGTGGAGTTATCCATTAAACCTTTCTATGTCACCTGCTTTGGAATCAGTTTCCCTATAGGTGTGACAAAATTGTTTTAATTTACTGGTGTTGCTGTAGTTTCAAGATTTTTCAAGTTCCTTGCTTTTAAGCATCAAATTTAGATTACTCTTCATCAACAGTGGTTTTCTACAAAAAGATAGTAAGAATTAATTATTCCCCTTTCTTAAAAGTGCAATTACCAGTCCCACATTTACCACAGAACATGTTCAATCTTTTAGCACTACACAAATTGACCACATCGTCCCTTTTTTTCCCAATGTAAAACTTACTTTAGCTAAGGACAGGTAGTGGCTTGTCCTGTACTCTCCAGATATTTGCCTTTGCTAGAATAGAATGATCTTTCCTTCCATTTCTGTTCTTTAAGATCCAGACAACTTAAAAGTAAGAACTCAATTGTTACATTGGGCTTTAGAAAAGCCTTAATTTATTCAACTTGTGATAGCTGCCTCTTGAAAATGACTGATTGCCATAAAGCTACTGCTTTGGTATTTGGAGAAAAGCTTTAGCTCAAAGAGAGTAGTCAAGAGATTTAGAGGAGACTCTTCCAGGAATGACTGGGATAGATGTGGTCAATGCAGATGAAGACCTAGTAGGAAGTCTGAAAGTTGAGGCTACTCCTAGACCTACCTTCCCAAACATGAATCCATTAAGCAGGGAAAGAAATCTGAAAAGGTAGGAAGAAACTGGACTTAATCCAAGAATGCCCACAGACTAGTTCAAACCTTTGAGACCATGGGTCTTCCTGTATGATTTCTCAAGGCATCCTATACAACAAAGTAGCATTTACATAATTAAAATTAACACTGATATCAGAGAAGCTCAATAAAAACAATGAAGACAACCAACTTGAATTCTACTTTTATTTTATGATATAGAAATTGACATGCACTACTAATGATGCTACTTTTGAGACTATATTTAAAGAACCATATAACTAAATAAAGTCCTAGTGGGTAACAAAGCAGCATAGCTTATACAAAGGAATTTTAGAGTCATCTGGAGATATGGGACAAAACTGTGTTTAGTAACCGCGGACCTCTGGGTGGTATATTTATAATATCTGTCCTATTTTCTGTGTTATAGGATTCTGATGAAGCTGAACAATGGAACAACATGTTTAAATATTGGCAGAATGCCTAGCATGTGGGTCTCAGAATGATATTAATTCCCTTTGCTAATTACATGACATCTTTTAGCAAGAAAATTTTACTATTGGGCCTAGGTCCCCAAGTCCCACAAAATATTGATCCATAGCAATATGTTTTGAAGACTTGAAATGTTATTGGTCAATGTGGATCTTACACTTTATTATTAAATCAACAATGAAATGAATGCTTATTTCTGTTCTTGCCTATAAGAACTTGCCATTACTATTAATGTAATTATTATACTTCAAATACTACAGTAGAGCTATTTCATAATTCTGTTGTCATAGAACAAGATAAACAGCAGTGTACTTGAATTATATTTAATAAAAGTTTTTAAGGGACTTATTATGCCTTAAGTACTAATCTCCTCAAGATGGACTATAATTGATTTAGTCAGTATTCAACTTCCTAATATACTGGAATCCACAAATTTGTTTTTAATGTCATAGGCAGTCCCTTAAAGAGCCTCCAATGATCATACCCTTATATGGTCTTCTTCCCTTTCATTGACCTATGAATAGAATAGAGCAGAGAAATGGATGTCATTTCCAATGTTAGGTTATAAAAAGGCTGTGGCTTCCATCTTGGGCACTCTGTTTCTCTGTTTGTCTCTTGAATTGCTTCATTCTGGAGGAAACCATGCCATGAATCAGACCTGTGGAGATGCACATGTGGCAAAGAATTGAGACCTCTTAGCATTCATGAGAATGAGCTTAGAAATGGATCGTCTGAGTGGACATGGGATGGCACAGAAGTGAATCATCTCCTGTTGAGTCTCCAGATGACAACAGCCCTTGTTAGCATATTGCTTACTGCCTCGTGAGAGATCCTGAACCCCACTTCTTGACTTAGCTGCTTCTAGACTGATGAACTGAAACTATGAGATAATGAATGCTTGTTTTAAGCCTTTATGTTCTGGGACAATGTGCTATGTTATGCAGAAATGGAAAACTAATATGACAAACCAATTATTTATGTTTGTAGAATGCTGCTATGTAAAGTCCTGTGCCTGACATTTACAACTCACTTGCTAGTCTCTGTCTGCTTCTGTTGCTGGTAATAATGAACACATGCTTGCCTATTCTCTGATGCACTAAGAACTGTGTCTGCAATTGTATTAGAATCTTTATTTTTATCCTTGATGAGAGGAGTATGAATACATGAGAGTACATAGGAATACCTTGGGGTACTTCAGGGTAAACATTGCAAGGGGAACAGTTAGGGAGTGAGACAGAATTATTAAATATGTTGAAATCTAGGCTATTGGTTCTCCAAATGTGGTTCCTGATTATGAGCAACACCTGTGGCCTTGTGTATTACTAGGTTTTGTGTTGTTAAAATGGAGAACCACAGACTAAGTAATTTACAGAGAAAATAAATATTTTTATCATAATAAATTGGATGTTGGGAAATACAACATCAAGTTACCAGCATCTGGTGAGGTCTTTTTGCTCCATCATCCGATGGCAGAAGGCAAAAGGGCAAGAGAGAATGTGAGAGAAAGAACAAGAGAGAGCCATACTTTCTTTTACAATAAGCCCACTCTCAAGATAACCCACTTTTATGATAATAGTATTAATGCATTTTGAGGATAGAACTCTCATGATCTAATCATTTATTATTAGGCCTCAACTTCCAACTATTGCATTAGAAAATAAACCTCTATCAATTTGAGGGAACATGTTTATACCATAGCCACCTTATTGAAATGCAAATTCTCAAGTCCCACCTGAGACCAACTGATTCTTAAATTTCAGGTGTGAGACCCTTAACATGTTTTTTAACAAGCTGTTTCAGTGATTTTGATGCAAACCAAAAATCTGTGTCACTTCCAGGTATAGGTTTTAAGAGATTTCATATTCTGTCTTGTGAACACTGACTTTTGGAGCCTAAGCTACCATAAAAGTAGTCTGTTGGAGAGAATACCTGGAGATGGCTGGGACTACATGGAGAGGAAAGGAAGAGCCAGGTAAGACTGGTCTTCCAGTCAAAGCACCAGATACATGAATGAAGCTGTCTTGGATTCTCCAGATCCAACCTTGCTGCCTTGTGAACATCACCAAGTGACCTCAACCCACATCACATGGTACAGAAAAATCGCCCACTCCAGCCTGCCTAAATTCCTGACCCATAAGATTATGAGATATAATGAAATGGTTTGTTCTAGGGATAATTGTTATGTAGCAATTGATAATTACCACATATATAATTTAAACTTTTCTAGTTGCCATATTAAAAAAATTAGAAACTGTTAAAATTAAATTTAATAATATAATTTATTTAATCCATTTTATAAAAAATTACTACCATTTAAAGACATAGTCAAATAAAATTTATTGGTGGGATACTTTGCATTATTTTATTCATGAAAAGATTTTCAAAACCCAGTGTGTATTGAATACCGGTAGCACATTCCAATTCTCAGAAGCTGTATTTCAATAGCCATATATAGCTTGTGGTCACTATAATGGACAATATGGGTACTTATCATCCAGAGATCATTTAGAAGTGGTATTCAGGATCCTTTCCTTTTAGGAGGCTGGCCCAGTAATCTTTCTGATATTATTTCCCCCTATGTGCAATGGGAGTAGAACCTACTTAGAAAGTTGACATGAAAATTATATTGGGTTACATAAGGTATCAACTGACGATGTCCCAGTGTGTATCAAAGACTCTAGAAGTGGATTTTATCATTCTTACTGTCTTTGTTGGAGATACTGGGATAGAAAACTGTATAATCAGGTGCTCTTAGTGTTCCTGGAATGGTTTAGTTTGGACTCCCCAGCAAAGCTTTGTTCCTACTTCCTGCCTACTTGTCTTTGCATCCTACTAACACCTTAATCTCAGCTGTTGACCACTTCTGTTTTACAAATAAGCCTTGACCTAATGGGTGGTCTTTCCTTGGGGAGAATGCTCAGATTGTATCTCCCTGAGATATCCAATCTTTAATTTCCTTTGACCCAATCTGTGTTACTTCCATATCAGGTATTCCCTCTTACCCACATGTGTATTTGATTCCCGGGCATCAACACATATTACTCAGTTAATTAAAAACAAATACTTTAAAAATATTGAAGATGGATAGCTCAGCTATTACTAGGCTTTGATTGAAGAAAACTGTCATGAATGTTTCTATTAACCAATTTACAATTGCTCCAGGTCCATAGATCTGAGGTCCAGAAATGCTTCCTCCTATGAGTCTGCACACCAAGTGGACAGCTAAAGCCACCATGTACATCTGCCCTGTTCTGCCTCCTTTGCTCAAATTCATAGTTGATAATTTCTTGTTCCAGAAAATGGCACAAGATTGCTGATGTCCATACCCTAGTTGTCTCTTATCCTCCCAGTGTTTGTGGTCCTTATGACACTAGAACAGTGCTGGGTTCCAAGAAGAGAATGAATAAATGGTCTCCTTTCCAAATTGAAGCAGTACTTCCTTGGATGAGCCCCAAAACAGTTCGTCTTGGGCCAAGAGTCTCACAGAGTTCTATTTAGCTTTTGGCCTCCATTCCATGTGTAGAATGTCAACAAGTCTCTTGACAAACGGTTTTGAATGTTTCTGATTACACTTTTTCTAACCATTTGTGTTGCTCCATTTGCCCCACCACATCAGTTCTCCACTATTCTCTGCCCTGCCCTGCTCTGAGCAGGAGGCTGACCTATATGCAGTGTTGTTTCAGTCAGTTTTTTCAGTGCTGTGACTGAAAGGCTTGACAAGAAAAATTTTAGAGGAGGAAAAATTTATTTGGGAGCTTACAGTTTTCAGAGGTCTTAGTCCATGGGCGACTGGCTCCATTCTTTAGGGCGAGAAGTGAGGCAGAATATCATGGCAGAAGAGTGTGGCAGAGGACAACAGCTCAGGACACCACACCACGAAATACAGAGAGGAGGAAGAGCTCCCTATACCCTGGAGCTCCCAAACCCCAAAGGCACATCCCCAATGGCCCACCTCCTCC
Organism: Glaucomys volans; assembly: GCA_020662805.1. Classification (NCBI taxonomy): domain Eukaryota; kingdom Metazoa; phylum Chordata; class Mammalia; order Rodentia; family Sciuridae; genus Glaucomys; species Glaucomys volans. The sequence continues at coordinate 175,739 of JAJEJO010004454.1, forward strand.
AGCCACAGCCTACCTACCTACTGTCACCTCCCAGCCAATCCCTATCAGGGGATTAATTTGCTGATTAGGTTAAACTTCTCATAACCCAATCATTTTACTTATAAATTTCTTGCATTGCCTCACACATGAGCTTTGGGGAGACACCTCACCTAAATCATAATAATTCTATGTTATGGAATTTTTGCCCCTTGGCTTCTTGTTAGTTTTGGTACTGGGAGGTATTCTCAGCAGATACCATTTAGAGAAAGAAGTGAGGTTGAGGTGATATTCTCTTTTCCTGCATTGTCATTACAGTTCAGATGTGACCTGCATCCTTTCTAAACGACAACCCCTGGCAATGGCCCAGATCTCACTGGGTCCTGTTAACATCAACACTGTTTCCTCCCTCTGTCTCTTCAGACCTTGATGTGTTAGTCTCTGTAAACATCATGTCCCTTGATGATGTCCCCATCCCTGCCCACACCTCTGTAAAGAGCATCTTCATTAAGTTTATCCATCTGAGTTACATTTTGTGCTTCAGTTTATCCACCTGATGGATTCTATTGAAACATTAAAATTAAGAGCCCCTCTGAAATTGAGGACAACTTCCTCATGCTGAGAATAAAGGCTGAAGGGCTGCCCACTCTGGCCTGGAGGACACCAAGGAAGCAGATCGCCCTCTCCTGGCCTGTCTAGCACAGACTGACTAAATCTGCGTATGTATATTTCCTGTTTTTGGTCCCAGTTTTCTGTTTTTCCTGTTTTTCTCGCTGTCAGTGGCTCCAAAAAATGGAAATTTTGAAACAAAAGGTTTCTTCTGTCTTCCTTCAAAGCTGGCATTGAATAAAACCTATTTCCCTGCCACTTAGGCTCTGAATACTTGTGGAGCACTGAGCAGCAGAACCTATTCCTCCTGCTTCCCACCAAGTACTAATAGTAACCGTTGGTGACACCGTTTCCTGCAAAGAAACTAACTGGTCCTTCAGAGGAGCTCAAATCCAATCAATTCCATTCCTTGAGACAAGTGGGGGAAGAGAACCTGTCTCATCCTCTCCATTTGCTTGCCCCACCTAACTCAAGTTCCTCTTCCCCTTTTCACAAAGCTTTCTCAAATACTGATATATTCAAAGAAATAATGTGATAGGGAGACGGGTTGGAGATGTCTACAGTAATATCAATTTAGTGCTAGATGAAGGTAAACACAAGCTTTTATACAGACCTTAAAGAGGACTCACCAGCTTGTTCCCATTCCCCTGAGTGAAGGACCACAAGGCTTCAGTTTCACCCAAAACAACATCACGTCAGAGCACCAAAGAATCTAGCAAGAGGTTTTTGATTCCAGCACCTCCTTATTCCCATCTCAGATTCTAACAAATAGCAATGCTGTGGCAAGTTTCTCTTTGCCAATACTTTATTGCACAAAGATGGCATCTACTTCAACTCTTTCTTAACTCTACTTAAACTTTCTCAAAACCCGAAGTTCTCTGTTTTGAATACTAGTATTTCTACATAGCTACATAGCTTAGTTTATGAAAAGGGTACCATTTTCCTCTTTAAATTATTTTTACATAAAGTCCCATTAAATTTCAATCTTATAAAAAATGCTTCCAATTCATATTGGTTTTGGGGAACGCAGAGAAAATCTACCGATAATTACAAATACATGTCTGGAAACTGGCTTTAGAGCTTCCACTTCCACATGAGTCTCCACTGAACCTATTAGGCAAAACTGTCACATAGAATACATGAAAGGGAGGAAAATTAATAAGAGAAAAGACGTAGGAACTAAAGCACACTGTGCCATATGGTCAATATCATGCATCTGTTGCACGGAGAATGAGAGTGTGAAAAATAATTTATTGGGATGCAAAAAAAGTAGTAGAAGAAATTTATTTCTATTTATGTTTTATAAAAATAAACTAACTAGACTGTTATCAATATTACATAAGTGGATAATCAGAAGTGTATGGGTATAAATTATGAATAAGCATATATTTAATGGGAGTGTACACTCATTTTTAAAAGATAAGGAGAGATGATGACATGATCTAAAACCCACTCCAGCAATGATGATATTCTTTCTCAAGGTTTTTCTCATAGGGATAAAACCGTTCTTGGTTTAGGAAAGTACCTTGATAAGATGTTATGATTTAGAAAGCAGATTTAATTTTTCAGTTGGTCTACATGGAGGAGTTGGAAGTCATAGGAACTTAGGTATTGTTTCTGGTGATTTCAGATGGGATTCAGGGACTCAGAGAGAAGAAGAGCTGGTGAAGTTCAATAGGGAAAGAGGGGACTGCAAAAAACTTTAAAGATAGACCTGGGGGAAATGACATCTGTGAGACAGAAAGGATCAATGACTCATGGAAGGTCAAATATTTATTTGATGTCATATATTGTATTTATTTACTGACAGTTTTTGAGAGCAGTTTTAGGTTCACAGAAAAATTAGTACCTTCCAGCCTCCCCTGCCATCAATCTCCCTCCCAGTGATACATTTATTTTACCATCAAGGGAGCCACGTTGGCACATCATTATTCCCCAAAGTCCATAGTTTGCATTGGACTTGCATTGGAATTCATTCTTGGTGTTGTACATTGTATGCATTTTAACAAATGTATAGGGACATGTATTCACTACTATGGCCTCAGGCAGAATAGTTTCACTGATCCAAAAATCTTCTGTGCTCCACTTTCTATCCTTCTCTTCATGAACCTTTGGCAATTCTTAGGTAGCATCTAGACATGAGCAAATGGGTCAGGAATTTAAGAAAAAACTCAGGACATAGCAAATCTGCCTCAGTGGTACCTCAAGGCCTGACAAGACAGTTATCTCAGGCCTCTTGGCTGATTCAGCCCTATAAACTGTTCCTCTAACAAGAGGAGGAAGATAAACTCAGTAATGTTTGCTCAAAAGTGCATCATCACTAAGAAATCTTAAGCAAGACCCCGCACAGACAACACAGATTAGAGATTCCCAGGCCTAGGCAAACGGCATGATTGAAACTAGAGCCCACTTACCATAAATTCTGTAAAACCAGTTCCAATTAGGACTTTTCAGTCAGGTTGAAACAAACAAGAGCTGTCCTTAGGTTGTTGGCTTATGTAATCTGTCAATTCAGAGCTGAGAGGTGATACTTGGGTTGGACCTTCTAGGAATTTCTCTCCTACCCCAATAAACTCGAAGTGAATTGTCACCCTACTCTCTGAGAAGACCCACTCTCTCCTTTGAGACTGCTTCCCCCTCATCTTCTTCCCCTTCTAATAACTTTGCTTTACTTTTCCTGTTTCCTATCTTGCTTGAAATTGTCTCAGGTAAAAGCACAAAGCTGAGAATACAGGTACCATCTTCTCTCCATTATCACAACTACTGATCTTTGTACAGTCTCCATAGTTCTGCCTTTTCCAGAATATTACAGAGTTGGAATCATGAGTATGAAGCCTTGTCAGATTGGCTTCTTTCCCTTAGTAATTTATATTTAAATTTCCTCCATATCTTTTCATGGCCAGATATTATTTCTTTTTAGGATTGAACATATTCCACTGTCTAGTACCAGAGCTTATCTGTTCACCCACTGAAGAACTTGGCTCCAAGTTCTGGCAACTTTGAATAAAGTTATACTCTATAGTTTTTGTGTATTTTCAACAAATATGGGTAAATACCAATAGCAGTATTGCTGAATCACAGGGTAAAACTACATATTATTTTGTAAGAAATTGTCACACTGTCAGCTGGGCGTGGTGACCCACGCCTGTAATCCCAGAGACTCGGGAGGCTGAGGCAGGAGGATCGCGAGTTCAAAGCCAGCCTCAGCAACTTAGCGAGGCCCTAAGCAACTCAGTGAGACCCTGTCTCTAAATAAAATACAAAATAGGGTCGGGGGTGTGGCTCAGTGGCCAAGTACCCCTAAGTTCAATCCCCGGTTCCAAAAAAAAAAAAAGAAATTGTCCAAAGTGCCTATATTGCATTCCTACAGGTAATGAACGGGACGTCCTATGGTCAGTCTTCTGAATTTTGGCCACTGTTATAAGCCCAGTAGTGATATTTCCTGTGCTTTGAATTTTGATTTCCCTGATAGCGTGATGTGGAACATTTGTCACATACGTATTTGCCATCTGTATGTTTTTTTTGGCGAGGTGTTTGTTAACATCTTTAGCCCAGTTCTTATATTGGGTTATATATTTTCTTATGGTTGAATTTTAGATATTTCATGAAAATTTTGGATAATGGCCCTGTATCAGATATCTCTTTTATAAATATTTTCTCTCAGCCTTTGTTTTTTTATTCTCTTCATAGTATGTTTCCCAGTGCATAAATTTCTAATTTTAATATTGATTATTTTATGAACCATGTTCCTTTCCTATTGTCTTTGAATAGTCATCACCAAACCCAAGGTCATTCAGATTTTTCTTCTGTGCATATTTTAGGAGGTTTATAATTTTGTGCTTTACAGTTAGTCCTATGATAAATTTGGAGGTAAATTTTGTGAATGGTGTAAGATTTGAGTTTAGGTTTATTTATTTATTTACTTATTTTGCATGTGGATGTCCAGTTGTTCCATAAAAACTGATTGAAATATTTGCAGGTTCAGAGGTTGTTTACTTAGCTACATCCAGTCTTATAATAAGCCCATCAAAAGCAGTTTTTATTTCTGTTACAGTGGTTTTTTTTTTTTTTTTTTTTTTTT